>JAFIDM010002131.1:53108127-53124594 GCA_023159025.1 Thereuonema tuberculata
AAAAGTGACGTATCGGGAGAACGATAGCTGTCGCAAAAGTGACGTATCGTGGAATGTAGTTGTCGCAAAAGTGGCGTATTCAGGGAAATGGTAGCTGCCGCAAAAGTGACGTATCGGGAGAACGATAGCTGTCGCAAAACTGTCGTATTCAGGGGAATGGCAGCCGTCGGAAAAGTCACATGTCGGGAAATTATCGGCATCGCAAAGTGACCTATCGGGGAATGGTAGCTGTCGTAAATCGGGGAATAGTAGAAAAACCATCGCTTGAGTGAATCGTCGCAAACCGAATTATAGCAAAGCTGGATAGGACGTATTTTAGCGTAATTTTTTACATGAATGCCTTACAGAAAAATCTTTAAATTGCACTTCAAAAAAAAAAAAAAGGCACCAAAACCGTAAGCTTTAATTGAATCCCCAAAAAAGAAAAAAAAAGAAAAAGAAATTGTAAGTGGCAATACAGTGTAAATCGGAATTTCCTTATCTTGTGATAACAAAACTAAATAAAACTTAGGCTAGATTATCCAGCCTTGCTTTAATTGTCGCCTTTTTCTTGGTGTAGGTGTCTTTGTGCTATTGGGGAATTCCATTAGTTCTATGTTCGTTGCTGCCTGTGTTTCGGCTTTTCTTTCTTTTCTTCTCTGTTTGTTCTCCTCCTGATTGAATCCATTGCAGTCGGCGAATTCATCAAAAAAACTCTGAACACACTCACGAGGAAGAAACGGTGACAAAGCAATCAGTCTGCTTCACTTGCTACGGATTTCGCTGCTAAAGGTTTTCTCCGTATTTGTTTTCCCTCCTGCTTTTTTCTACGTAATTTATTTTAATACCTGCATTTCCGAGTTAAAATTCTTCCACCGTAATTTGTGGCTTATTAGTTTAGGCGCTACGGAAGAGAGTTTCAGATTACTTTTATGCAATTAAAAAAGTTTTTTTTATTTTTTTTTTTTCCTTTTGTTTTACTTCGACGACTGCTATCAGTTTTTGAGATGTCCAGTGATGTTGCCTATCGTCCTTATAGTAAATTGGACTACATCCACAGATTAGTAATATTGTTTGCATTAAAGTAATGAGATTTAAGGATTTCCACTTGTAACAATAAAATTATAGGAAAAAAAATTAATTCTTCTTATTATTATACTTGATTTTTTTCCCCCTTTATTTGTCTGTTGGTCTTTTTTTATCTGCTTGTTTATTTATATGTTTATCACTTTAAACCGGATGAGGGATTTCCTTAAATTTTGATGAGTAGATTCTTTAAGATCTTACTTAAAACACGAGCACATTTATTTTGGGTTCTATTCCCGCCCCCACCACTTAAAATCTATAAAATTGAGCCACAGAGCTGCACAATCAATCCCTTTAATGCATTGATATCTGTCTAGTTTACAGATATATTTATAAGTACAGTATATGTACACTGTCTGCCCAATTGAAAGTGGACACTCTGTGGTATGGAACAGATGCTTTATTTACAGCGTGTCTAATAGCGCGTACTTTGCCCTTTTGCCCTAAGCACAGCTCTCCACCAGTTTCTGATAGCAAGCAACCGGTATTTTTGCCCACTTCTCCTTCAAAACCTGCACAAGTTGGATGCGTGTTTGCGGTCGCATCGGACGTGCACGAATCCGGCGCTCCAATTCATCCCACAGATGTTCAATAGGGTTGAGGTACAGTGGGTGGGCCACTGAAGTTCCTAGACATTATTTTCCGGAAACCAGGCGCTGACAACACGGGCCTTATGGCACTGCGCATTGTCGTGCTGGAACACAAATAGCCCTTTACCGAACTGCGACACAACGTAGGAAGCATGGAATTGTCTAGAACGTCCAGATCCTGTGTGGATGCCATGTTCCCCTCGATCACAACCAATGGACCACGTCGAAGCCAGGAGAAACACGACCACGTCGAAGCCAGGAGAAACACGACCACACTACCACCGCCAACTTCACTGTTAGAATGACTTATTCAGGTGACTATTTTCAATTGAGCAGTCAGTGTATATATGTCAGAATAAAAGAGATGTAAAAGAGATACATTTTGAAAAATACATATTTTTTTTTTAATTATGGTATTATAGGTTTGATATAATGTTTGTCTGTTCATCTGTGATCAAGATAATCCCAAAACTATTATACTGTAACGCTGAAACGTTATTATGATGTATTTAAGCCCTTACAAGACAGATCCCTGTTGATTTGTGCACATATCCACCAATAAATGATTAACGAAGAGCCAATACATTCAATTTTAATAGCAGGTTATCTAAAAAAAACAACATCAACTGTAGTTATACTCCCGGTATACCCTGAGCTGTGATATTGAACAATGTAGATTATCAATCAATCATTTCAGGGTTTCTGAGTTCATCTTTCGGTGTCCATCTTGGCGGCCAAAAATAGGGCAAGGGAAAGTTTAAAGCAATAAATATTTAAGTAAACATGAAGCTAAATCAGATATTTTTGTTTACATTTAAATTTCCCTAAATGTAATTTTTCCTGCATGAAAAATGAAATCCATACTTGTAAAAGAAAACATTTGGTTTTTACTGCCCGCTACTCCAACGAAATCATAAGACACAGAAATACAAATAAGGTATCAGCTGTTAGGTATACTATTGAGGATGCCTACATTTCACTTTTCATCGACGTAAGTCACGTGACTTTGGATTCCGAGATCATTTTCTGAGTCAGCAGGGAAGCCACTACAAATTGTGCGGGTTGCTATGTGTGTGTGTGTGTATGTGTGTGTGTGTGTGTGTATATATATATATAAAACATGGTTTGCTAGTACACAGGTGCCCACAGCTGACGTTACACGGGAGCACTATATATCTTGTTTTTTTTTTTTATTTATTTCTTAAGAATGACTCAATGATACTGGCGTATAAAAGAATGAATTTTGGGTATTGGTTTACTCATTACCTGCATGTGCATAATATCTGTAGTGATGTTCACTTGTTTATGAAAATAATAAACAATCGGTGAATTCCAATATAATGTTCGAAATCTTTTTGTTCTTTTACAAGTCGCTCAGTGTCTTTAGTTTGTCAGTTACTAAATTGTTAAACATGGATTTTGAAATAGTTATTTAAATTAGATTAGGGTTATCTCATATCGTTTCCATTTCAATCAGACAAACAGGAACCAATTGCCAAAAACAATGTGTAAAAAAAAAAAATACAACCACCCCCAAACCCCCCCCCCCCCCCCCTACTCTGTGTGGGTGAAAAACTGACGAGACCTACAGCATTACTCTGAAAGAACATTACAGAATGTTTATAACGCAACTAATACTTCAGGGATAATGTCAAAGTAGAATTTTATTTTTAACGCTTTGCGCCCAAAAATGATTTTTGGAGTTGCATTATTGCATAATTGCATCCAAATAAATTCGCGTTACTTATCGTTACTCGTATTTAAGTTGTCTGAATCTTATTAAACTTCAATCACATCAAAGCATATGTTGGTGGATTATTTAAAAGGATTAAATATATATTGGAGACTTCATTGAAAATTCGCTCTTCGCTTCTAATACTAATATCTACGGGAGTTTTTTTGTCGATTTCAGCTCTAGTTACTGTTCAATGTATCAAATGAAAAAAAAAATACAATAAGTTGGATGGTCTCTTGACCTTAAACATGCAAGCTAAATTTCAAGATGATACGCTCAGCTATTTGAAAATTATTAGATTTTAGTGGGGGGGGGGGAGACACAACTGACGGTCTTACTCATTTTGTAAACCTCACATTTTTAGTAATGTAGGCCAATGATCTGTGGTTCTCAATTTCTGCATGTCCTATTGGTGTCTACCATTAGTAGCGGTGTGTATTTTCTTTGTTAGGTTGTCGTAATCATGAATTTTAAATATCACTATTCATCTACGGAAGAAGCTTTATCTATTGAAATATTAGAGATTAAAATGGATTCCTTTCTTGATATTCAGCGACGAAATGGGAAAGGGTTGAGAGACCTTTGCACAATCACCGGCGCTTGAATTATCATTAGGCATAAATATTTTACGTTTGTTTTTATTGTAATTTACCGATTCCTCTTTATTTCCTAACAGAATATCTACGAACGGGGATGAATAAAATGTGAAATAACCTAACAGAGAAATGAAGCGTAAAGCGCTCGGCGTAAAAGCGAGAAATAAAACATTTAAGCGGATTTGTATGTATCTAACTGACGGTGGAGGTCGCCCGGGGTTGAAGCGACTGTGTCTCGCGAGACCTATTTAGATCCGCCACCGAAAGCTTTTCAGACAAATTTACTGATTGAGAATCCAGTCGCTTGACCTGTAGACTGGTGATATAATGCAACACAGATGAGGGCGACGCAGCGAAACCAAGGATCTGCTGCTGATAAAATGGAAAATTTGTTTAGTGTCTTCCAAGCGAAAAATAAATATTGGATCAAATCATGGCGTAAATACATTGAATGCTTCAGCAGCAGCGTCGTTTCTACCTCCATTTCATAAAGCACTATTTATGCATTTTGAAGATATTAAATAAAGCCTTTTAAAGAGTTCAATAGTAAAAATGTATGAATTTCTTTCTCTTTTTTTTTGTTATACAGAAATACAAAGCAAAATCTTTTTTTTTTTTTTTTGGAAATCATAAGAGTATTGGAATTAAAAACCCATGTATTTTGCAGGATGTTTGGCTGCCCCTATAAACTTTCACTGCATAACATATTTTATCAGAGATTAGTTCCATGCGCCACCGCCAACGCTCTGGAGTGAATTGTTTTGCAGTGAAACATGAATAAGGGGAAGTAAGACTTCTTCTCTTTTACGTTCTTTGGTTTGGCTTCTATCTGTTGGTCCGATGTACCTTAAGCCCAACCAAAATAAGAAACATACTAGATATAAACAAAAACATTCAAATAACAGCACACTAAAAATATTAAAAGAGATAAAAAAAATGGGTCGTAACATGTTTCATTTAGCTTACGTTAATCTTGCCGGGCGGTTGGCGATGTCGCTAAGACACTGGCCTCTCACCTCTGAGTCCCGGGTTCGGTTCTCATGTGGGTTTCGTTGATGGTGGCGATCCGCGCTGGGCAGGTTTTCCCGGGGTTCTCCCGTTTTCCCTGCATTTCTCACACCATCCTTTCTTAGTCTTTCTCTCCGTCTGTCCTTCTTTCCGTGGGATAGTACAAAAGATCTTTCAGGTCGACGTGCAATCTGATTTCAGGATGAAGGACTCGTATTAATACAAATCTTAGCCTCCAAAATTTGTTTCTGATTGATTAGCCAACGCCATTTGTTTCTATGAAACTATTCTCCATCGGAATAATTTTCTGGAAGAATTGCATTTACGCAAAATTTAAAGTCCTTACATTCCGTCTGAAGATAATTAGCATAAGTTAGTTGAAATATCTTTTATCTATATTTTACGTTATTTGAACATTCACTAGTTATCGTCGCGCACGTGAAGCATTTTTAATCAAAAACATTCAGTATCCTTCCGCCTCGCTTAATGGTGATACCGAAATACCCCTTCGCCCTCGGTCACACTATTCGTTGACCGTACATAGAAGGTGTAAAATATTGAACAGCAATTACAATTATGGGTTTCATTTTACTCCTCAAAGCTTCCCCTTCAGATGTCTCCTTTTTAATGTCACAAACAAGAAGATTGTCACCAATGTTTGAAGAATTCGTCACTTATTAATCTGATTCAGGATGAAGGACTCGTGTTAATATAAATCTTAGCCTCAAAATTTGTTTCTATGAAGTTGTTCTCCAACGGAATAATTTTATAGATGAATTGCATTTATGCAAACATTACATATATTCTAGTCCTTCACTAATTAAGGTGTGTAGTAGTGGGTGGTCATTCAGTTTTTTTAATAAATTTATTAATAGATATATTTAGTATTTTTTCGTGATAGATAGGTTTAAAAGATTTGTAGATTTTTGTTTCCTTGAAAACTTACACAAATAGATTTTTACTTCATGCATGACGATTAGGCTTACATTTTTTTAATTATTTATCACCAATACTCCACTTCTAATCATCTAATGCGCCACTTTTGACTGTCCCCGGTGCATAGTGTCCAGTTAAATGGAACTATTTTTCTTCAGTCAGGACGAACCTATCTTCTGTGCTTTGTGGTACATCTATTGGGTTAGTTATTTTAAAAATAAATATACAGCTATTTAATAGTTTCAACTTATATGGGTTATTTTAATCATAGATGACGAATTTTCAGATTTCAACTTGAAATTACATTTAATTTTTTTTTTTTTCGTTCTAATTTTTTATTTCTCTCTGTTGCATATTAAGCGTAGCTAGTTAACATACAAAAAGACCTGAATAAATAAGTTTTATTTCTGATTCTAAATTTGACGGCAGTTCTCCATTTATCTATATTCCATTCACTATATCTGTGGAGAAACGCGAACACAGTAAATCAATCTTTAGCATTTCCTTTGTTTCACTAGGGTTATTGGTTGGTCGCTCCTGGAATATCGTTATGGGTTGCTTCCGTTGTTACATCGTAGTCGTCCTCCCGCTTCAATGTTTTATGTTTATTATTTTTGTTGGTTTTTACAATATTATATATATTTTTTAATTTAGCTTATTTTTCGATTTCATAAAAGTGTGTTTTGAGCCGCCGCCATGTTCAAAACCAGTTAACGGAAGTACAGGGAATAACTAATGCACAATCCTTCACCATATATGGAGCTGTCACGTGCCTCCACAGATACAGTGAACGCTAGAATTAATTAAAGTTTTACAACGAAAACAATGTTGTGTGGTAAGAAATTGAAAAAAAAAATGAGATCTCCTTATAGAACAGATTTCTGCAAAATTATACATCAGTAGATAATTTGCAGCTATAGTCTTCCAAAAATAAAAGATCTTAGGGAAAAAAAAGTAGGGGGGGGGGGTTAAAGATCTTAGGAATATAGGGGAGGGGGAATTTTTAATAGATGATTCATTTGTTTTTTGAATTGATAGTTTAAAAATTCTTAATAATATGCACTTTTTCTTTTTATTTAAATTTTGTTTTCTCTGTCTTTTTGTTTTTAGGTAAGTTCTTTCGAATAATCTTCCCTGCTGGATTTTTGTCTTTAGTCAACTTTTATTTGTCAAGATTTCAGGTAAGTAAGTTTAGCACGCTTTCTTCGCTGTAGATTATCTAGTATGTATAGAATTGAATTTAGCACTTTTAATTCTACTGCCTATAGTGCATCGTTAACTCGTCGTCTCCTGTATTCCTTTTTGTGTCTCTAAGCCTAACAGTAGGTTTATTCCTATTGGAAGAATTGTACCAACTGTAACCAATAGATTTTATCGGTTTTATTTTTTTTTTCCGACACTTTTTTAAGTTCTTCACTGAAGTTGGATTATGGAATAATTACTATTTAATTTCAATTGCTATTAAGCAATTACTATTTAATTTCAACGGTTCAGTTGTTATCGATTCAGTTTTTTTTAAACTAATGTTGCGAAGTATCCCAGAATGCTTTACGCACAATCTATCTTATCCATTCGATGGGTAAGACCTTGAGTACTACTTAGTTCAAATGTGTGCCTAGGAATTTGAAATGGGGTCATAGTCAATAAATTAATAAATAAAACGTTGCTTCTTCCAGATTGTGGAGGTATTACAATCAAAACGATGGCTCTTCAACTAGTGCCGGCTCTAGGTTTTTTGACACCCTAGGCGAAAAAAAGTTTTCCGCCTCCACACCCCCATAATCTCAACCCCTCCCCCCTCAACCGTACAAAAGTGAGGCCAAGTCGCTCTTAGCATTTTCACATACCATCCTATTATTTTTTTTGTCACAATTTATATTTGTTTAAGCATTAAATAAAATCAAACTTACCCATTTGGTCTCATTGTGGAACGAGGATTTCTTGCAGTTTCAATTTCTTACGTTCCCGCATCGATCTCTAGTTCACTAATCACTGCAATACGCAAAAACAAACTACACCTGTGGTAGCGCTTGTAATTGACTTGATTTGACGAAGACGTCACATCAGTATGATCAGTCGGGTGCGGGGCAGAGTAGGTTGCAAAACTGACTATTTATTGTTCCAACTCTCTATTTAAAACGTGAAGTGCGCTGGGCGCTTGCGCACGTACATTTTGGTTTACACTAAAAATAAGCAAAAAAAATAAAATAAATACAAAATCCCCAATCATCCCGCCCCTAAAATTTTCCGCCGTAGGCAGCCGCCTAGGTTGCCTATGTGGACGAGCCGGCCCTGTCTTCAACAAAACAAAACAATCAAATGTTGGGTTTCTGGTTTTTTCGGTTTGGGTTACGACCTCACCAAACCTCCTTGGCACGTTAATTGTTAGCGCTACAATTCAGCATTATTTGCATGCATATTTCTATTCTCTTATATTTTAAATATACAATAAAAAAAATAATGAAGAGAACTACCTGTATTTTTATTACAACTCCACTGAACGTTATCTTCATTGATAGTTTAGGTGTAAACAAATTTTTGAACATATTTAAAGATTGTATTTTACATTTTTTGTGATATCCTATAATAATGTACTATTGTCGATCGCTATAGATCAAAAGACTAGTAACTTAATCTTAAAGTAATATCTTAATGTATTCTATAGATTAATTTTTGGTTATTTCCATCCTGGGTATCTTATTATTATTATAAATGTTTCTATTCTTGGGTTTCCCCAGCAAAGACAACATGGCGGGTCAAGGACCAAAGCACTTATTGCCAAGTGTAAAAATAAAGTGTGCAAGGATTATTATTATTATTATTATTATTATTATTATTATTATTATTATTAGTAGTAGTAGTAGTAGTAGTAGTAGTAGTTGTAGAGTCCGCTAACGTAGGTCACCACTGTGACCCCTTGAACAGCTTAACACATTCAGTTCAGCAAGGAGGGTTAGGGATGTGTGGTTGTGTCCATAAATTTCCTAAGTATGCGTGTTGTGTTAAGTATCACAGCCTTCTGGAGCTGTGCATAAGTGTTTTTGTGAAGTTCTAGTGTGCTGAGGCTGTGGTACAGTGTGTGAGGCACCAGACCAGTGGCGGACAGGACGATGGGTACTCGGTCCTGCCTCCACTGCTTTTGGAACTCGTGTTCTAAGTCGATGTAATTATTATTATTATTTTATTTTGGCCTTTTTTTTTTTCAATATGTTCGGGGAATGAGGATGATTCTAGATCAGCACTTTTGTGAACGGACTATTAAGCTGGGTATATTCAAAAACTAAATATCGAATTAATGTAGAAAAACTGAATAGCAACTGGCAATTTAGACTGTATAAATAACTATAGTATTTTAAAATCTGATGTGGATATTTGGAAGTTAACCTGCGAGTAATTTTTTTTATAATAAAAATTGTAAGTTATTTTATTTATTTTTTTAATAAACAGCTAATAAAAACTAAAATTGATGCCTTTTTTTCCTTACTCAAGGATTTTGGCGTAGCGCTTTGCTCCTAAGCTGTGTTCTCAAGTTTTGCTGCAAGTTCTTTAATCCTCGTGTTCCTTAGAGATTTGAGGCTCTGGGCATATTTCTTCCTTCCACTAAGCCTCTCGAATGGTTGCTATGCATCAAAAACGCAGTGGTTGGAGAACAGTCCTACAAGTGGACAGAGGTAAATATTTGCAACAGAATATTGCATCCGGTTCATCATTGACGTTTCCTTCTGACAATCATTGAGGGGCTGTTAACATCGTCCATATTGAAATTTTTTTTTTATTCATTTCAATCACGAATAACTGAACTTGGAGACATTTTAGGCCTATTTCTTAAAACAAGCACAGAAATCGTAACTTTTAACATGTAGTTGCGTTCATCAAAGTTTGCCGTATAAAGAAATGGCCGTAACTTAATGAAGCTTAGTTATCTTCATTTATTAAACTTTAGTTAATAGTTAATAATAGTTAATAATACTTTAATTTAGTTTCAAGAAAGTTACTTAAAATTATAAATTGTAAGATATGCACTTTGGCTAAATTCTTCACTTTTAACATTTTTGTTTTTGATTTTTTGTTTTTTTTTAAAATAAGTTCAGTAGTAGAGGCGATTCACCGTTTACGGACAATTCAAGTTACAATCTTTCAGAGATACGAACAAACCTGTCTGCAAATTTTAAATATCGTGCCGGTTCGGAAGTTCAATTGGCACACAATACAATAACTGGTATTACTTCTCAGTGAAACTGTATAAACAATAGGCAGATGTTGCCTGTGTGGCCTTACAACATTTTTATGATATTACGATAATAGTTACATGTACAGGAAGATATTCAGAATTTACAGATATTTCCAGTTCCTATTTCTCTGACTCCGATGACGTTCCATTGCCATCCTCGTAATCATCCTTCGTTTAACATCGCTATAAGCACACCAATAAGCATTGCAGTATCAGGAATAAAGTAAATATAATATCATCAAGAATACTTTTATCATTACATAATATTTATTATGATTATTATTGCTCTTTATATAATAAAATACTGTTCAAGGCTGGTAAATTATACTATCTTGTGCTGAACAAGTATTTTTTTACAATGCTATGTACTATATTCCATATTTGCAAGACTAATGTTGGAGTTATGAACATAAACCTCAGAACTTACCCTGTTCGTTCAGTAGGAAATGTCTGTATTTAATAATTAATTACTGTAGTGATTATAAGTTAGGGTTATGTTTAAAAGTTGTTTTTATTCGTTTTTCAAGGGCTACCTTCAGTATTTTCAATAAAAAGTAATTTTAAGCTACTTACTGTTTGCGTTGTAACAAGAACATAAGATCTACTTTCTATTTAATTGTTTGTTTGCGTAAGATTAATCCTCATGATATCATGTATTATTTCAACTAAAATCTCAAAATATTAGCGCCATCAGCTTTCTGGATTCGCTAAAGTCTCAAAAGTAGACAAAAAGGTTGAGGATCAGCAGATCGGTTTCACTGGCCTGTTTTATACCAGGCAGCATTTTGAACGGTTTGGTTTGTTTTTAAGAGCGTGGTCCATTGCGCTACGGCGCTGGTAAAGTGACGTTCAGAATGTGATTGCCTGCATCTCGAGAATCCATTTTGTTTATTGCTGCCGAGAACAGACCTCGCTCTTCAATTCGTAGCACGTTTTCAATGTTAGTATTGGGAATGGACGCTTGGCCCTGAGCCTCGTCTGCCAGCCCCACTGCATAAGCGATCTAAATCGGGCTTGGCTTATTTTTGTAATAGCTAGAATCAATCACTAGCGTTCAATAGGCATCGTTGCTCTTACTTTGATATTAGTTAGATATGATAGAAAGTAGGAAAAAAAAACACAAAAACAAAATAAACCATTTTGTATTAACTAAGTCGTCAGGGCGAACTTTTTATGGATAGTTTACATTTTTAGGGTGCGCGGTATCTGGAACAATATGGTTGCATTTTTCAGAAGTTTATTGTTTTTTTTTTTATATATAAGAAATAACTTATAGATATAATGGAGTTTATTCACAGCTGCTTAATAAAATAGATGATAAATGCAGAAGGAAAGGAAAGGAGTAAACAAAAGCAAAGATAGAAAACAAAGGAGTGTGAGAAAAGAGGAAAAAGTTTAAGAGAGAGTATTTCCTTATACTAAAAAAACAAAACACTTTCCAGGTATTGAGAAGAAATTTGTAGAGGGACTTGCATTTTCATGATTGTATTTCTCTACTCAATAAATGATTCATACAAGTGGACTGTCCTTTGACAGCTGTGGCTGACATGTTGCACTACTCAATTTTCAATGTCAAACTTTTTTAAGGGCGATATTAGCTACTACTAAGGTTTCACAATGAGTTGCGTTATTTTTTAATTACTTTGTATATTTACGATGTATATTCTGTGTCGATCTGTTTCTGAACACGAGTTACTTAAATGACGTCACATATCCTTCCGCTGCCTGAAATTCTTTACCTTTTGACCGAGAGAACAAATTCAAAATTTTGTTAAAATAGTTCCAGCAAAGCCTTGTGGTCAAAGCGGCGGCCTGCCAAGAGGCAGATGTGTCGGAACCTTGGTTCGAATCCCGGCGCCGGCGTGGATGTTTATTTCCTTTCCTGTGTTTGTCTGCTTCTTCATCTTTCCCATTCAGATCTAAAGTCATTCCATCTGTAAACAGTATCTTTCCCAGTAAATACTACGGATCCGCTATGACGGTAG
Source organism: Thereuonema tuberculata (assembly GCA_023159025.1). Classification (NCBI taxonomy): domain Eukaryota; kingdom Metazoa; phylum Arthropoda; class Chilopoda; order Scutigeromorpha; family Scutigeridae; genus Thereuonema; species Thereuonema tuberculata. The sequence continues at coordinate 53,120,274 of JAFIDM010002131.1, forward strand.
TTCTAGAGATCCATAGGACGCTTACTTCCCGATCAGAGAACAGAGAACTATGTAATTAAAGAGAGGAAGTGTAAAGTGATGTTGTTCACTAAAGTGAAAATAAGCATAAAATAACATAAAAACCTCAGATATTATAGGCTTTGTAATGGAAATATTTTGTTTGCGGAGCAGTACACAACATAATACATTCTTGAGATTCTCGAAACGTAAATGCCTTCATTTTACATTTACTTCGGAATTTCCTTATAAATATTTAGGGAAAATTAAGAATCATAAAAATAAAAATAATAACATTATTATAAATATAGCTATTTCACGATTAGTTTTATTACTCAATCTTTTAATAGTAAATGTTTAGTAAACAGCTTAGAATCAATACTTGTAATTCGCTTTAACTAAAAAGAACAAAAAAATCCAGACAAAAATAAAATCTTCAAGAAATAAATGTTCTTAAACTAAGTATTGTTTGCTATAGATGTCGATCTAGAAGATGTTGAATATTGTATTATCAAGACCCGAATTATTGGGGGGAAAAAATCAGCATCGAATTAAATCTGGGAGGGATTGATTTACATGTTACAAGTATTATATATTTAACATAAGATTGATTACATGTCTAAAATATTTTAAAAATAACAGATCTTTCCTTTTGAATATAGACAACGAATTTATGAGGGTAGTTATCTTCCCTGGAAGCCTTAATGTATTTTGGTGATACAGTGCAGCTTGGATAATTCGAAATCGTGGTTAATTCGAAGATTTCTCTTAGTCCCTTGAATTTCTTATGAAATCAATGTTAAAAAAATCGTGGATAATTCGAAGTTCAACTTCCTTAATTCGAATTTTTTTATAAAAAATTTCGAACCATAACGATTTTTCGGCGTTTCATCGTTAAGAAATTCGACACGTGACAACTGAAATCCCCTTCCCGCCACCGTTCGACACGTGACGCTTCAGACGCCATTCGAGCTTCCTGCTGTCACTGTCGCCATGTCTTTCAGTAAACCACGCGTGTACAAGAATTTAACGTTCGCTGAAAAGGTCGCCGTCATTCGCGAGGTGGAAAAGGGTGTGAAGAAGAAATGCCAAATCGCCAGCGAGTACGGGATAGCGTCGAATTTTGTCGGTACATTGAAGGACAAACCAACGTAAGTGAAGCTGTTTTCCGTTCACTAAACGTGCTAGATGATTTTGCTAACCTTAAGCGACTGAATTCTACAAAACAATCAGACATTGCACAATTTTTTGAAAAACTATAATTTTCTGTATTGAATGCAATATGTACTGTAGTATAAGTGTAATGTAAATCTTATTTTGTTTACATACATATAGTGTTTACGTCTTTCATACCATGATCTTTCTGAATAAATATTTACTTATTGACAGAATAATCTTTTCAAGCATTCAGTGGACTTGAAATTAAAGTTAAAAGATGTAACTTGTTTAATTCGAAATCTTGGATGATTCGAAGTTTTGTAGTGGTCCCTTCAGCTTCGAATTATCCAAGTTGCACTGCAATAGATTTCAATTGTGCGAAGTTTATGTAAAATCTATTAAAAGTATTTATTGAACCTAACATCTTTCTGAGCTGTTTTTCGATGCTCGAATAAAGTGAGTAAATTGTTTTTCGTATAATTTTTCAACTTAGAATTTTAGCTTACTTAAAAGAATCCAAACGAATTTTCAGTAAGGAGCTACCAATAGTTCCATTTGTCTTGTGAACAATAATAAATACAGTAATAGAGCAGTGGACAATAATAGAAGCCATCTTGTAAACACCGAAGCGCTTTTGAATGTGTCTGTGGTCAAATGGCGTTGTCAGTTTCATCTTCCTCTATCTCGTTGCCTTTTCTAAGATTTCCTTTTCTCTTTAAGGCAAGAGGAAAGGGAAAAAGAAATAGCGGAATCTCCGGAAGTAGTCGGATTTTGATTCCGGAAGAAGGGTAAGTGAAGGTGCTCTTTTTCTCGGATTTGATGTGCGATGTTGTTGGCGCCTCTCTTACAAACTATTTTGAAATATCTTTCACTCATTCGTGGTGTGTTTTAGCTTCTGCTCAAGAGTTCTGTTTTTTTTTCCGCCAAACTTAGTTTTTTTTTTTTTTTTTTACTTGGTCGTTCTTCGAGAAGCTAGAGGTTTATTTTCCTTCCTGGAAGTTGCTCTGTTCAAGAGGTCGAATGCAGGGTGAATTATACAAAAAAAGAAAATGATTTAGACCTATAAAGTATTAAACGTACAAGTATTTTTTAGCTTCAAGTTAAAACTAAGGATAGGCCATCAGCTGGAATTACTATGTGAAAGTAAGGTTTAATTATCCACGTTCTTCTCAGCCAGTGTAGGCTTATAACGCTTTGCTTTTACTAACAAAAGCTTACCAGATAAGGAAACGAATAAAATTCGTAATCGACCACAATTCGATGCTGCCTAGAAGCACAGTAACGGGAGTTTTCAAAAGATGCAGAAAACAAAATGATTAATATGCGAAATCGATAATTAAAAATAAATTTGTAATTTGAATATACAATATTGGGACGCCCTAAATATAAAGAATTACTGTAATATACAACATCGCAGTACTTTAATATTCGCTCACAAATAGTTTACAACAATTCAGTTTTTCAAAACAACATGATGCTAAGGTAATTGAAATAATAGTCAGGCCTCTTTTGTAATCTTTTGTGGCGGTAACTATAGATAGTAATTTTGTAAACTTGTAATTAAATCCAATAGAAAATAAGAATAAAAATTATGTATGGTTTTTAAGAAATAATTAAAAAACAAACAAACAACTATACTGAATTAAGAGGAAGCGAAGTGTTAAAATAATTTAACAATTTTTGTTTTATATATACAAAGAAACTCACAAAATTCAGTTATTTTGAAACTTTTGATTTTTTCTTTAAACACTGTTGGCGTTGATCCCCGTTGAACAGATTATCGGCTACATTTGGCGCTGCTACCTCCAACATTATCATTATCTACCGTGTGCGTTCCGATAGCGTAGGTGACGAATCACCCAAGGATACTGATGGGCGCAGATAGAAGGTGCACGGATTCGTCCAACATTGGCCTAAAGCCAGCCCTGAATTCAGTGCACGTAGCCTGTACAGAAGTAACAAGAAAGCTCTTGGAAGAAAATTAATTCATTAGGTGATAATAACAAAGAAAGAAACGAATAAACAAATAGATAAGAAATTTATTTCCAAAATTTTCAAAGAACATTTGTCTCAAATTATTAGTAAAGGGCTTTAAAAGACAAAGCCTCTTCTGCAATTAATACGTTGATTTCCAACTACGAGGTAACTCATAAAAATTTGCAGTGCAGTTGAGGACGCATTTCGAACCATCACACCGGACACTCTTCAAAAAATGTCAAGTAGGACAGTCGTAGCGGTGAATGTATAGCACGATGACGAACACACACATGCATTTGATACAATGTGTAAATATTTTCTTAAAATATGACTACCAATTAAGAGGTGCGGAAATTTCCCGACCACACTGTATATTAGGTAGAAATGGCGAGACTGATATAATGCTCAGATCGCTTGATGGTTGGTTCTAACGTCATTTGTGTCTTCTTTGCATGTCAGCACCATGAATTGACGTTACTGTGAATACGAACACACTTCTTGATACGAATTCACCGTGGTCTAATTCTTTAATTAACTCCCGGACAGTAAGCCTCGTTCTGACACGATGGACACTTGACATGTTTTACATAATCTCAGCTAACTTCTGCGATTGTATTAGAAGCACGGCACTTCCTGTGGTTGTCTTGTGTCACGGGACCAAACGATTTCATATATTTATGACCCTTGACGGCCCCTGGAAACGAATCGTGTTATTTCTCGAGTTCGTAAATCATTGACGGTCGAGTTAATTGGTTCCACGACAGCAAGGCCGATTAACCACCCACCACCACCCCTTTGCCTCTCAACTGCACCATGGACTGTTCCCAGAAAACGCGTAAAATTTATGGCAGATGAAAATCGAACGGTTTCTGTTGCAAAGACAACTAAAAATAAATAATAATATATAATAAATAAATAAGATATGGAAGTGACACGCGTAGCGTTAATGTGCTTGCTTGCTTTCTTTTTTTTCTTTTTAGGGAAGTTTCTTTTATCGGAAATGAAATTTCGATTTTTTCTTCCCCCATAGCCTTGATGATTTATAATAAATCCCTTTATAAAAGTAGCCTGGAGTTTGATAATTTAACACGTAGGCATTGGTGTTGGCAATTTTTCGTAGGAATAATATAAATGGCTGAAAGTAAATTTTTAAAATTTTAGCTATTTTTTGTTTTGTTATATTCTAATG
>JAFIDM010002131.1:53134594-53147390 GCA_023159025.1 Thereuonema tuberculata
CATATCTTGGAAGGAAGGATTTTTTTTTTATGTATTTGAGTTTTCTGTTCTTGCTTCTGCTGAACGTATCATTCCTCTGTCTGGGAGTCGGTCAAAAGACCAACACCCTGATGCAAAGTCATCTCCCTGTGCCGTAAACGGAACAGTGACGGCTATGTCCGAAAGTTTATGGGCGCTGGATGGAGAAAAGAGGTTACAAGCTTAAGGCGGACTGAAGCCGGCGTTGCACTGGGTGTGGCCAGGCGTCCAGATTCCATTTCATTACCGCGACCTATTTTATTTTGACGGGGTTGTTGGTTGGGGGTGGTCGGGTGAGTGGTTCGTGGACTGCCAGTTCATACGAAGTCGTAGCGCAGATGCCTGTGACAATAGCCTGCGGGTTTATTGCCCGTTGCCCGGAATGAAAGCCGCCAAATTTACAGGGCGGCTTAATTATGACGCTGCCGGCCGCACCACAACGGCTCTGACGTCAGAGAAGCTGCACTTAGTGTTAGGCTGGGACTTTACCACTTTACGTCATTGCTTAAGCATCGTTGTCTTTCTCACTCGCGGAAAACGAGAAACATTCTGTAGTGCACCAACATACATTAATTTAAAAAGCTCACGGGGCTTTTCGACAAAGAAGCAACGGGGCTTTTGTTTCCTGGACTTTTTTTCCTTTTTGGAAAAATAAAATAACAGCTAATGTAAAAAAAGGAAAAAAAAGTCCAGGGCTTCTTTTTCCTGCTGAAGTCGTTATGAAGTAAAAGCAACCCCCCCCCCGCTTTTGAAATAAGAATAATAAACGGATAAAAACAAGTTTTCTAAAGTATATTATCCACTCAAATACAGCAGCTCTTAAAAAAAAAAATCAAGAAATGAAACAGCTACATGTAAGTAAGTATACAGCTGCAATTTGTAGGATTCTCTCTAAAACCATTACAAACATACCAGGACTTATGTCAATTACTGATTATCTGTATTCGGCAGAATCTGTGGACAGTGCAACCGTATTTGGGAGGAATATTTTCAGGAACATGGAGAAGAGATTTTGGAAGTAAAAAAAAAAGTTATTACGAAGATCATCACTGCGGGTAGCTTTTATATACAGCTGACCTACAATGAATAGCAAACTGGAATTTAAAAAAAAGAAAGAAACAGTAACAGTTATAAACTTGTAATTCACATAACTGTCGTTATTCATATTTCAATTTTTTCTCGTGATAATGTTTTTTTAAAACCTATTTTTTTTTATTTAAGACGGCAAAGGGAACATAGACTGAAAAGGTCTTCGTGCAATTTTGCTTTAACGGGTCCTTTTTAAAATTGAAGTTTTGCCTTAATGTTTGTCGTGGATGCTTTAATATTTAACTGTAACGCTGGGGAAGTTGAATTTGTTGAACAATTAAACTAGTAACGGCCAGAATGTAGATACACATTGACCTTCAATTTCATAACATACCGTGGTCAACCAGGAACAAAATTTTATGCAGCAATCAGCATATGCCGATTTTCCGTTATTTTATATTCTCAGCAACGAAAATTAAGTAGAATGTATTCGTTAATAAGTATTGGCTATAAAGATACGTTATATTATATTAAGTATTTCTATTTACGTAATTTTTATTTGTATTAAATTTGGTCTATATAGTAATCTGTTAGACCTTCGTATTTTAATCTATTGTACTAATTAAAGTTCTTTGTATTTATATATGTACAAAATTTTTTCTTCGTGTTTCTTCGTATCAAATATAGTGTATTTTATGCGCTATTTCTTCTGTAGCTGAGTCTTGAATAAGAATGATTAAAGTGACCCTTCAGTAAATAAAGGGTTTTCCTCAAAAAATGATCTAAATGAATTTTCTTTTTCGTTGACCAAAAAAAAAAAGTAAATTTATTATCCGTGCGCTCAAAGATGACCCTCCCAGAATGCAACGCAGCTTATAGATTGATCTTTCCTGGCTTTTCGTAGTTATTCAAATGGAAGAGAAAATGGCGGCAATTCCTTCTTGATATGCATATCAGCAATAATTTGACGAATGACGTAACAATCGAAATCGTCAGGCGAAATCTTTGGAGCCAAAAGAGGCCTTTTTCTCCCTGGCGTTCGTAGCAATGGCGACTGTAAAATTCTCTTCACCGTTGACAAACTCACTCCTATATATTCTGCAGTGACCTTCAACGCATCCTTTTTACTTTTCAAATCGTTGTTGGGCGATACATCTTCTAGAAATCGACGAGCAACGTTAAGAATAATTTCCCTAGCTTCACTGTTGATAACTCTTCCTCGTCGAAATGTTGACTGTGAACCCGCCACCGCCATTTTCTCTTCCATTTGAATAACTACGAAAAGCCAGGAAGGGTCAATCTATAAGCTGCGTTGCATTCTGGGAGGGTCATCTTTGAGCGCACGGATAATAATGAGGGTCGAATTCATACAAATAAACAAAAAGGCAAGGCCCCAGTATCAATCCGGATAACATTGAAAGAATGATCCAGTTAGGTGCCGATCAGGAAGACCTTCGCATTCCACTAAGGAAGCTCACATTTTGAAATTCACTCGTTTCAAGAAAAAGGAAGGAATCAAGAGTAATAATAATGGAACGACAGATTTAATTAAATAAAAGAAATCCTGGAGAAATCTATAATTAATAGTTGCTTGAAGGTTCATTTGGATTCAAGTACGGCTGCTTAGCAATATTCAAATACTCACACTGTGGCAGCACCGTCGTTGGATCACAGATAAACGTAATACATCTATAAACGAAAATGGAGGAAAGAAAAATAAAAAAAAAAGAATCAGCCACATAAGAGCGGACGAGGCCTGGCTATGAAGTGCTGAATGGGAAAGAACAATCGACCTCGTGATTTGATTGTCTACGTCTCCTTGAGAAATATTGGATTCTGCTGCTGCCGTCCTCCACCCTAGCGCCTTGTTGTTCGTCGAAGCACCACTCTGCGGCCTCGAGGTGAACAATGTCGCGATCAAGTTACAGCGCTTAACGCACGGGGTTTCTTCCCTATTCTCTTTCCCCGCGTGTCAACTCGAATCTCGAAAATTTTGACAGGCTGGAGAGATTCTTATCTACTGCGAGACAGTGGCGCGTGGGACGGACCTTGTTGTTATTGAGAGAGATGTTCAAGAGATCCTTGTGACAATGGGGCGGAGGTGGGGTGAGGGGGGCAATCGCCTCTTGATTTCTGAAATACTCTGTGCCAGCTAAAAATTTATACACGCCAGCTTTGTTTTTTAAGAATGACAGTGAAAATCCGAGGATCGAAGAACGAGTGCAGCAGCATCAGGTTCCCAGCAAATATAAATAGCATCATTCTCTATTGTAACTAAAAATAGTTAGATTGGAAAGTTTTCTCTTAATTAACAAGGAATCAGTTTAGTGGCTGTGTTATTATCTATCGTAATAATGGAAGATGTTATTAAGGTACTACTTAATTGATTTCACTTCAATTTCCCACAGTGAAAATTTATTACATTTCTATCAAACTACTCTGAATTCTTTTATGAAGAAAATAGTTGCATAAATTGGTTTTCTGTAGTCAGTAACTTCTGGAATTGCAGCGTGTATTAGAAAAGAACTTTATTTTTTCAACAGTATGGCGCATGCGCAAGGCTACAAGCTTCAGTATCGATTTTTTTATCTTTGTATTATGTTACATAGAGCAATGGCTGTCAAATGTTTATTTTCATGATATTCATTTCTTGTGCCTTTTCACTGTCTTTTTTTTCCAAAGAAATTATAAATACAGTAGAGCCCCGATTATCCGCGAGTGCCACGAAAATTTTTTTTAATTACGAACATCAAAAAAAACAATTTTAATCCAAGCCAACAACAGGGAAAGTATAACAAGCCATACAGTGCTAAGGTCGAAAAATTACTGACAGGTTTATTGTGCATCGTAATCCTACAGGCCTTCTCGGAATTTGTGGATGAGTGGCAGGCTCTTGCTCTGAAGAAAGGTTTCTGCTGTACTGTACATATTTTAAAAGTTTTGCATATTATGTTTTTTGTGTAATAAAACGTAGTTTTTATGCTGACATTTTTTTTTTTCGTGTTTACACCTCATTTTTAGTCTTTTTTCGGGTTATCCGCGATTTTTATTATCCGCGATACCCTTGCCACCCAATTCTGCGGATAATCGGGGCTCTACTGTATTTATTTTGCTAAATTTATTTTATGAATATTTATTATTAAAAAGAGCAAATTACAAAAAAAAAAAAAAAAAAAAAATGAACTCATTTTGAAATCAGAGCTTCTTTTCGATGACGCTGAGGTTGTCAAAGAAGTCTAATAATTATTTTTTCGTAGTTAAATACAGTCGCTGAGTTCTTTTTTTTTTTTTCATCTCCGTTGTTTTCACTTTTGTAAAGTCGGATTTGAAACATAAATATACAACCATAAAAATCTTGAGATTTTTGCTACATTGTTTATATTTTTATTACGTTTTCTCTCATTGCATTTCGTAGGCGTTCTATCGTTGAATTTTTATTAAGAAATATGGCGTTGCCAGAGTTAGACCATCAGCAATCTTAAAACATTACTGTAATCATGTTTGCAATTGCTTTACTTTCCTGTATTTCGGGTTTGTGTTTTGGGTCATCATTTACGTTGGCCCCTAACGGATGTTGTAGAAATCAATGAGATGCAGTGTGTAATCGCTGTTCATTTGTCTCTGTGATTAAATCAAGCACTGACTTGCTGCACTCACGTGAGTTCAACACAGAAACATCTCGAAACTTTCATTAAAACTAAGAATTAAGTTTACTTCACATGTATTAAAAGTCGTTGAAATGAGTAGCATTAATTCTTCTTTTTTAATACATTGTGAGCTATTACAAATGGCTAATAATACTTAACATTTAACATAAATTATAAAATTTGTTTATTAATATTAATTATAAATTTATTATTTTGTTAATAATTATAAAATTTAATCTTTTAAAGATAACTGGAATTTTGAAGAAATTAAAAATATTAATTAAACACAGAAAAAAACACTTTACTTTAAATAAAGCTCAACTAAAAGCCATCAAATTGTTCTTCCGTCATTGTTGGAAGGGGCATATACGCTAGTTAAAACAAATAAAATCGTATTAAAATACAAATACTTTCTAATAAAAGGGTTAAAAAAAAATATGAATGATTTTTTTGTCGCAACAAATACAATAATAAAAAGCAAGTGTAACTTCCATAATAATTCATAAATGGAGGCTTTTAATAGGAAAAGGAGCATCTTCTGCGGACCTCTGGAAAAAGAACTAAGGAAGAGACTAGTGAAGTGCTTTGTGTGGAGTGTGGCATTGTATGGGGCAGAAACATGGACATTACGACGCAGTGAAGAGAAACGACTAGAAGCATTTGAAATGTGGATATGGAGAAGAATGGAGCGTGTGAAATGGACAGACAAAATAAGAAATGAAGCTGTGCTAGAAAGAGTGGGTGAAGAAAGAACACTGCTGAAACTGATCAGGAAGAGAAAAAGAAACTGGTTGGGTCACTGGCTGAGAAGAAACTCCCTAATGAAGGATGCACTGGAAGGAATGGTGAACGGTAAAAAAGTTCGAAGCAGAAGAAGATTTAAGATGATCGACAACATTATGGTAAATGGATCTTATGTGGAGACGAAGAGGAAGGCAGCAAATAGGAAAAATTGGAGAATGCTGGGTTTGCTGTGAAGGACCTGCCCTTGGCAGAGAACTATGTATGTATATGAAGGGAAAAAAAAAATCACAAATGGACAGTAAACCTATGCCTTCGCACTACGAGCCAACATCAACGGGAATTCTGAAGAGCTGTTTCATCCTTATTAGGAATCATCAGCAGAATTTATCCTTGATATTTGGCTCAGGGTAAATTCTGCTGATGATTCCTAATAAGAATGAAACAGTTCTTCAGAATTCTCGTAGATGTTGGCTCAGTGTGCGAAGGCATATTTACTGTCCAGCTATGATTTTTTTCTCAATTTATGAATACAATAATAGTTTCGGAGATTTTTGCTTTCGCTACTTCCGTTTCAAGAATAAATAAATTAATTATTTAACTATCAAAGTTATTATTTTAACTAAATACAGGGTTAGTCAACTGTTATTATCAAGCATTGTAAAACTTCATGTCACCCCATTCTGTCGATCAGAAATTTCCCATGGCTGTCGGAGATGTTTATTAGAAGAGTGGAATAAAGCCTCTTCTATTATTCATATTTGTCAAGTTTGATTCTACAAGTGACGGGTTGATAATAGAAATTCTAGGTTGTATATTTACGACGTAATGATATCACGGCACTAGATGACGCTACAATACGCTTACGAGAAGATATTACCTCAGAAGGTCCAGCCATTATATTACTTCTGGTTGAAGAGTAATAACAGTAACAATTCATAATCAAACAAACTGAAATCTTAGTTTACTATCGTGCATCATTCCATCCATCCATAGTATTCTGTCCGGAGACAGGTCCAGTTCTATGGAGGTCACATGGAACTCCCAGAAATACCTGAGGAAAGATACTGGGGGTGGTTTCCGTGGCCTTCCCCAGGACGCCATTAAGGAATGACGTCAGACGGAAGAGAAAGTGAAGAAGAGGCTTACAACACAGGAAAGGAAATTGAAACATCTAAGCCACTGCCGGAATTCGAACACAGGTACTGGCACACTGGCCACCACGGTAGACCGCCGCCGAGACCGCATGGTCACGCCAGCACGGCTCGTGCATTATTATCACTGTCAAAATCAAAGACGGACTGCCCTCTACTGTCCAATTTCAGAATCTAATGTTTATTTTGAAAGAAGCTCGTTGGGCTGTAACCCAGTAGCATTTGACGTGTTTTTTTTTTCTTTTTTCTGTTAACTAAATATAGAATCATTTATACAGAAAAACTTCATTTCAAGTATTATGTAAACATTCAAGAGGGGAGGGGGGAAGGGGAAATCAAATCTTACGTAAGACAGACAAACATGCAAGCGTTAAAATTTTGACTGTTTTAATTTGTGTTGAGTGGTATTTACTGTTAGTGATTTGGCAAATCTCACGAAAGCACCAGGGATAGGGGGGAGGGCTGGCATCTGTTTATTTTTCTTACAAGGGGGAGGGAGGGGTCTAAAATAACATAATATTTGAAACGGCCCCTTACAAGAAACTCGAGGCTCTTTTTTAAATACAATTAATTTTAGATATATTATAATACTTCTTATAACTTAAAATTAAAAATTCAATTTTTTTCTATGTGTAAGAAATATGGCTGTGTGCGCTGCGTCAATTTTTTTTTGAATCGCCCTGTACTTTCTCAGCCAGAAATTCTTATTTCTTTTGTCTTCGCTTCCCGTATCTTATTTTCATCTTCTTCTCCGTAAACTAAGTCGCAACTTTTGTTTTTGTTCTGCCACCCCCGCCTTTGTCTCTCAGCACTCGCCTCTTGAGTGTCACGTGTTTGTCAGATAGCGTGTCTGTTGTCTCTGCCTTATCACGTAGCTGCAAATGGAAGAATGTTTCACACAAATTTACATTGGAGCACGGAGTTTTTTTTACCAGGCTTTCGTTTTAACCTTGTTGAGGGAAAAAAAAAATGTATGGAGGGGTGGTGAGATGAAGCACAAGAGTATAAAAACTCAAGAGAGTTGAGATTTGTACATCTTCTTTGTGTTGGTTTATTTCTTTCATTCGGTGTGAGATTATTCCAGAAGCGTAAACGAAACCTAGAACTAAAAGTCTAAAAAAAGTGTCTTTTTACTGTATCAACTCACAGTCATCTTTTGAGAAATTGAATGACTTTGACAGGATGTAGGCAATGCTTTGGGACCACGGATCAGCAGTTTATGCTATAATTTGTAGAATGTTATTCCCTAACCGACCAGTATTAATTCTAAAATATTCTTAGACAAATGTAACTGTTTTCTGTATATATCTTATTCGAAGCTATTCTTCGTCTCATTTTTTGAATGCAGCCGAGTTAAGTACGGCATATCCTTCCGCCTCTCACTATTCTAAACGTTTCTGTCTTGTGATTGCTTGCGATTCGAAGTTTCGTTAGGTTTAAGTATTAAAAAAAGAAAAAAGATGATCTTCATTTTTTTGTTTAGAATTCAAATTAAAGCTTATTAGAGTGAAAATCCACAGATATCAACTCTGCTTCATCTTTGAATTCTATTTTCATCTTTTTTTCTTGACGGCTTGTGTAAAGCCATCAAGAAAATAATCCCAATTCAAAGATGAGGCAGAGTTAATATTTGTGGATTTTCAGCCTAAAAAGTTTTAATTTGAATTCTAAACAAAAAAATAAAGATCATCTTTTTTTCTTTTTTTTAATTACTTTTAATGCTTGAGCCTAATGAAAATGAATATACATATTGCTTAACCCTTAAATAATTTTAAAATTAAAAAGACTATTCATCATTCAATAATAGCTTAAGGATGTATATTTCTGATTTTATATATTTTAATTTTTATTAATTTTATGTGTATTCCAATATTCTTCCGTTTCTCGTTTATTCCAAATGTTTATTTCCGTTCCTTGTTTATTTTCAAATTTCATTGATTTATCTGTTAAACTTCTGATCATTTAAATTCCTTCAGCTGATTTGTTAATCCCTCCACCAATCAATTGTTGTTCTTTTGTTAAATTTAAATTGCTCCAATCATCATTTATTCTTTTGTTTGTAATGATTTAAACCTGTGTTTTCTAAATAAATCAGTTAGATCTTGTTTTGTCAGCCAGTGAGTCCGCAATTTACTTTGCTCTCTCTCCGTCACATCCCGTGACAATAGTTTGTCTTAGCAAGAATCTAAATTTTCACAACAGAAACCAAGTACACTACAACCTCGTTTATCCGTCCGTCATTGATCCGGATCTCCGGATAATCCGGATCAGATTTGTAAACTTTTTTTTTATTCAATGTTTACATAGATAATAATTTTAACTATGATAACAAGAGGCGCAGCTTAGCCACTGCTGCTTTTGCGCCATTAAAATACCAACAAACAACAACAACAACATGATAACAAGAACATAACTATAAGTATGCCAAATATTCGCTTTTTGTTTTGATTAAATACACAGTTCCTGCATAGATTGTACAATAAATTATGATAATAAAATGCTTTTTATCGAGTTTAAGAGAGCTTTACTAGAGTGTCACAGGGCGTTGAAGCTACAAAACATAGTTTTTTATCGTAATAAACGGTAAGTCTGTTTATTTAAGGATTTGTTTTGCTTATTACCCATGTTACCCGGATTATCCGGATTTTCAATTTTCCGGATTTTCTTTGGTCCCAGTTAGTCCGGATAAACGAGGCTGTAGTGTATTAAACAAAATTATCTAATTATTATCATTAAACAATTGACAGGTTGTCGTGCAGTCTAATTCATATTGTTAGCGCGTGCTTATATTTGTTTGTTGAGATTCTTTGGATTTAGCATACTTAAGTCAAAATTTGTGGGATTAATCAATCTTTATGGAAAGCAAAATTTAAAATTAAACTTTGTTGTTTTTAGTGCTTTATAGTTTACACATAAGAGGATGCTATTTTTGTTTGTTTGTTTGTATGGTAAAACAAAAATAGAGTTTAAGAAAATAGAATCTCTAATTCTTTCAGCCGCTTTAGTATTAAAACTCCTGCATGTTTGTATGAAATTAAGATGCGTTATAGTGCCTCACTATTTACGATCTCCCCACTGTGGAACAATCTTTGTTTAGCTACTAGATGCTCTTTTGTTTTCTCCCATTTGGCAATGGTGGCTTTCCAGTGAGATCTGACTCTTTATTTTTTTCCCCCTCTAGTTGGCATGAGTGGTTTTGATGTTTTGTATCACCCGAGAAGTAAGTAGTTGTGAACTAGTTGCCAAGAAATCGGAATTACCTTTTGTTGAATAGAATTCTGGCTCTTTGACAGCAGAACTTAAGTGTCTGTGTCAGTGTGAGTTGTGAGCAGTTAAATGGAAGTTCTTTCTTTAGTCCAAAGTCCCAGGAATGGGAGGCTCATCAAGTCAGTTAATCTGTACGTACGTATGTGTGTGCGTATTAAATGGATCTTCCTGGAACTTGGCTTGCATAATTAAGAACAAGAGCTATATAATTTTTATATTTGAATTTTCAAAATTTATTAAGAGAATGATCCTAAATACATTCCTTTATGTAGGCCGTGTACACGCAATTAGTGATTTCATTTGTTCAAAATGACTTATTTACTTCCTTTTACATTCAATTATGCATTTCCGTAATTTTTTTTCGCTACTTTCATCTTTCCAATTTTTCATTATTTTATTCTTCAATTGGAAGAAATTGTATATTACAAAATATTATACCAGAAATTCTAGATTTTTCTCTTATTTGAGTTTTAAACTCGTACAAACATATCACAGAATTGGTTTAACATTTATAATTATCTTAATAGGCAAAGGGAGGAAAAAAGGGCAGAATAAAATAGAATGTATTTTTGTAAACTAAATGAAAAATGTTTCTTTGTCCTTCTGCCTTTTTGTTAACAGATAAGTTAAATCTAAAACTGCACAGGAAGTTGAAATTTTGGAGATAGGTGGATACAGAAGATCGCTGTTGATTGTGATGTACACCTGACCAGTCGCGAAGAAACAATATTTTGTTGATAAAGTGTCACAATATGACAAAAATTAATTATCTTGTCGTATTAACTGCAAGTTTTTAAATAACTTTACTTCACCAACTAACATAATAATACAAAGGCAAATTTTCGAAGTTTTTACGACGACTTCTTCACGAAGCCCAAAATTTAAAATTTCAAGGTAGGGATAGCGATTGTTGTGCTTAATGATAATTTAATGAGATTTTAGTGATACTTGTCCACAGACGGACAAACTGATACAAGTATCAGAAGCCTAAAATTGTCAAAAACAGAAAATAAAACTTAAGAATACACAACAAATAGGACATAGCAGTAACGAGAAATGCATTCACAACAATCGTAAAGGAAAATGAAGTAACAATTATAATTATTACAATAATATAACTGCATATTAAAAATTAAAACAACATCGTGTATTATTTAAACGAAGGATTATCTTTTTTGCCAAGATATAAAGATGTTATCAATAGTAAAAACCTTGATTTTTGTTGATGCAATCTAAAAGGCGAATATAAAGAGCTTCTAGAATTTTCCTCTTTTTATCATCAGTTTCAAATTCAAATGAAGAATTTGAACTTCCTTTACAGGATAAACAATGATGAACAATATTCCACCTATTCAGATCTATCACAATTGCTTCTTCTAGAATACCCTCTGTGTTCAGAAAGACATTTCTTACTAATGATCTTAAATAGAACATCTTTTGGTTTGAATTTATTTAATTAATTTATAACACAAAGGTCTTATTATATTAGGTGACAAGATCTTTATTGTATCAAAATAAGTTTTTGCCAAATGTGATTCCCATTTATTTTAATGGTAATTGCACCAAATAGAATCATTTATGAGCCCTTGAAAAGCCCGGCCACCTCAATAAATAAACACAAATTATGTATATATACTTAAAATTTATTGTAATTTTTATTATTTATTTGGTGCAATATTTGGATGCCATTTTGTTTTTCTTTTTTTTATAACGATGAAGGTCGTTCGTAAATGACGTCACCAATCACTGATTCCGGGTATTTTTTTTACCGTAGCTCTCGCTATTTAGATTTCTTTACTGCACCTTACATAATTAAACTCTCCCTGGAGGACCCATCCCCGTTCTCACAACTGCGTTCACCATACCTTAAACATTCTTTCTTATTTCCTTTTCGCGCCTTTTTTTTTTTTTTCCTTCCCAGTCTTCGACTTGAGAAAATACGATTTATGATAATAGCTCAGATCCTTTTAATGAAATAATGGCTTTCTTGTAAGTGCCCAAATTTATTCCTGCGTGGATTCGTCTTCTTTTTTTTTTAATTTTGTTCTCAGAGAAAAGAAAAAAATCCCGGCCTGCATTTTCATGTAACGATCACTAATGCGGATTTAATTATCATCCTAATATAGTGTCATCGTCATTGTCAGCGCTCGTGCGACTAAGAAAGAAAAAAAAGAAGTAATTAATAGCTTTAATAAGATAATGAATTAATAGCAACTGTCTCCTTTGGCTGCCAACGTCACATCAATGATAATTAAAACGAATTTGGAGAATCGGTTGTCATTGATGACGTCAGAAATTCCGAAATGATGTCGTGGGCTTGAGCATCAAAAGCATTCAGCAAAGGTTATAGGTCAAGAACTGTTGATTTAAGAGAGAAATGAAAATGATGTACTGCAATCAGAAAGACCTTTTGATATTTAGATGCTTTTGTTGCGTTTATAGGTCTAACAGATCAAGAAAATCGAAGAAAGGTAAATATTTATTTAGCATCGAATAAAATACAAGAGAAAAATAAATAAAAATAACTGGTTTTCTTTCGCATCGTTGTAAAGATATATTATCCCGGCAAAATTTAAATAATAATAATAAAAAAATACAAAACTTCTCAAACTTTAATTGGTAGAATTTGTTGGATTTCACTGATGCTTCCGCGGTCCGAATTTGGCTTCTACCATGATTTTAACTTGTCTTTGATCTGAAACAATGGATCGAGCTGAAATTTACTGTTATCACCCTAAAATTGTAAAAGTTCCGTGGGTAACTTTTTCTTTTAAATGAACCACAAACCATAAGAGAAAGAAAGAATAAAAGTAGATAGATAGATAGATAGATAGATAGATAGATAGATAGATGAATAGATAGATGGATAGATAGATAGATAGATAGATGGATGGATAGATAGATAGATAGATAGATAGATAGATAGATAGATAGATAGAT
>JAFIDM010002131.1:53157045-53206953 GCA_023159025.1 Thereuonema tuberculata
CAACGCTCGTGCGAAATTCCATTGTTGGGAACAGGGTTGACCATGCAACAATTTCTTCTGTTGCCAGACAACGCGTGTGCGAATTAGTGCAAAATTCAATTGTTGGCGGACGTTCTAACAGGCGCACACAATTTTTTTAATAATACAGAGTTGAAGAAAGTGAGATTCGTAAATCGTCTCTATAGTCTATAATTTGTATATGTGGATCTTTTGAATGATCTTTTTGAACATGGTGTAAATAACTTTGGAAAAGAGACAATTAAACTTTAATAATTGTTAGAAATTAAATAATGCATAAGGGCGAATCCGTTAAGGGGATGTGGCCAAATCTAGTACTCCACTAAATTTGCATTTTGAAATAATTGGTTGTACACAACTAAGTAAATAATGCGGATTAAATTAAATTTTATTATATTTTTTTTTTTTTATTTATGAAAATGGAAAATCTATGTTATAAATATATTTAACAAACTTACATAATTATATAGAATGAAATATTATTAAATTATTATGAATTTTTATATATTTATACAACTTATAAATAAACAGAGGTTTTATCATTTGTATTAGTTTTCATGACTTAAAAAAACAAAAAAACAAAAAACAAACCATACGTAACTTTAAAAAAAAGTAGATTTCAAATTCTTTTAGTAATTTTTTGTTTTTATTTTAGTTTTAGGAGAACATCCACTACTCATTCTAATAATCTAATCAAAGGTAAGGGTAATTACATAATAAGATTAATACTGAGAGAACGGTTTCCATTTTACTCTTTTTAACAAAAAAACTGCAACTGTCTGATCGATAATAGATTAGTTGACTGCTTTTTTCTTCAGTCGTTGGCTTAATGGTCAGATATTTTTACAACAGATCACAAAACTTGAGAATCAGAAGTTATTTGATTTGTTTTTATCTTTATGTGAATGTTCAAAAAAACCCATGAGATACCATCATAAACAAAGCGATAAAATTCTAATCATATATATTTTAATCTTATAAATTGTAATCTTAAATACTTATAATATATAATACTTAATACTTAAGTTATACTTATTATACTTAAGTAATACTTAATACTTAAAACTGGTAAGTAGTGAAACCGGATTTGACTTGATGACGATCTAAGATATCTAAAGCTTAGAGCTATATAGCTACAAAAGCTATAAAAATTACAAGCACTTTATTCGCTGTTAGTTAAAATGGTGTAAATGCCGGGGCTTTTAAGTGATGGGGGGGGGGGTGCTTATAAAAGGCGTACAGAACATATAATCTAATCTGTAAAGTTCCCATATTTCTTTTGTAGATCCCTCCTTCTACAGCCTCTACCATTAAATATTTCCAACATCACACCAAATTTAAATGTAAAAAGCTACATTTAATACTAAAAAGCAAATTTTCAAAAAGATTACGTCTTTTCTTTTTCAAGCCTAAAATAACAATAAGTTGAAGAACAATCCTTTTTTACATTTAAAGGTGTGATGTTGGAAATATAATCTAATCACTATTAGAAGGTAGGACGAACATCCTAGAACAAAATGTTGCTTAGAATAAAATGTTGCTTAATAAAATGTAGATTAGTGGATGTAATATTTTATAGCCTTACGTTCTGCCAAACCATAATTTACTTAGGGTGAGATCCTATATGCTGTCTTATACACTATTTTTATATAATTAATGTGAATAATAATATTGTCTAGAGCCGTGCCGGCGTGGCCTTGAGGTCTAGACGGCCAGTGTGCCAGTACCCGGGTTCGAATCATGGCATGGATGTTTCTTTCTTCTTCTGTTTCTCCTTCTGTCCGTTCCTGCGGTTGCCACTTGATGCTGCCTCCTATGACGTACCCTGGGCAACGCTTCATCGGTTAAAGGCATTATATCTCGCCCCTTGTTGTTGGTTTAAAGAAAGATGATTAATCTACGAGCCCGGGCATTTGTAGAAAAATGGATAATCGAGGCTCTACTGTATATGCGAAAGAGTTAGAAAGCAAATTGTTGCATATCTAGATATGACTGTATTAATTACATGACTTGTTTTTAATATTATAAATACAAATTTTCAGGAAACTGTGTTACCAGATGCAAGAATCAATGACAGAAATAATGTAGATCTTTATACCGATGATGCGGCATGTCAGACAAAAGAAATGTCAAGAAATGAAATTTAGAGAAGGTTATTATTTTTTGTAAATATATCACTAAAATATTACTATTATTTGCTGTTTATTAATTCGATAGGACTATTAATTATCTCAAGTGAGTAATGATAACAAAAACAATAAAAAATAATGAATTAAAATAATTTTAACTTAAGTTATAAATATTATAACCCCTTTTTTTAAAACGTTGCAGCGTCTTTAAACTGAAAACGAAACTTATAGTGAGTTTCGTTGATACAGCGCTAACTTAACGAGACGAACAGACAATTTTAAGCCGAATTACTGATAGTGTTAATAAATTCTTTATTGGAATACGGTCTTCTAAAAGGTAATTAGGCAGATTTAAATTTCAGGGTCTTAAGGTTTAATAAAATGTAATAAATAAAGTGTAAAATTATTATGGCGTTGTAGAAATGCATATTAATTGAATGTTCAGGGTTTTATTAAGATAGATTATAGTTTTATGAAATCATGAAGTAATTTCCTATATATGAAATTTATTTCCTTATTCACTTTCATTATAGGTTCATTTTATTACCCGTAATATTAGAATTTCAATTGAAATGTCTGATAAAAAAAATAATAATACTGGAATAATGTTGTATTAATTAAATCCACTTAGCGCGATGTTAATATATTGGCTTTATTGATATTAAAGATAATAATTTAGCCATAATTCATCATTAATTCCTAATAAAATACCAATAAACCATTAATATAGATTTGTTAGGCCCGTAAGTTTATGCTATGTTGACGAGAATATTGATTAGGCTTAGATATTTCATTGATAAGCATTTCAATATTGAAATGTGATTGACTCATTTCAGATTGTTTTCCGCATTCATTATTGAAGAATTTAATGATACATGAGAATTATAAAGTTTTGTTTATTTCCAAATTGAAGCGGAACTTCTAAGATAACTTGAGATCTCTCCAAAAGCTTTTTTTATTTCTTGCACTTTCTTTATTTTTTCCGTATTTACGTTGCTGTGGCTTGGAAAATTTAAACCATATTGGATCTATGTCGAAATTGGGTAACGTAAACAAAAGAAAGAAACAAATTCCATCTATTCTTCGAAGACGTAATTATTATTATTGATAAGCAATTTTTAATTAATCTTAATTTATATTTATCTTTTCCGTATTTTTATAAACCCTACAAAACTCTTAACATGATATCAAATAGTGTAACTAACAAAGAGATGATATATTTTAAACAAAATTTTTTACAGTTGCAAATTAATTCAGATCATAAATGAAAAAAAAAATCTTCAGTGATTTTAAACACAATCTATATTGATAAAAGCGAGACCTGTTCGTCAGTCACTTCAACCCTACTAATTACGATCCGACCAATATGAAATAGCAAAAAACATCATGTAGTTATACAGGAAGAAAAAATAGATTGAAGAAAAAATTTATTGCTACAGATCTTCGAAATACTAACCATCATGGATATTTATTTGTAAACATCATAATCTCCCTTGTCTAAACACATATAAAATTTTATATATGTGTCTTATAAAATTTTTTAAAGATGTTGGTAGATTCCTTCGATTTGGTTAATCGTGTACAGATTTGTTGTATTCAAAGAGATAATGTAATCCTGCAATGTTTCATGGAGACGTTGGTCTACCTTGTCTTTGCATCTACTAAGAATCCTTTATTCTAATACAACTGAATAAAGAGTATTCAGTGATATTTATCCCAAGTGAAGTGATAGGAAGATACAGTGCGGGATCTGTGAGGATAGTTGAAAAGAAGCCTTCAAAAAAGCCACCTTTACCGGCGTTGGGATCCTCTTTGAAGGATTTTTAAAGAAACAACATTGAGTCTGTCCAGGTCAAACGATGTCCAAGTGTCTTTGGACGGCAGATCATGTAAAGAGGATCCATTGATTCTGTTGACCTCCATTGACATTGGGTTTAGCTGCTCTGAAGTCTGTTCCAGTTCAAAGGTCTTCTGAAAGTTGTCGGATGAGATAAAAAGTCCAAAAATTGTCGCTTAGCAGCTGTGTTATCAGATATCAAGATTTCTGTGGCCAATATGCGTAGATGCCTCCATTAGCAAAAGATCTTGCATAGAGTAGCTCTAGATCTGCTTCATTTATCCATTACTTATATCTGAGGAATTATTCTTGAAGATTTAAGACCACTAAGGAAGGTCTTTTTTTTTTTATGACTACCGTACATGCTCCAACAGACGCCCCCGGCGTTTATTTGCAAAACTAGCCTCGGCTCCCGGCGCTTAATAGAGACCGGCTGCTATTAGAGGCCGGCCATTATTAAAAAAAAACCCTTCAGAACGCAATATTTTTACACATAAATACCGACTAATATTACAAACAACTACTTTATTTGAATTTCACATGCTACATAAGACTGTTAAAGATAACTGGCAATGTCTTTCTGTATCTTTAGCTGCTATTCGTTGTCCGAATGCGCAATGACGGGCGGCCGCCTCACCGGAAGTTTCTTTCGCGTATTCCACCGCGCGAATCTTAAAGGCAATGTCAAATGACTGTTTCGGCGGCATTTTGTAAGGCAATGTACCGTAAGGTATTACGCACGACTATAAAGATACGGATGCTTACACTAGTACCGGTAGGCAAATATCAAAGACCCGTCTACTATTAGAGACCGGCTACTATTTGGCCTCTGCAGCCCGGCGTTTATTAGAGACCGGCGACAATAAGAGCCTCGGTCTTTATTGGAGCATATACGGTACTTTATTTTCATTTCGCTACCGTTTCTGGTTTGAATCTTGGAATAGAACAGGAAATTTTGGAGTAGAGTTATGCATGCGCAAAACATCTTAATTACAAAATATATGGTGGGTAGTACACAGCACTTTTACGGATCAGAAGTTTGGGTCCATAATACTTACTGTTTGTATTATATCAGCGTCATCTTCGCGAAGATACTTAATACATCCGTTTTTACGACAAGGTTTCTACAATGCATAATTTTTTTTCCCCATGATTCTTGTAATACAATACATATAGAGCTGATGATATCTCTTTAGAGTACAATCACTACTCCTAACTTGATCTGTCACTGATGATTAGATATCTATCAAGTGACACAGTTGGATAGAAAAAAAAAACAACAACTTAAAATTAAAGTTCTTTAAACTAACTTATATTCGGGCAAACCAAAGAACGACCGTGGCCACCAGATGTCGCAATAGTAGAATTTGAATCGATTGTGTATGTCAGTGTTTATGGCGGGAAAGTGCTTGGCTTCTGATTGGCGATTGTGAATAGTTTCTCTATACAAACTTCAGTCCTGGAATGATTAAGAGATCATTGTTGTAGTTCAAGTTCAGAGTCATTCTTTCGCTAGGAGGACTTTAGTACTTATACATTCTCAAATAACATTGTTATATGATGATAATCTTCATGAAGGCGCCTCATTGATGAAAATATAATTGAAATTCATTGTTGTAATAATCTAGCAACATGAATGCAGACATCATTAATAGCCACGTAACTAATGTACACTTGAATCTGAGATGGATTACTGCAAAACCTAAGAATTAAAACCCAGTACGAATTCATATTTTCATTGGCAAGAATTCTGCAAGAAATAAATACAGAATAAGTACATTACAAATAAACAATATTTGAAGAAACTTACAGTAACTTTTAAAAAGAATTTAGCTATAATTGTAATTTATACAGTTCAATTCTAAAGCTTTTTTTCTAGTGTACTTTCCGTAACATAAAAACTGGAACTTACTGTATAACAGTAATCACTTATGTAATAACGAAATTAGGACATCTTTAGGAAAATGAAGTGCTATTTGTAACTACAATTTATATAGTTTGCTGATGTTCCTGTAAATCGTCAAGCAAGTTTATTTCCTTTTTTTTTAATTATGGAAGGAAAAGGAACGCCCCCAACTTGTTTGTACCATTAAATGTTTTTTTTTTAACCTTGTTTTTTTTTTAATTTTCAGCCGAGACGAAAATAGTCTTTACTTTTATACTTTGCAACAGTTTTTTTTTATTAAAATCTGTTTACTTCCAACGTGTTACTGTCCTTTCATTTGATAATGGAACTAAAACGAAATCCAGTTCCCTTAGAATCCGTATCATTTCTGGAAAACTCTCTGAGATTAAGTCGGTGAGAATTTGCTTCTGTTCTGTCTGTTTTTCGTCAACACCAAAACGCTGAGTACTGGTTTCTTCGAATGTGCTTAGCTCCATCTGGTGGCAGAAAAACGTTTTAAACATTGGCTGGTTTTATGTGGCGTGACGAAAGCTGGTTAAATATCATTAGAAGGAGCAAAAATTCACTGAAATACGCTGAAAGCATGTTGCAGATGCATTGAAATGATTGGCATTGAATGTGATTTTTATTTCTTTGAAAATTGAAATTAAGAAAACAATAATACGCATTCTGGAATGATTAAAAGCACTATGTAGATCATGAAATGCAGTAATAATAATAATAGTTTTGTTTAGGTACATAAAATTCATATGCGATACGTCTGTCTGTCTGCAATATCCTTGGAACCGGTGAATGAAGCTTCTTGAACTTGACTTGCTGTTTACAGAAAAGAATTCTTTTGCATTGGGATTTTTCTTGTTTTGTTTCCATAAAAAAAAATGGCATATGTATTGTTCTTACATTCTCAACAATTGAAGTTCGCACCCGCGTTGCCAGGCAACAGGATTATAGTTGCATCGTCAACTCAACTGCGCAAACTTCCGACTGTTACAAAGGGATTTCAATATTATATTGCATATCGTTTTTAAAGTTTAAACTTTATTTTTAGCTTCATTTTTAAGTTTTAATTTTCAGTTTACTTGATGTAACTTGTATTTTTGAGAAAATAAAATGTTTTTTTCCATTAGATATCCGAGGCTTCCGGAACAACACGACGGGAAGCCGTCTAGTAACTACTTAAAACAATCAAAAGGTGTGAATAAAAATAAAATTTAGCTACTTTCTCTGGAAGAATCAACAACATCCTTTTTCTGTATATTTCGATGGAACTTCATTGACAAGTGTTTATATTCCATTCCATTTATTAGCTGCAATTTTGATGAAATTTGTTAAGTGAGATCATTTCGACAATAGTCATTACGGCTGCCGTTTACTTGAAATCTGAATGCAGTACGTAAAAGAAAGAGGTCATAACCGTTCTCTTCGATCTTAAATAGAAGAGATCTTATAATCGTAATGGTTTGAAACCGAGTGTTTACAATGTGATATCTCAGAACGGCCGTTTTCACGCTGTATTGGCGATCATCGGCTGAGAATAATCACAAGTAATCAGCCATGTCTCAGTACGGGGGTCATAATAATTAATGTTGATTTTGGGATTTTGTATGCTTAAGGAAATTCATTTGTGGCCAGCGGAGACTGGCACATTTTTCCTATTTTTACTTTTAATGTGCATTTAATTTTTATTAGTTTTAGTTTTTCGAGGTGCCATTTTAATTTTTCTTTTCACCACTAGGGGATCATATACTTAAAGAGAAAAATTTTATTTCCGTCATTTGTTTTTTTATCAGTGCTGGACAATTTTAGCCCGAATTAGACAACCAAAGCATTTTTGAATTGGCGTTTAATTATCCTAAATGCATCTCGTCGTCGTCGTCTACTTTTACGAACAATCTCGTCTTGCATCTTGGACAAAAAGAAAAGGGGAGGGATAGGGTGTCACGTGACCTTCTCTGCCGGTAGCCATCGTCACCGTCTCCCGAAAAATCCATTTCTTGGGCCTCAGTCGGCTGAGCACCAATGCTTACCCATGCATGTGCCTCAACAAGAACAGAGCGAAATTGCTCCCCAGCAAAAGGAAGTCAGGAAACACTCCTGGGCATCGACATGGTCTCCTTAGCAGATGCAAAATGGACCCTTAACCGATCCCACGAGACGGATGCCTTTTGTTTATTCTGCTCAGTTGCACGAATTTTTGCTACAATGCCTTTTTTTTTATTTTCCTCTTTTTTTTTTTTCGTTAACTTCTTAATTTGGTAAAGAAGTTTTGTAAACCCATTCTTGGACTAGATCATTCTTGGACTTACAGAAAACGAAAAAAACCTTTTCTTTTTATTTATTGAAGAATTAATTAAATTCGAAATAGCCCGAATCGAATTAATTTTAAGCATATTCAATTATTGTAATCTCAGCTCGCGCAGACATTTTAGGATTACACAGCGGACTAATATCCTCTCTTTAAGAAATCGACATAAATCATTGTTTCAGTTCTAAACTAAATTTTCTATGGAAATTCTTGTCATTCTATCGTGCTAGTTTCCCGACAAAGACTCACACGGAAAAAAAAACCAACTTAAAATACCAAAGTTAGAGCGTCTCTTGTTCGTAAATGTGCATGCCAAGTTACAAAAAGACTCAACCAGAGGTTAAGAATACATATTTCTTTGAATTCTTAAACCTACATCTGCTACCTAATTATCTCTTCATAAATATCAGATGGCGTTATTGTAAACTATTTGTTACATAAGTGTTTCAGAAAGATCTTAAAGTATTCGAACATGATTTACTCCATTCGTAGTTATGGCAGGATAAGTTTTTGATGGATGCGGATAGCTTTCCAAAATGTTTTCGAAGTATGGGGTAGCTTTTCCTATTCGCTCTCGACCGTTCCATCGATATTAGAGAGTTGAATAAGTGTAAGGTTCAACTGTCAAAGCATAAAGAACAAGTTATTATTATTTTAATTTATTTACGTATAGTTACTAGGTACAGCTTTCCAATGTATAGTGGGGCTTGAGTTTGAGTCCTGTTCAGGAGGGAGGTCGTTTTGAGGACTGGTGGGTGGAGACCGAAATCATGGTGCTCAAATTTTTAACAATTATAAATAAACAACGTAATAAATCAATAAAAAAAAATCCAGCCGTTTTAGGTAATGGATTTCGAAGGTCATTTTTGAGGGATGAGAGGGTGAAGACCTTAATAAATATGCGTCCGTTTTAAGATGGACCCTTAAGAAGCTATCTATTCAGCCACTTTTGTGTGTTGTGAGTGCAAACAACAAACAAATGAACAAGTGGAAGATGGCCCATGCTCAGTCAATTACAATCTGAAACTTTGTTCGTATCTACCCACAGTCAAAGTGTATAATGAAACGATAATTATACACGGCATAGTAAGTTCTGTAGATTAACGCCCTTATTACGATGCCGTTTAACGTTCTTATCATCGTCAAGCTAAAATGAAATAATAATAAAAAAAAAACACAAACACAGTAGTGTATGTTGGAGATTTTTAATTCCACAACTGAAAACCGGAAGACAAAAATTAAAAAAAAAAACCTGTTACGCAACACCTGATTTCTTTATTTAAATTATAACTTAAATGAAAACTTCGCAATTAGGACTTTCACAGTCAGTTATCATTCCTCGATTTCTCATCGTGCAAAGGCATTTTTTTTTTTTTCTGAAGAGTACTAACAACAGAAATGATCTCTTCGTTGATTTAAAGAGAAGACAATCCGAGTACATTCACATTAAAAATATTGTTGTTAAAATAGTAGGAGAGAACGGGGTCAGTTGGCAAAAGGGGCTAGTTGGCATACAGCTTCTATTTCCTGCCACTGTGTAGCTAGAGCTCTGACATCTAAGTGGGAAGTGTATGTAAAGGTGCACCATCCACTGTGACTTTAGTTTGCTTGGAAGCGTCACGAAGGAAGTGACCCCTGTTTCATCGTTTTTCTGACTGGTGAGTAAATTTTTTCATCGTAAATTTTTGTGTTCTGGTGAACATGTAGATCGAATTAAGGTACTGCCCATGGCGGTTCTCGAAAGAGTGGATAACTGTGGTTGCATTGTTCAAGTATTATTAAAATAAAAGTTTTGATAAAATAAAATGTTTTTCTCGAAAATTGCTGTGTTCTGTTCAAGTACCCTTATCCATAGCACGTTATGCCAACTCGCCCCTTGGGGTATGCCAAGTAGCACCGAACCCGAGAGTAGTTTTAGTTAGGAAAAATTTTTGGGGTTACTTAAATACGGATTTAATTAATGGGTCCTACATAATTTTGTAGTAAAAAAGATAAGCTATCCGCCGCATTCACCAGAATCCTCTAAGTTTTGCACAAAGAAATAGAAAAATCCCAAACCAAAATCTATGCCAACTAGCCCCGGTCTCCCCTACAATAAGTTTAATCAATCCAACTTAGTTCATGTTAGTCAATACGATCTATTTGTTCGGCAAAGGAATTGATGAGAAATATTTAGTAAGTGAATGGGAGTTCAGAGGATAAGAAGAATCGTTAAAAGAAGTTTCTAATGTAGCGGAAGCATCCCCATTATCTTCGTAAATTTCTTAGGTTTTCGGAGATTTTGTAGGTATCTGACTTGCAAATAAACTCCGAAATTTCCTATCGGAGACTGTGCATTCAGGCTATAGAATGAAGAACCCTTCAAATACCTGGCGAAAAATAATCACGAAATTGAATATGATTAATAATTTAGTTCCGTGTTCATTGTCATGTTAATTCTGTACCTTTTTCCAAGCAGATTTGAAGAAATTAAACCCGTTTTTGTGTATTTTCTATCGTCAGTTTCCTCATACTTTCAAAAAAAAAAATCATCCTTCTTTGTTGGATTCGATCACCGACTTTTCTTATCTCTATCTTGGAATCCATTCTATAATTAGCTCTATCCATTCTTTCTCTTTATCTGGCATCGTCCTCTGTCCATCTTCATTTCATTTTTTTCCGTCTGCTTTCAGCATCTTCTGATATAGCTAAAGCCCAATCATAATTACAGTATTAAAATTCAATTCCTAACATTTTTTTTTCTTTCCATTTTTTTTTTCTCCTGAATATTTTTTTTTCTAAATTTGTTTTTGCTTTGATTTTGAAGATATTGTTCTGAATTCAAACTGTAAATTTTACATTTGAAGATCTTCCTGATTGGAATTGTTCAGAACGATACGAAGAAGAAGAAATTGGAGTAGGAATTAGAATTAAAAAATTGTTGCAGCACAGTCACGTGACTTCATTATTGTCCCACGTCATGTTAGAACTCGTCCTAATAATTTCAAAGATGAATGATACTATCAGCAGATCCCGCGAGTAACCAATGTGTAGCATGAAGAATGTTGGCCATTGGCCGGACCTCAAAGCCTCATTGGCTGACTAACAAGTGTCACTCTTTATTTACTCGTCAACAACTTTCTCAGGGCTTTTGTCTGGGAGATTAAATTCGTGACGCAAGAAGAAGGAATCTGTTTTCACTACTTTAGATTAAACATTTAGTTTGTGTGTGTGTGTGTGGGGGGGGGGGGGAGTCAAACAGCGTTACTCCAAATTAATCATTATTAAGTGACATTTCATTACATTACGGTTACGTTAAGTGACATTTCATGACGTTACGTTACCTTACGTTAAGTGACATTTCATTACGTTAATTCCTTTGAAAGATTGTAATAAAGATATTAAAGATTATAATAGTTCAATGTTGTGCAAGTTCTTGTAGGTTTGATAAAGTAACTTTGCGCTTTTTACATGCCATCACTATACTTGGTGCCACGAAATAAAGTTTGCTATATATAAATTTGCTATTAATCATGACTGGAAATCCACGTAACAGCAGTTATTCAAAATATGAATAAAGCAAATCAATTAATAACTGAAAAATTAAGTTGATATTTTGAATTCCTTTCATTATAAGGAATTACAGTATTAAACAACATAGCATTATTTTAACTTTTACTCACAGATGATTTACAATTGATGAGTTTTTCAACAATAATATCGCTGAGATATCTGGCGTGAATAATCCATTATGAATTATCACACCTCTTTTCTATTCTTTAGTGATCTGAATTGAGCAGATTTCCCGTCTTGTCAATCTAAATGTCAAACCAAAAAATTCACTAGTGCCGTTTGAAACAGTAAGCGCTTATCTTCATTGCAAGTTTCTGAGGTTTTGATGCAGTTTTTAGACCAGAATTCATTATTGAAAAATGAATTAAGGCAATCAGCAGAAAATATCAAATATTGGCTGCACTGTAAAACATCTGTGCAATACAGTGAAGTCAGTAGTCAGGGGACAATCTCTGGACGAGCTATCATTTTGCTCACATTGAAAAAAAAAACTCGGTTCTCATCATGATATCTATCATGATGGAAAATACCGGAGGACTATATATTAAAGTATGCTGTATTTTACTATACAGCGTATACTACACTTTATTTATTTATTATCCAGTAGATATATATTTTATCAGTTTTCACCTTTGACCTCGTTCCTTTGATCTTGCGTAGTGTACTAACTGATCAAAATATAACAAAACTTATTTCTTTAGATTCAACTAAACTACATAGTCCATTCACACATTTTTCTGTACACTGTTGTTATAAAATTGACGTCTGCTTCTTTTCTATTAGGTGAACGGAACAATGTGAAGTGATTGTTAGCATTTATTTTTACGGCAATCTAATCGAGTAAAAAGCATTCAAAAATGTTGGCGTATATCTCACTGAAACGAACTGATGAACCACCATTATTAGCAGCACTGTGCATGAAGGCACAACATTTATTAAATTAACATAATCATGGCTTTTAATCACTATTTAACATAATCACTATTTCATTGGTGTATTACAGGCAAAGTTCATCACGCACATACTCTCGGGAAGATAAAAAACCTCTGAAGTGGATTTGTCGCCGACTAGTATTTAATTTTTTTCAGGACTATTCATTACAATTCCCAATTATTTTTCGTTAATTATAAAGAAAAATCCTGATTGAAACTATTACTATTACCATCGTAGCTGCGCCCATTTTGGAAGATTGATGCAGGCGGAAAGCAATGAAGCCTGACAAAGGCTGAAATCACTCTGCTTATCACATTCACATTATCTCGTGGCGTCAACAAATTAACAGTTCTGAGACAATCCAATTAAAAGACAGGATGAGGTCACGTGATACGTTGCCAGCAAATAAACAAAAATGAATTTTTAAAACATATTAAACAAGTAAAAGTTTTAGAGAGCTTTCATTTAAAATCAAATAATATTGATGTTTTATAAGTTTTTATAAGTGTTCTATGTGGTTTCACATTCACTGCCACACATCCTTCAGCCCTACGACTCAGAGAATGAGGCACTCTTGCGAACACACGTGGGAGCTCTCTGATTTGCGGAAACGCATTGAATATACTGCAGTGTTTGGACGTCATGAATAGGGGTGTTATATAAAAAAAATAGATGTTGTATACTTTAAGTGTCCTGATAGCCAAAAAATGTAAGGAATTAACGTCTGGAAACGGGAAAACTACTGGACCTCTCCGATCATTCCAGTGCCCATGAAATGTCTGGGTTAGATATTGCCGGACGATGAGTAGAAAATAGGGTGATGATCCATCGTGCATGAATTTGCCTTTCACGGAGGCAGGTAATTGATGTGACAAGGAATGGTGAGAAACAGCATCCGTTAGTCTGATGCAAAGTCATATGAGTCTGTCAGTTACAATTCCTGCCCAAATATTGATGGAGAATTGCCTCAGTTCTATAATGGC
This sequence comes from Thereuonema tuberculata, assembly GCA_023159025.1. Classification (NCBI taxonomy): domain Eukaryota; kingdom Metazoa; phylum Arthropoda; class Chilopoda; order Scutigeromorpha; family Scutigeridae; genus Thereuonema; species Thereuonema tuberculata. The sequence goes on from JAFIDM010002131.1 coordinate 53,170,709, forward strand.
ATGAGGGGTTTGATCTGAATTGACTATTCCATTCTTTGTAAAGCTTGCTCATCGATAAATGAAATGCTGGCTGTGAACTACAGATCTTCAACACCTTTCTTAGAAGTCACTGACAGCACTCTAATCTGGCAAGGTGGCCAGGTGGCCTAAGAACTTGCATTCGTTGAACATGTAATGGCTCCTGCTAATCTTCTAACATTTCAGGATGCTCTTCCACTCTTCTCAATACCCGCTCCTCCCTATCAGGCGAACTGAACGAGGTCTGCTGCGAGGTGTTGTTTGTGTGGTGTTGATCCAGTTTGTGCAAATCCCTGGAATGTCCTTTGGATCCCTGGAATCCCTGAATGTCCTTTGCGATGGTATCCGGCGTGCTGGATATTTTTGGTGTAGAGGACACGGGCTTGTCAGTTTCTTCCTTCCACTAAAACCATAACAGAAAATCATGTCTACCGTTTTCCGTGTAGAACAATAGACTGTTTACTGTTTCAACTGCAAGCAGAATAATAAAACTTTATTGTTCTCTGCTTATAGGAACCTCGTACTGATACCTACAACCTCATTACCCTGCTAACTTTGTGTATGAATGACTGTAAACCCTTTTGATACTCGTTTGATTAGTGCACTGCAGGGGTAACACAACGAATCAGAAGAGAACAATGAGCAAAACTAAGACAGACCAAACCGTAACACAATCAATACAAAAACGACAAAGATTCAAGTTTAAAAAAAAAACCAGCCTATTATTTAGTTTGGATCTGAAAGAGGAGTGGGACGTGATACTGTATAGATACTTGTTTGAGGGATTTTCCCACTCCGGGGTGAGGTTTGTTCGATATTTCGATCCGATGCTTCGGGCCTTCTTCCGGAGATGTAGATTAATTACATTAACGTTACATTAAGGATTAATTATATTAACAACTTCCGTTGTTAGATATCCGAGAAACTAACAACGGAAGTTGTTAGATTTGCATCAACCTTAATGTAATTAATATAGATCTCCGGAAGAAGGTCCGAGGCACCCGGACCGAAATATCATTGTTTTATTTCATATATTTCATTCATTTATTTTGAATTTCACTATTACTTTTTTCACTTTGACGATTGTGAAATAATACAAATATACTGATAGGAAACTCAGAGAGTTCAATGCATTCAAAGATAGACGACTGACTCTATCTTAAATGTATTTTATATTTTTTTTCTCGTTAATACAGAGTTACCGTGTATTTTTACTTTGAAGAACAAATGAAATAAGTTTATATTGATTGGATGATCTAAAGGAAAATGGCGTATTCTTATTCGCTGAATATCTGATTTTCTTTGAGCTGTGGAGGTTGTTTAAAAAAAACAACTTAAAAAAAGAAATATAAATCTCTTTTAATACATTTCTGACTTAAAATTATTCTTAAGAAAAAAAATTAGATTTATAATGAATGAATAAATAAATGAATAAATAAATAGAAATGTGTTGGAATATGCTGGAAAATTCTGTACGCATTGATGAGATTTTTGTGCTAATTGTCTTTGAAATTCTTCTCCTAAAAAAAAAAAAAAAAAAATTGGCAAATTACTACAATATTTAAAAACTATTTTCAAGTAGAGATTTAAAGGAATTGTTTAGGCCTGAAATCGAGCAAGCAAACTTATTCTGCTTTAAGACTGAACAATTATTTTCAAGTCTTTAATCTTAAAGATTCGATTTCCTTAATGGACTCGGTTAGTTCTCACCATTGCAAAACTATGATCTTCTAATTCCTCCTGGTTTAAACATGGCGGCGTGTGGGGGATCGGTGGAATTCTATCGCTTATTCCCCGGAGCTTTGAAGTCGACTGGAATGATGGGTGCCTGCTTCTGCCAGGTTGCCTGTGCCGTGGCCCTAATTCAACGGCTGTCGACGATCTGTCAGCTTAACTTTATGCAAATGCCACAGCCAGTAGCGATATAATGACGCTCTATAACGACGGCTCTCTTCTCTGCTTTCTAGGCATCCAGTTGCAACACGAGATATTTCGAAAATGACAAAAACTGTTCTTGTTGGTATTTCGCAGATTGAATTGCCATAAAAGCCCCTTATTAATAATCCCTTACGCTTTTGTAAAATACTTCCCTGAAATCTTTAAAAAAAATTGCAATTAAAATGGCGCCATTAAAGCCAGAGCAATAAGTCATTGTTGCAGATTTTGCAAAACCATTTAAATATGCAAATTAAAAGTAGCTCGAGTTCGTAATTCTTGGAAATTGGAAAAGTTTTTGCTTGTTTTAAGAGCTTCAAAGCAGTAGTTCTTAGTAGATTATAATTTCTGTTAAAAGTAAGGAAACAGATTTCTTAATTGGTCGGAAAACCTAGTACAGTGTTACCTCCGAATAGCGGACAGTCACGGGACCGCAAGTTTTGTCCATTATTGGGAGGTGTCCGCTATTGGGGAGGACTGTCTTTCTTTTATTTTTTAGTTAACAGCATGTCATTTAATGAAAAATTACGTACAATCATAATTAAATTTCTATAATTACCATTGCGATATGAGAGAATATGAACAATTGCAAATTATTTACTATATTCCTTTTTAAATAAGTGCTAATCCGTTTGTCTTACTTAAAATCATGATAAAATTAATTACAGTATATAGAAACTAATTTCTAGCCATCCATTTGATGCCTTAAACGTGTCCAATCCTAAAGTTTGACCGACCTCTCTGACTTTTTCATGAAGGAAAACACCGCTTATAGGAATGTTCTTTGCACGAGCAAAGCGGAACCATTTTATCACCATTTCGTCGATTTTGCTTTTAGTTTCAGTTTTACGAAACTTCAAATTCTTCGAATTTTCGTTTGAATTCACCATCCACATTTTTCTAATCTCATCTTTGTCCTTTAAAAAACTTATATGAGTTTTTCCAACTTTAAAACGTTCAGCAAGACAACGCACACTCAGCTTTTCTTTTTCAGTAACTTTAAGAACATCAATTTTTTCTTTCAGTGCCAATCTCTTCCTTTTTGATGCCATTTTAATTCGCACTAAATTTAATCAACACGTTTATAGGATAGCTTTACGAGGGATTGATATTTACAAAGCAACTGCAGTGAAAAAAAGGGCCTCAGATTCGTGCATTGAATCATGAGACAGACACAGATACAATGTATCAACGTATGGGACACAGATGTAAATACAACCATGATGTGTTTGTCGAAATGTTAATAAAAAAAAAAAATTCAGTTAAAATAACTGTCCGCTATTCAGAGTGTCCGCTATCCGGAGTGGATAACATGGAATGTCCTATTTTAAAGGACTGGGACCCACAAAAATATCCGCTAATTAGAGGTGTCCGCTATTCGGAGTGTCCGTTAAAGGAGGTTACACTGTATTTTTTTATCTAGATCTTTAGAAACACTCGTTTATCATCGTTGTTAATGCTAGAAATAAAGATTATACAGCAACTCTTTACTTCAAATGTAAAGTATTTTATTTCTTTGTATTTTTAAGTTTTGAAAATAAAAGTGACAATATCCATCTATCAATAAGAATGTTTGCAAAAATTGAAACAGTATCTTCAAATTTCCTATTTGCTAAAAATTACCGTATTTTATGGACTACAAGATGCACTTTTTTCTTCGAAAAATTTCCTCCAAAATTTAGGTGTGTCTTATACTCGAAATTAATACAAATATGATAAAAATGTTATTTTTTTTAAAAATTGCTTAAAAATTAAGGTGCGTCTTATAGTCCGTAAAATACGGTAATTAAATCTGTAAATTGTTAAGTTGACTAAATCCTATTAAGTTTTAATCATATCGTAGCACGTGCAGACTACAGCGTATTATTAGACGGATTATTTATTGCATTGTTTTGCCATCATAGAAAGTCGTTGTCATCTTCACGAGCAGATTTTTTGAATAGGAATCAACTCTGACAAATTTCAAAACCGCAGGTTGTCCGTACGTACACATGACAACACTCAAAAGGTTTCTTCGCTGAGTCAAAAATTATTAAGGGAAGAACACATCGTCACGCACACACAGACACTCATTTTACGAGTCTCGCTTTTTCTTGGGTTAACGGTCTAAAATCCTAATTTTTTTTCATTTTAAAATCCTATTAAAATTTTAATAATATCAAAGGACGTGCAGACGACAGCCTATTAGATGGATTATTAATTGCATTGTTACGACATCATAGAAACTCATTGTTTCTTTGGGAATTTCTTTTGGGAAGGCACAAAAAAAATTAAAAAATTAAATCACAATAAAGTTCATGTATTTTTTTTATTCTATATATGAATATAATGTCTAACAGATTTATGTTGACGATCCCGTATTTTCGAGATTTCACGTAATTAACGGAGAATAGTCTCTATCCATGTCTTCTCACAAAATATTGAAATATTGAAATGAATTATAATACGGAGAAATGCATGAGACTTTTACTACTTTTTAATAGTTTTAATAAATTGAAATCAGTCAATAAACAAACTATAAATTCATTATGTAGCATTTTCCTAGTGACAGACATTAAAAATGCTAAATTCCTTGAGACCTGCTGAAGAGGCTAATGGCGAGATCTGGTGTTTTTCGTAATTCTGGCGCAAACGTGATCGTCAAAATAAATCTGTTAGACATTAGTAGTGGAGTAGTATCTTATTCAGTAGGCCTACATATGAAATTCTAGCGTTTCAGGTATTCCATAATTACGAAATAAAAGAGATATTGTGACGCAAAGCATTGAAAGTGACTTAAAAAAAAGAAGAAGAAAACCTATTATTATAAAATAATGTTTATATAGTGCTTATCCATCCACAAAAAAAAAATCAGTGTAAATTCTATTGTTAAATTATCTTACTAACAGTATAATCAAAAGTGGCTACTAAAACGTTGACATTTCTGTTTTAAAAAACCTGTAAAATGCCGTACATTTGAACTACATTTTGTTCCAATATCTTTCTGCAGATAATTTACTTAAATGACATCCCACAGCTTTCCGCCTCCTAAGTTTTAACTGTTCTCAAAATTTCTATCCTGTGATGGGCGGGAAAAAAAATTAAATAATTTCATTATTCGTAATCAAAGAAAAAAAGTTTCTTGATAAAATGTTTCAAAAACTATCCTTCATAAAACTGCAAACGTCAAACATTTGGCCAAAAAAAGGAAAATGAAATGAAGAATTTTAAATGCCTTTATCAGAGATTCTAACTTAGTTCAGTTAGAAATTTTAGTATCATTAAGCGTATTAATGGTACTTAACTTTATACAACTCATCTATTTGAGCCTAATATTGCAGCTAATTTTAGATTCGAGTGCTTTCACAGCAGTTCAGAATTTTTCTGTCTTCTCGCTGTCCATTACCGAACCAAGGACTTTTATTCAAAAACTCGGCCGCCATTTTTCTTCGGATCGAAATAACAAATAAGGATGACGTCACAACTCCGATGCTGACGTCACCAAGCGATCGATCTAGCGGAGGGCTTCTGACGTCAGAGGAACGAAAATAAGCACCCCTGGACAAATGTTGATACGAAATCGAACGTCAGTGTTTCAACCAACCATTTCGTTAATTGAAAACTTCAATCTTACCAGCGACGTCCTGTGACGTCAGTGCTACTTTACTTCATTCTAATTTGTTATTTAAAGGAACTGAAATTAAAAGTTAGCCAATAATAGCTGTAAAGAATTGATTTTTTTTTAACAATAAAATTAACTTCATTTTCAAAACCAGAATTGATTGAAGATCTTGTAAATGAAGAAGACTGGAGGAAATAACACACCTCCAGAAGAATACCTTTCAATCCAAAATTTATAACTTTACGTTCTAGTTGTTCAAAGCCACTCACGGTGCTTCGTAAACTTCCAACTTTTGATTAAAATTCAGCTGCTCCGATCACGTGAGTGTGAGAAAATCAACTTGTTAATTTATAAATAAGTACTAGTTAATGAAAACTATTTAGTTTTAGGCTTCTGATAGTTGTATCAGATGCCTTATAATCCCGGTTTGTTTGTCTGTGGACAAGTATCATTAAAATATCCTTAAATTATCATTAGCAACAATCACAACAATCGCAACAATTGCGTCTTTTGATGCGCAACAATCACATTTATAATACAGCTCTACAACAATCAAAATAATCACAACAATTGCGCCTTTTGCATTCGGATTAATCAAATTTATAATAATAAGGAAATTAAAGTTTCTTACACCTATCAGAAGCCGTTGCGAAGCATTGTGATTGGTTTAGTAATCGCTATCCTACCTTGTTTTTTAAAAGCATCAACATGCTGATGGTATCTCCCAAAACACGGTATCCCTCGGAAAACTGCATTTTTGTTTTTTGTTTTTGGTTTTTCAAAAGCACTTATTTGGTTGCAAGAATTACGACAGTTTGCCATTCCGCTTCAGAAAATAGTTCCTAACTAGTCGTAAATCATAAACAATACATAACATATTATATCAACAACGTTATATTATGAATTGCATAGGGAAATAATGTGTATAGCTTTAGTCTATTTGATTTATAGCCATTTAGAAATCAACTGATAGTAACAAAATTTCAGAGAATGTTGCGTTGTCTACTTCTCAGTGGATGCCATTTGTAAAGGCCTTTAACTTTCAAAACTCTAAAAATGATTGATCAGTGCTTACTCTTCTGCTTCCGGTTCTTCTTTTTCTCTTGCTACGTGTTGCTGTCGATGCCATCTGCTTTCTAGAAGATTCTGTTGGGAGAATTAATCGCATTTGTCGTAGGTGTAGCAGAGGGGTCCTGTAACTTGCCTGAAACCAATACCAATTACCTGACAGGAATTGCAATCGAATTATCTAAAGAGAATATTCATCGCCTAGACTTAATGTAATGGGTTTCGAATTGAATTGACTGTGTATCGTGTTTCCTAATCTAATTTTGTTTTTATTCCCTACTGAAGGGGGCTCTTTTATAGGAAAAAGCTCGTGTTCATTGACATTGTGTTATTGATTGTTCGGGAATCCAGCAATAATTAATCCAAAAAGCTTCATTTTTAAAAGTTTAATTAACTATACATCAAAAATAAAGTTATTATTAAGTTACTAGGTATTTTTATTTCCACTTTCATTGTAAATATCTTTTGCATTGAAGAGGTTAAAAAGGCCGACGTAAATGATATCGTGGTATCTTTACTTACTGTCTTAAATAGTGCTATGAATTTCCTGATGGAAAACAAAGTAAATTTTCTTTCCTTAAAAGTATTAGATAAAATTAATGTAGATTAAGAATTTGTTTTATTAGGAACTAAATAAGGATATATTTATTTGTTTATTTCGAGTGCGATTTTTTTTTAATGGTGCTAGCGGCAAAGGCTAAGTCGCATCAAGAACAAAGTATGGAATTGAGAATAAGTCTTTGAAAGAAACAGAAACATAACACAGAAGAAAGAGGGAAACATCCAAGTAGCCGCCTAGGAATAAAATGCAAGATAATTCAGAATGAAATGTCATAACTCAGCATAGCATTCTAGGGGTCACTACAAATCAGAAAAATAAAACAATCAACACTTATCTCAGTTGTTAAATTAAATGGAACAGGAACCCAACACACATAAATAAATGTATTTTTAAAACGAAACGAAAGGCTTACACGAAATGAACAAGAAAGAGTGAAATGTCATTCGTAAGCGACCATTTGAAAGCCCAGGTCGTTTCAGAAACCCAGTGCTTCCCAGTAAGAATTTGTACGAACAAGGTGCCATCCTGTAGGTGAATAACTCTGATATGTTACAGATTCTTCTCATATCATTGGTGTATTGCACGCAACTCAACGGCACAGTAAATAGGGATTTGTTAACATTATGTTTCTGTATGGATGACACTGCTTCAAAAATTCCCAGGAAAACATCCTTCGCAACAATACGCTTGTATCTCCTTTGAATTTCTTCCATTCCTTTAGCATCGTCTTGATAACAACTTGACTGTATATCTATAGTAGAGGCCCTACCGAGACTATGATCTGAACTATGATCGTCATTCTTTGCTGGTTAAATTACAGGTTCAGCCTTAATCAAGACGAGACAACCCACTTCACAGGAAGCACTGCTTTTCCGCACAGACTCTGCTCCTGCCTACTGTCCAAGCACTTTTTCCACACCTTAATTATAACGTTGACGAACAAGCTACAACACTGCCAGTTATCTACTGCCACCAGATCACGTTTCTTGCCTAATTGGATCAGAATCATCGAACCTATTACTCGTAATCTGTACTAATACACCTCGGGTATTTATAAACAAGGTGATTTGGGAACCAGATGAGGATGTGGAATTCTGAAGCTACAAGGATAATCATTATATTTTTATTGAATTGCACATTTCACTACTATTGTAAAGAATGTGAAGACATTATCTCTTTGAAAACATGTCTGTATTTTCAGTATATATTTCTTTCGAGTGACTGTTTCTGATAAGTTCCGTCTCAATTTTCTAATTCTGTTAGTCCCTGATCGTTTCTTCTAACTTTCCACTCTCAAGAAGAAGAAAAAAAAAGTATAAAATGAAAAGATTGAAGAAAGATTTTTTTTTAAAGAACTAAAGATAAGGCTGTGGAAAGTATGGCTGGAATCCGATCGATTTCTTTCAGCGACCAACAGGGGTTCGCTGTGTAGGTGATCAGCGGTCATCGGGGCCCGCAGCCCCAGTCGATTTTCCGTTAGACTCGTGTGCTTTGCTCCGCAGTCTGATATCTTCCCTCACAGCCATCACCTATGGCGCTCTGAATGGATCCATTTACTCCACCATCATTATCACCTTTCCAAAAGAAGAAAAAAAAGTAATTTCTTTTTCTTTTTGTCTGTGTTTTCAATGTGGGAGTATTCACAAGTGGAATTTCTTTTATTCTGAAGGTCAGAATAAAATAATGATTACCTAGAAGCAGATGATATATGTTTTAAAACATAAATATATGCTAACAAGAAACACTAATAAAAGTTGAGTAAAACAGGAGACCAGCTAATCTTGAGATTTCTCATTATAAATTTTGAAATATAGGTCTATATATATATAACGATCCCTGGGATAGAGAATACATATAAGAATATTTATATTCTCATATTTATTCTCTATCCTAGGGATCGTTTTTCTGGCGATCTTATAGTATTTAAGAATACTTTTCTATAGAAATAAAAATGCAAAACATTTGACTTTCTGTGTGCTTAAAACGAATATTAGAATAAGCACACGACAATAACCGAAGTCATTCACAGCATCTACACGTAAGCAACATTTGTGATTCGTATAGTTCAGGCCACAAAAGAATGCAAAAGGGATGTGGCAATTACTAATGGATTAAGCATTCCAGATATGTCAGCGACATCTTCAGTTTAAAAACTTACTGTGGTAACTCTTCATGAATAAAGGTAAAAAAACAATGTATATATATATATATATGTATAATATTTGGGCGTCCCCATACTGTTATTTTAAGTTCAATTATAATAGAAAATAATAATTAAAAATAAAGTTTACATTTTTTAATTATCATTTTCACTTATTAATTGATTTGTTTTTTTATTCAAGTTTTCAAAAATATTTGTTACCTGGACTTCCGGGCGTGGATTAAGAGCTACGACCATTTTAATTTATAAGACAATTTTTTTTTTTTTTTTTTTTTTTGATGAAAGCAATTACATATAAAAATATTTTTGTATGTTAACTTTTATTTTAACTAACTAAATAAAAGAACATAAACAAGCTTTTACAAAGTTTGAAGTTTGTATTAAAAACAAAAACATTCTTGATGATTTTTTTTTTCTTTAGCTTCTTAGAATTTGCATTTAAAATTGTGGTGCTTATTAATAATTTTTTAAGTGGTTCCTTAATTTCAATTTACACAAAATACGACTCAGTGTGTTTTGTTTTTGTTCGTTTTTTTTTATTTTCCTGCAGAAAATATCCATTGAAATAGCGCTTCTTCCAAGCGCTGACAACAATCTAAAACCAAGTAGACAATTTGAGAAAGAAGTCAATAAAAATGGCCGCTACTTTATTTAACCGAAATGAAGCAGCTAAACTAATTAGCTGATCTCGTGCTCTGGTTTCAGTTGGAAACAATGCGTTCTTTTCATTATCATTGTTATCCTTCGCAAATTAACGCCTGCCTGCGATGTAGATTTGTTTAACGTTCCAATTAAAAATAAGAAAGAAATCCCGGGCTCGTGAAGGAGACCGGCACCAATCTCGGCGCACGAAAAATTCGAGTGGTTTCCATCAGAAAAATCAGCAAACTTTGGGCTGCAGCATTTCCAAGTACCATGATGAATGGCAAGTGGCTTCACCAAAGTAATTAGGACGGCACGCGATGGAATCTTTGGCAAGTTCTGCCTCACCATCCTCCCTCCATTACTTCTTTTTCTCGTTAAGAATCTGGTGAACTACAAGATCTCCGTCTTGCTTTTACGTTCTTTTTTTTTTTCCCCTTCCCTGTTCTTTCTTTCTGTTTAATTTATTTTTCTTTTCTTTTGTGAGTCGTTTGTCTCTGTAAGTTGAACGAATTGGCATACACAGAGAGCAGTTGTTTTAATCGGTCTCCGATTGGTTCGCCAGTTTAGGGAGTGAAGTCTTGCATTTCAAGTAGAATGATCTTTTGTCTGAAAGCTAAGAATATTTTGTAAGAAACTGTAGAAATGTATCGGTGTGGAGACTTTTCTGTCTCTGATATAAACACTGATATATCATTGCTCGGATAGATTCTTCTTATTATTATTACTGTTATTGTATTTAGATACTGTTCGGACGCCATTGCTGAAGACTTGTGTATTATCGGTTGCCTAGCAACGTTCCGTTACTGAGGGTGGATAGGGGATTAAGTATCCTAAGACACTACGGTAAAGATCTACACGGAAAAACTTTTCGAATACAAAACTTTGATCAAATCACTTGTCACATTTGATACCAAATTTCAAGAAGGTCCACCCAGAGATTCAGAATTATTAGAAGGTAACGATACACATACACAGAATGAATTTATGGCCTTTACTTTCTTAGGAAAATAAAGACCATAAAGGCTGTAAAGGCTAAAAGTTTTGGTCAACTACGTCAGCAACTTTAAATTCTCATGTTTTTCAATAGTTTCTATCTTAAGTCCACACAAAGGGATATAAGTCTTTTCTTATATTCTAATTACAATTATGTACTATTTTTTCATAATATTAAAAACAATATCGTAAGTTAATTAAGCTATTAAACTTAATATTTCGTAATTATGGAAATTTTTATTATTTTCATCATTTATTACAATTTTAATAGATCTTCAGCCTTGTGGTCAAGGCGTCGGCTGCCATGGGATTGAACCTGGATTCGAAGAGAACCTGGATTCGAATTCCAGGATAGGGCTCGAATGTTTCTTTCTTCAGTGTTTGTTTCTCTTCCAAAAGAAGATAAAGTCTGACTGTCATCTAACGGTGCCTCTTGGTTGTTATCCAAACGAAATCAACATATCATCCCCACCATGGATTGCAACTCTTCTTCACTAATGATACAACTACGGATCGGGGATAAGTAAAAAAAATTACAATTTTAAATGTTAATATTTGAATACATTTTTAGCAATTCCATAGAAAAACGAAAACAAAATCAAATAACATTTCGGTTTATTTAATTCCCTTTTGAGATATAAAACCCAATTGAAATGTCATTTTAAGAGTCTTATTAGTATTTACGTTTTTATTTTGTATGAAAGAACAACTTATACAGAATTCTCAGCATTGTTTGTAGGAAAAAAATACATGTCATGGCTTAAAACAAAAATATTTCTGTATTTCGAAAGATGAAGAAATACAGAAGAATTTCCGAAATACAGGAAGAAGCTATCTTTCCTAACAAATAATCTTAATGATCGGCAAAAATAAATAAAGATGATATTTGAGTTCAGCGTTTCTTTTTATTATTATTATTTTTGGTCGGGATTTGCTAATTGGGAACTTTTCGGGAATCTTAGCCATGTACTTGGCCTCCACGTATTCCGGACATTAATCTGCAAAGAAGAACTGACTCGCCAAAGCAGAAGTGGCTTACGAATCGAATATTGAGGTGAAGAGCGCGAAATTTTGCAAAATCATCTTCACCTTTCCCAATGTCAGTGGTGATTAAGGAAGCAATTTGTAGTATTTAAGTAAGACTGGACTCAAGTAAGACTGGACACTTACAAATTCCACTAGATTTGTAGTTGTCCCTTTTTCAAAGTAGAAAGATATTTCGTTTCAACCAGAACTGTATAGAGAATTCGAGAACAATGAATAACGTGTTAGAAAACAAATAAAAATGAACATTACTTGAAAATCCATAATTAAATAGACGCACTGCTTTCACAAGTGGTAGACCCATATTGATTTTGTACATATATATAATTCTTTTCTTAATAAAAAATTGCTTAGGGAGCTGAAAATTTGCCGGTAGTGTGATTGCAGAATGTGGTATAATATCAGCTCAAAGATGAAGACTTTAGGACTAAACCGACCAATAAACAATTCTTGTTAAAGCATAGTTAGTTTTGTATACAAAAAAAAAATGTGTGTATTGTACAAAACTGGAAGGATATTGCCATTTTTTGTCTTAAAAACAAAACAATAACTTATCATCTGTACTTTGTTCAACGAAGTCAGAACGACAGCAGTGAATCCAGAGGAGGAATTAATTTTTAAAGATTTTTTGAAAGACATTTTCATTGCTAACGGCTAAATAATGCAATTTCCTGTTTCGTAATTAATTCAGTTCTTTAATCTGATTATCGAAGCAGCATCCTCTTTTTAAAGAAACGAAGATTTTACAGTAAAGCTTAATTAATATCTGAGGTACAAGTAATTACTGAACGTAATTGATCAGATGAGAAGCGGGGACTGAATTACGTAGATTTAGCTATCTTCAAAAATGAAAGAAATTGGGATGATTTATTGGTTGATATCTTATTTAAAATGTTATTTAAAATCAGCTATGGTGTTTTGACAATTATTTTTGGATATAGAAAGAAGGAATTAAACTTTTAAAATTTTCGTTTTGAAATTAAACTAACAGTAATAAACCTATAACCGGATCGAATATTTAAAACTGGTCATAAACAAGAAATAGTTGGCATACCAACTTTCGTGTTCCACAATGTAAAGAGCGCATAAAGAGTTATTTATATATAAAAAAAGTAGTTGTTCCTTCACTAATATTGTCCGATTTTAACCCCTTATCTGTTATTCGGATGTGTAGCATTCAAAACGTTTAGTTTTTGAATTATTCACATCGCTTTCTAGGATAATGATTTTTTTGCATTTTTTTACGCTTTGTTCCTTAGCTGTACATCCAATTTGTATCAAAAATTAGATTCTTGAAATAACCTGAATTCATCTGAAATAACTCTATCATGATGGAACTCCCTATTTATACATTCGAATTCTTTTAATAAAGAAGCCTAAAATTACACAGCCTTAAATATATACCTAGAATTAATTGCAAACAATCTACAATTACCATTACTTGTCGTTTAGTTTCTTAAACACATACTAGAAATTAATACTCAAGACATTCGAACATCTACAAGTGCAAACCAACAGAAGAAAAGATTATTATTTGGTAATATTCTTTCTCGGTACTGTAGTGGTATCTTCATCTGATGGACAGTGCTAATGGATGTCATCACACATCATGTTATCTTTCAACATTAAAGCCAAAGCAAGATGATAATATACAATCGTTTCAGATCGTTGTATTAAGTAGCTAACAACGACATCTAAGCTTGTTTTATTCCTATTGTATTACTACAATATCGATTTTCATTGCGAAAAATATCCATATCAATATCAATATGTAACGAAGATCTACAACAATTTGAATAGGCTTGGTAATATATGAAACTAATTCCTATAATGATTTAATTACATTACCCACACAGTCACCTGACATCGTCATCATGATAATGCCTCTAAAGGCATTAAAACCTTACTGAAATTTCCATTTGTTCCAGTTATTTCTAAAACATTGTAGGAATTTTAACAGTACTTTTATTTTTGTTTTGCAGCCTTTGTATATAGGCCTCTTCGTTGCAAGAAAATTACTTGCAAGGATTGCAATAAACCTTCTCAAAAGTCGTCTCAGAAGATTGCTTTACATTCAGCAAAAGATCAACCATGACATTTTGGTAAACAAATCTTTTAAGGTTAACGATTGAGCTTCAGGAAAGGAGTTAGATTCACTGAAATGCTTTAAAAAAATCTGAAGATTCATACTGATATTTTAGTTGGGGAATGATTGTAGGTCTAGTTGTTGTTTGTGCAAATCCAAGATGGCTGCTTCATTATTGCCTGCTGTAACCTTGGCATTTGGTGAGGGGCTTAGGCTTTCCAAAGAGTTTTAACAAGTTCGGTCGCAGTGGCGTAAGCAAAATCGTGATCTCGAATATAACCCGAAGGAAAGATTCATGGATCTCCACCAATAATGGCGGCGGATGACGTCAAAGCGAGCAAAAACTCTCGCCCGATCTCGCGATAAATGAGAGCAACCATTTGCTCAGCCCCTGCAGGAAAGATTTAATAATAAGGAGCCGAGGCAAGTGAAAGAGACCGAGGTATTGATTGTTGCTCGGCTGAAGAAGCAGTTCCCTTTTTATCTGTAATTTCTTAATCTCGTCTCTTTTTGCCGAATGGACTTCGGTTGAATAAGCCTAACAAAAGCGCCACCTACATAGAACTGGAAATATTTAAATGCTTATCAGTAGAGTGTGAAAACGCTTAAGGAAAATCTTAACGAAAGATACTGACGTTTGAAAATGAAAAAAAAATCCCATTAAAATCAGGAACTTTTATTTTTTTTTAATTTAATTTAAATCTAGTTCAATGGCTTCTAGAATTTTCGGGGATCGAGATTCTGATAAAAGCTAAAGAAAGATATTTATATTGCATTCAAATAAGATGACAGATTTATTATTTTTTTATGCCCTAAAAAAATGCAATTATAATTAAAAACAAACGAAACTTAAAAAATATGATGTAATCGGTTTACATCGTTCAAAAAAGAATCCTTAAATATACATGCGTCAAAGGGGAAATGGGAAAATTCACCATGCGTGGAATAAATCTTCCATTCGTAGAACAATAATTATTAAGGAATAAAAACGCACACAAACAAATAAAATAATTGAACTGCATTTGGAATTTGGAAACCGGGAATTCAAGACAGACTGTTTATGGCTTATTACCATCATCAGTTGAATTTACCCAGTATCTGCAGCTCAGTGAAAGCAACAAAATATTAAAGAAATGACAAGTAAAGAAAATAATGGCCCTTCATATAAAAAAGCATTATCAAGAAAATTAAAAATTAATAAGGTAGTGATTAGTAAACCAATCACAATGCTTCGCAACGGCTTCTGATTCCATACCCAACAAGATATGGAACGTGTCTCGTCGCAGTCAATTCTAACGTAAAGGTGACTAGACCATACCGGCTTCAAAATGCGCGCGCGAGTCTGTTTGGGACCCCCATACTATCTTACCCACCCTATTTATAAGGAATAATAGTCATTCTTAACTCAAACTTTGTTAATACACTGAGTTCCTAATAATGATTTAAGAAAAGAGAGGCAAGTAGCCTATCTATATAACGCAAAATACAGAAAAATCAGTATTTATATGGAATAGTTTTGTTTTTATTCTTTAAACAAGAAGTTTTTATTAGACGTTACAGTTATTGTTAGTAAATTCAAATTGTTAATATTTACTTAAATCAGAATTGTTAAATTCTTTATTTTGTATATGAATTTTAAGAAGAGGGATAAGATATCCCTTTGTTTTCGTTTGATGAAGTCAAGCCCGCTAAGGGATGACGAAATATTACGAATAAAAGATGTATCAGAAGTGAATTGCGATGTTTAATTAATATGAATATTTTTAAAGTTTTCTATTATTGTATGGAATAATCGTCATTCTCAGCTCAAACCTTGTTAATAGACTGAATTCAATAACTTTTGAATAATTTTTTTCATGCACGTGTCAGAAGCCGTTACGAAGCGTTGTGATTGGTTTACTAATCACTATCGCTACCTTGGAGCCCGACTAACTAGAGACACAAGCTCTACGGCTCTGAACTACTCTTGGCAAGACCTTTTCAACGACACCCTAATCAAGTCTCTCGTGGTTGCTGAGTTGGTTCTTGTCCACAGACAGACAGACAAACCGGGGATATAAAGCTTCACGGTATCAGAAGCCTAAAAAAAAAGGGCAAAATTTAATCTTCCGCTAGTAACCACTAGCTTAGAATGGATTTTAATTATACATAACACAAATACATAACGGGAAAATTTAACGTGCATGGAATAATTATTAAGATATAAAAGGAAATAAAACCTCACACAAATAAAAATCACTGAATTGCTTTTGAAAATTTGTAAATGGCAGTTCAAAACTGATTTTTCGATACGTATATATATACATACGTCGTTTATATGTCAAAATTTGCAAAATATAATAAAAACTTCATTATTTGAGAATAAATAACATGAGAAGATTCCAGATCATATATTTAATTCCATTTATTGAAATTCAGACCCAAAAAATAAAAATGTCAAGAAAAATCTGGGTTCAGAAAGCTAATCAATACTCTTTATTACTATTAAGAATAATTATTATTCTTTTTTTTATTAACAGGAACGAAATCTAGAATATTCTTTCTATATAGTATGCAAACAATATTTATTTACTTACTTCTAAATATTTACTCGCTTCAAAGCAGAGAACAGTAAACCATGATAACCATAAAAATATAAACTTTATTTAAACGACAGACGTATTTATTGTTTTATTATTGAAAACATAAACTTCGATATTTATGAACTATATATTACTTTAACATGAAAAAGACTATTTTTAGTAGTTCATTAAATCCGAAGTCCGTAAAATCGAAGTTTTGCTATATTAAAATTCATATTATAGCAAATATTTATATATTTCATACATACATATATTTGAATTCTGTTGAGAAATTTTCTCTTTTTTTAAGGCTTTACAGTCAATTACTAATTTGTTTCTAACTTTAAAAAAAAATGCCTTTAAAAAAGAGAAAATTTCTCAGAGAATTGAAATACAGTCGGACCTCTATTTAACGAACCTCTATTTTGCGAATTTCTCCATTTTGCGAACTTTTCTTTGCAACCAAGAACATTTTGCTAATTTATTCGTAAAATAACCTCCAAATAGCGAAGTGCATTTTCTATTTAACGAACTTTTTTGTGGTATCTTTTTTTTTTCCTCCTTCAAAAGGCGCCAATCGCTGTCATTCTTTGCATTTCAATCAGAAAGTGCAATCCCCAGTCCACCCCATATCCCCCTTTCATCCTCAATGAGCATGGAAATGATCATGATGCAGAAATCAAAAAACCTTCGTATGATGAAATTTGCTAAAATCATACGAAACAATCCGACGCGGATTACAATTTCAAGAAAATACGCCTGAAGAGTTTTTGGTGCATTGCAAAGATGCGACACTTACTATGAGCGAAAACACTTTTTCAAAAAAAACAAAACAAAAAAAAACTCAAGACAAAGTTAACAGACTTTATTAGTAAAATTTAATTCGCATGTGATAATGTATGCTTTATGTCATTAAAATTATTATTTTTTTTAATAATATTTGTTGTTTATGTATTTTAAATCTGTTTTATGTAGTAATTTTAAAAGGTGAAATTCTATTTAACGAATTTTCCATATAACGAACTTTTTTTCGGGATTTAGCGACTTCGTTAAATAGAGGTCCAACTGTATTTAATTGTTATTTCAAAGTTTTTTAAAAATAATAGCAAGTTTTGCAATTCTTTAATCCAATAAAAGCGATGAGACAAACAAATAATCATATTTTAAAATATTTATAAAAAAAAAATACTTAACAAAACTGGAGCCTTTCGGTTCCCTATGCTGGCAAAACCCTTTTACAACACCTAAGTATTTTTGTTAAGTATTTTTTATAAATATTTTAAAGTGTCATTATTTGTGTCTCAAATCTTTTTTATTAAATTAATTTTAACACATGTTAAAAAAATCTTTAGCAATTCTTTAATCTTAAAAATTAATAATAGATTTTAATAAATTTAATTTAACAAAAAGGGAACTTAAGCTTGATTTGAAAATAAAAAATTTAAGGAAATTTTAATCATTGCCGTGTTAAATACTTATTTATTTATTAATTAATTTATTTATTTTTAAGTGTCTACGAAAATAAAAATAATCGTGTCATTTAAACATTTATGTTGCAAATTTTCAAATGAAAGTTTTCAATGAAAGTTTGATAAAATTTTGCTCTAAAAAAAATACATCAGTAAAACGTAAGAATATTTGATTGAATTTAAAATAAATTTTTAACGAAGGAAAATGAAATGAAAAGCATGTGAAACAATAGATACAATTCTAGCATTGTTGAAATTTATTATCTTTTTACAAAACTGTATCACACATTTACAATATCACAAACGCAGCAGCTCAGATTAACATTACCATATTTAGACTCCGTTTTTGATTTATATGGATATTAATTAAACGGTTACCAATATCGTGCTTTCGTAGTTGGATTACCGCTATATTGAACTTTTGATTAGCGCTGTCTATTATCGTACTGACATAATAGAAAGAAAACATACGTGAATATTACTGTAGCCTTTTAACAAAAGTCCATGGAGGCAGATTTTTAAGTTTGGTTAACAATAAGAGTAAATGGATTGCTTAATAAAATATTCAATTCATCGGAGTTTGTGTTGTGATCTAGTCCTTCGATTGTAATCCGGTATTTCGTTAATCCTTTGGAAAAATAAAAGGAAAATTCTGATAATCTTCTGCTGTGGAAATTCTGTTTCCCATAAGACTCAGGAAATAAATCAATAGAATTAAAACACGAGGATCAATGGTTATTCGATCAACAGCACGTGACTTAAAGGAAAGCTAGTGATTGAAACTGATTTAATAAACTTTTTATTTGCCTCATTCTTAATTTTGGTCTTTCATTTCCTCACTTTTGGTTTGGCAATTAAATCCTTTTTTCTTGGACTTGCGAAGCTTAGAACTCAAAAGAGCATAATCAAAGTTCACAGCATTGTTCAAAATCAGAGTGCAAAGATCAGAGACCAATTGTATGATCTTAAGCTTCTGGGCCGAGTTCTGGCTGTTCAGACTTTTAACAATTCTTGACCCTGAATTTGTAAATAGATTTCAAGAGTACTGAATTCGCATGTTTCCCTGATCGTATTAAAACACAGTCTTTCGTTATACGTGCATGTATACGTCTCTCCTCCTTGCGGTCAGATATTCTGCATTTGTTTTATTTCCCCTTCGAGAAAGGATGGATTTAGGACGCCACAAAATGTTGGCCGAAATCTCCATTCCTCGAATACCTTGCTCTTGGGCGACATTTTGGTCGATGGATGGACGAATCCATTGTGAATACGAGGTGAGTTTACCTTTTCCAGCTCCGAAAGCCCAACATCGTGTGCCCGCCTACGCTCAACCTTCGACATCGTAATTGGTTTAAACATAGATGTTCGACATTCTCATCAAAAGAGACACATTACAGCTGGCAGAAGTAGGAGGTGTAACAGGAGAGGAGATAAAAAAAAAGCAACGCCCCTGCTCTCCCTCTTGAATCAAATGTAAGAAAAAGCAGATCTTCGATAAATATAGTTATTACAGAATCCGTATCTCCTCCTCCTTTTTTTAAGAAGTTATATTTCAGAAACATACAAAAAAAGAAAGCAGTCCTTCCCTAACATCATCTGAGATTTTTGTTTCTCGGATTTTTTTTTCTTCATCTCAGTTTCTCTAGAGGCACTTTTGTTTTAAACTTCAAATCGTTTAATTCTCTTCCACAGCAGATGTAAAACTGAATTAAAAGATGAAAAGCAAAGTCATTTTAAGTCTAGGAAATTAAGGCTTACAAAATCAATTAATCCTTAGTGTGTTCCCAACCCTCCGTTAACAACACCTGAATTGATAAATGGGTCTTCTTGAAACTTGGATTACAGATTTACAGGAATAGTTACATAAAAATTCTATAATGGAAACTTTTTCCATGTGGATCTCTATAGAGAAATTTGCGTGTGAATATTTCTCACATAACTGAAATTTCCAAAGATGCGTAAACCTTAGAGCAGAACAATGAATTTCTATTTACGTCTAACAATACATATTAAGTGCTTTACTAATCCTCGTGCGTGTGCTTTGGAATGATTAAAATGTAATTAGATATTTAGGTAAAGTAAATTTTATAGTCGTGGATTCAGTTAATATTCAGAAAAGGAAAAATTTGAAGATTCTGTTTATATTCCCCAGATATTAAATTTATACTGATATTAAATACACTGAGAATATGGGTAAATGAAAATTACAAGGTAAGCGTGATTCGACAAAGTAAAATAATTTGGAGTATTTTTTAAAGTAGCTTTGGATTACGACCAAAATAATGTAAAATTGCAAAAAAAAAAAAAAAACAACAAAAAAAAAACACCATGACCAAACACTAATTTGGTTAATAATTTTACTAACTTTTAAGATAGAAAGAAAGAGTGGCGCAGCTTAGCCGCAGCTGCTTTTGCGCCATAAAATATCAACCAACCAAGATAGAAAGAAAGAGGAAGTACAGTTTGTTTTGCTCTGATGGCGCCATCATTTATATTAACTTGTTTATAGAAAATATTAAAAATATTTATGAAAATATATTACTTATAATTAAAAAAAAATTTAAGAAAAAAATCAAGAAGATTAAATTTGAGGAAACCTATCGTCTTTAGGCAAATCAATGGGAAGCAGATCATGATACAAGGTTCCAGAACATTCTTGTCCTTCTTAAAAATTCGTCAGAAATCCTTACCATTTAATTTTCGCGCACGTGATTTTAATGCTTCAGTACTTGTCTGAATAATTTCCTATGGGATTTTGCCACGAAATATTCGCTGGTTCTGAGATAATCAAGGAAACCTACTTAGCCGATCGTTGTTAGATAGTTAACAATGCTTCGTTCCATTACAGCGCTACAACTGTAATCACTCCTGAGTAAAGTGCATTATTACGATGATGTCACAGTAGGAAATCAAGTATCAGTGTCTCCATTAGGCAGCTAACAAAAAAAGGAAATCGGAAATGGATTTATAGTTGAATGTATATTGCCATCTTGCTATTCCAATAATATTGCACTTGTTGAAAGACAATACGATGCACTTTCTCTCTGTCATCCATTAACATTGTCCAACACATGAAGAGTCACATTCGAAGAAAGAATATCATCCAAATAATAATCTTTCTTCTATTGGTTTGCGTTTGTAGAGGTTCGAATATGTTCACCATTAACTACTTGTAAGTATTTTTAGCAAGTAGGTAATTACAGGTCTAAATTGTTTATATTAAGCCTTATCTATTTATTTTCAATTCTTTATTACAAGGATTCTGTTTAAAAGAAAACAAAATAGTGATGAATCGCAAGCAGCTGATGTATAAGATGGCATCCCAATTATAGCCTTCCTTTATGTACAAAGTAGGCCAGTTCTGCAAAATGTAACTTCCTTATTTCATGAGGCTACTTCATTTCGTATTTAATAAGCTATTTCTGATTGATAATTCACACATAGGGGTGAGGAAAATGTTAAAAATCCTATAATGGGTGTAAGATAAAGTTATTTGAATCAAGATAAGCATAATAATTGAAAAAAAAAACACATTAATATTAGATATTAAACTTCATAGGATAATTGGGTTAATAAAAATTATTTAATTTAAGATACAATATGTTTTGCAGCAACCTTTGCTACATTTTCAAGTGAAATAGAACTGAATAACATTAAAAACAATGTATATGAACATACTACATCAAATTTCAAAAATAGTTACTTGAAACTGTACATTTCAGTTTGCAGTTATATCTTGAACATAAGTTCACGAAAGCTTTTTGTTAACATTCAATTTACAGTTTATCTTCCTTTATTGTTTCTTAAGAATTGAGGATAATTATTTTTGGAATGTTCTTATATTGTTTTAATGTTACTCAGTTTATTTCACTTGAAAATATAATAAAAGTTGCTACGAAATATATTGTATCTTACATCAAATAATTTTTATTAATACAATTATCCTAAGCAGTTCAAGATAAACATTACAAGAAAAAACATAAATGCACAGAGAAAAAAGGGAATCACTGATCTGTTTTTAGTGCTTTCGATACCGGGAATCCAGAACAGCTGTTTCAGAGTTCTTACCCCTCATGAGCTGGATTCGCCCAGTATCTTACAGTCAGTGATCCCATGAAACATATAAAGAAAACAAAAGTCAACAGAAAAATGGCCCTTCATAATTAAAAACAGCAATATATAAAATAAGAAAAAAAAAGAGCAGAATTTAATCCCCGCTAACAATTGCTTACCTTGTAAAGGATTAGGTTATAAAAGGAATACATTGAACAACAAGTTTAACGTGCGAACAATAACTAAACATTACAAGAAAAATTATTATTTTTTTTGAACATTTTTTTTTCTGTGCGGGTATGTTTTTTCTTTCGGACGTTAAACTTGTTGTTATAAGTTCAAGATAAATACAGTACAATACTTGCAATATACGAGGATATGCTTAGTTATGCACAAATTTTTTCTTTCATGCAAAGAATTTTTTTTTCTTTGATGCAATATTTATAATATACGGTACATTTGAACAGTTTATGTAGAGATGGGCCATGGCCCAGACAAATTCAATTCCCGGCTGAGATCGGAGATTTAATCCCAGGTATTTTTTGGATCCTAATGGAGAACCGGTTTCTTTCGGGGAGTTCAAAGACGCGAGGACGTCTGGCTGACCAACTTCATCCTGATGGTCGCAAATCGTTGAAGTCTACATCGCCAACGACTTAGGAGCAGGGAAGGTCTACATGAACTGTAGAAATGGGATCCTTAAAATTTAACTACAATACGCCTTCTTAAGTTTACTGGATTTGATTTAGATTTAAAACAATCCCTTACAATAAAGTTTCAAAAAAAACCCGAAAAAAAACCAAACAAAAAACAACCAAAGTCTTATTAAAATTTTGGTGTGGGTGTGCAGGTGAGGAAAGAAGTTTCCTCTTTCTTGCATTGCTTTCCCGTCGTCTTTCACGCTTGGTCTTTAATAAAAGTGTCAGCTTCGATGACTTTTCTGAATTATAGCGTGTGTGACAAGTTTCAGAAATTTCGTAAATTTAAATTTGCAGTGATAAGGGAACATTGATCCTTTCAATACGATTGACATCTCATAAAACTTACAGCTTAGTTGTCACGAATGTCCACGGTTTTAATTGAGTTAACCCATAATTTACCGTCCAATTAAGCTCATAAAATATTGAACGAATGTGTAACCAATACTTTGATTCTATGACATTGGATACGTTGTCAAATATTGATTTATTACAGAGACAGAAGGACTTCAATGGGGAATACATAGTCTGGATATTTTGGGAATTGTTTATGAAATCGTACATTTTATTCCTGCCTAATTAAGCATTAGCTGTGACTGGAGGGGGAGGGAGGAGAATTAAGGGAAAATTGGAAATACCGATGTATAAAAACCAGGCGAAGTTTTTTTAAGCTGTATGAGTAATTTTGAAATAGCTAGAAAGACTTTTGTAGATATGAGAGTTACTCTGACATCAAGAGATATCTCCATTAATTTGAGGAAAAGAATGACGAAATATTATATATGGACAACTCTCCTTTATGAATCTGAGATCTGGACTCTCAATAGAGGGACAGAAAGAAAATTGGAAAGTTTTGAGATGTGGATTTTGAGAAGAATGTTGAAAATTCCTTGGACAAGAAGAATGAGGAATGAGGAGGTACTGAGATTGGCTGAATACGAGACCATAAAGGAGAGAAAGATGAAATATTTCGGTCACCTGACGAGACAAGATGATCTGCAGAGACTGATGCTGGAGTTTCCCATCCAACTTTCCGTTGGATGGGAGAAGACCCAGAGGAAGGCCGAGAAAGAAATGGTTTGACAACATCAGAGACTGGACCGGCAAGAATTATCAGGAATGCTCCAGAATAGCAAGAGACGGAGAAAATTTTAGAACCATGGTCGCCGACCTCCTGAATGGAGATGGCACGCGAAGAAGAAGAAGAAGAGTAATTCGTAAAAGACCAGCACTGTTTTTTTATGTGTGATTATTTGAATGTAAATCTATATTCAATATCCTTGGATAAATTAAATAAAAAAATACAACAACAGTAGATTGTAAAAATTAAAGCCTATCTTTCCTTCAAATGATGTTTCTTAAAATTTCTTTTATTTTTATCTTTTTTAAAAACAAAAACAAAAACGAAATGCCTACATTGAAATTCAAATTACCAGATCTATTGAATAAAGACAAATAACAAAATTGCCATTTTCGGAAAAATAAGTAAATATAATTTTGTGCTAAAGCATAAATTTAAGGGCGACCCAAATAATAAAAAAAAAGTTAAAAATAATAATAATAAAAAAAAAAGAAAGTAGAAAATAAAATAAAAAAAAATAATAGGAAAATAAGGAAAAAAAAAACAAAAACAAAAAACATGCGAACATTGAGAAAAAAAAAATTAAGAGGGAAAAAAAAATAAAACAACAGTAGATATACGGATTCGAACCGGCAACCTGCATCAAATGAGTCCGAGAACTCACCCATCAAGCTATAGCTGACAACTAAAACGAAATAGTTGCATTTCTGACATTTAAGTTAATATCGGAAATCCAATGAAAACGATGCCAATTACCTCGAACCCATGACACTACCCCTGAGGGAGCACTGACCCCTGACAATACCCCATTCCTACAGTGTTTGGGCCTCTGAACACGATGATGAACTCCGTTTGTCGATCCGACCTTCCGTTCGGGAGTTGTTAGGGACAGACACGGACGGACAGGTCAAACGATTCTGGTCGCTACCACATAGCTCCCAAATGGATCGCTAAAAATGAATTTAATCCGCATTATTTACTTAAATTATCTAAATCAGATACTTAATTTTAATCATATCAGAGCAAGCGGAATGAATTAACGATTTAATCTTCTCATTTCTCTTGAATCTTGTGAGATTAACGTCAATAGGCCAAAAGTCATTTAAAATTCCAATGCTTTCCTATGGAGAACTTTTTGTCGTCAATTCGAGGTGATTAACTCAATAAGGATCCATTTTGGAAAAGATTAACATCGCATATTCGATCTAACTTTTATATTTGAAGATTAGTATTCGAATAGGCATACCAGATTTCAAGATGATCCACCTTACGGTTCATAAGTTAATAATAATAAATAACTAACTAATAATAAGTCATGAAATGTATTTTAGTTCATAATTTTGAAATTTATGAAAATGGAGAAACTCCATGAAAATAAAAAAAAAAGTTTAATGGAAGAGTGTCCATTAAGAAACTTCAATTAGTAGAAACAAGAAATTGTTGACACACTGCGTAGAGCACAGTTTACCCTGCTTAATTATTGTTGTCTTTTCCTGAAAATTACTTGTGTCCACTGTTATTTCGTCTTCCTGCAGTAGCGCTCCGATTTCCCGCCATTAACTTTGAGTGGGTCAAGACTTTACTCTTAAAATTACGATTCGGTAATTAAAGCAAGTTTTATACAAACACAGTCTACGATCACTTTTAGAGAGTTTCACTTAAACCAAAATCTATGGTTAACTTTGAAAGTTTGGCTGATAAATTTTGAAACTATAGTAAAATACTACAGTTATACATCCTTGTTTCATTCGTTTCTGTCGTTGAAAAACATAAGCTTTTCTTAATTATTTCCACTCTTTTCAATCTATTCCTAGCTTTCGGCCAAGGCACTGTCGTTTTCCATAAAGGCAGAATTAAAGCAATTTTTTTCAATATGTGAACTAGAGAAACTCACAATTTACAATAACTAGAGAAACTCGTTATTGGATGCCATTGAGTCGTAACAGGTTTGATAAATCATTGATGTAACCTACTCGAAAGACATGATCGCAGTCTTTATTTTATTATTTGAATACACTGTTTCCTGCTAATCCTCTGTTTATGGACACTCGCTTAACGAATTTTAAGTTCTCCGAAAAACGACTTAGTATAGGGGTTTTTTTTTTTCCGATTTAAGAATAATGTTTTTCAATACAGAAAAATCTCTAAGTTTATACTTAACGCACAAACTCAGCTACTTAGGTGTTTCCATGAACTCTTATTATTAACAGCGGTCTTCATAACTGCTTGTCCCGATATACGACGTTTCGCCTTTACGTCATTTTTGTTTAAGAAAGAACATCTTCGTCTGAAAAATTTGCAACCAGAATGAAGATGTCAGTGGCTTGTCTTACACTTCATGGTGGAAAATGATGCAAATTTAAATTGCTGTTTATTATTCTGTAGACCACTGTTGACACCAAAGGCATTGCTTTCTTTCTGTCTTAACTACACAGAGTTAAATTTTTAATCATTGTTACGATGATATAATAGAAAGAAAGCCTGAATCAACATCTTGTTAAGTATAACATCATCAGAAGATCGAAACCTTTTAACTTAGAAACAAGATCTCAATGGTTTTCATTATAATCTTCACAGGAAATGTCGTAGAATGAAATTTGGTGAAATGTTTCTGGCCTTTTTTCCTTTGACCCTGGAAGTAGATGATGTCTTCATTTCGTTTCCTGGTGTGATGGTGAACTTAACTTCCATCTCCTGTAGAGTGCATCCCTTCCGATGTGGGGCATTAGAACACTGTACACAAACAATTCACTAAAATGTGTGTGCCTCATTTGAACGGAAACTTTGCACAGGATAAAATAGAAAAAAAATACAGTTGCATTTTCAAAATGGTCAATTGCTTCAATGATTGAATAAAACAAGATAATTAATGCTTTTAGAAAGTGTCAAAAGCAAAGCGGCCCCATAATATGCACAATTTTATAAACAAAAGTTTATAATATTATACGATACCTGCTTTTTGATCCCCATCGCGCTTAAGCTCCCTTGTTCTGTAATTTGCATCAGATCGTAGTCGGCGATATGCTTCAGCATTTGTTTCTAGTTCTCTGTCTCTTGTCTCTGACTTTGAGCGAGACCGTTCTTTACGAAGCGTGAAGCTTCTCGCTTTGCATCAGCATCTCGTTTTTCCGCACGTCGAAACATTTTTTTCAATTTCAATCGCAACAATTGCGTCCTTTGCATGCGCAACAATCACATTTACAATGCAGCTCTACAACATTTATAATAATGAAATTAAACCAATTTCAAAGATATTTTCTATGTTTTTTAGGCAAGCTGTAACAGAAGCCACAAAAAAATGAATTGAAAACGCCTTGGGGACAGGGGGGGGTCCTACGGGTCTGATTTTTGTTGGTTGTGGTCACCTACTTTTTGATGCTGAACACAATGGTGAAGGTTTCATTCTAATATCTCTAACCATTTGGTCACTACAGAGTGTGACAGAGTTTGACATTCAGCATACATAAAAGCAAGAGCGGTCACCTATGTTTACGGCAAGCTGTAGTGTAGGGGCTGCTAAAAAGTAAAGACGATTTTTGTTTACCTGGAGAATAAAACAACGAAAGGATTAGGCCAATATGAATAATTTTTAAGTTTTTGTGTCATTAAAAGTGAAAAATACACTGGAAACGATATAGCGAATGTTGAGTGGCCCTTCTAAAGTATTGATGAAAATTTGAAAATAGCCATCACCTGTAAATAAGATCAAGTTAAAAGTCATTTGAAAATCCAGTGCCTTGTCTGTTTTCATTTGTCAGGAGTCCATTATGTGCCAAGACAGGTTCTCTGGTTCCACAGGGGGAGGCTAATCGTGGACATCGCTTTAATTCAATTTGAATGAAGGCGAAGTTGGCGATATTCTATGAGTTTGGGAGCTTCAGTCTATAACTTTGGTCCAAACCAAACAGAGTAACTTGATTAGAGACGGAGAAAGAGCTATTGGAAATTGGATCCAACCCTTGTGTGTTCCTCCACCTCCATCGAATTAAATGGAAGCTAGGATCAAGGATTGTTAATATGCAACTTGACTGATGGCGGGAATTCTCTTTGGTTTATGTAATTCATCTGAATGCCAACATTTCTCTTTATTTGTATCATACATTTCCTTGCTGCTTTTCCTAATATTAAATTCAGGAGCTTTAAGTTGTAATTTACAGATTTTTGAAAATTTTTTCGTAAGTTACTTTTATACTTGTTAAACCTTAATGAAAAGTTTCCAGAATTCTAATTTGCAGCTTTTGTCTTACTTTCTTTCCAATTTTTTTTAATAATTAATTCTTCTTCCTAAAAAGAAAGTAAAAAAGCAAAAAAAAAGCAAACCCAACACAGGCTCCTAATTGATCACGTAAATAGATACTACAGGAATTCAATACAACAATAATTTCTGAATTTTATTTTCAATAAAATCAACGTGAAAATTTGTCAACTTGACCTAAAAATATTTATATATTTATTCTTCTAAATATTTATTTTGTTTTACATATTAGGTTAAAGATATTTTACTTTCCCTCATCTCACTTCTTTTTAAGGGATAAATTACCTACTTTACTCTGCACGTCAGTTAGCCTTAAAAAAAATTGTAAATCTTAGGAAACCATTTCAAACATTTCAATCTTTTCCATAAACAATATTGTCATTATAACAAAAATAAAATTTCAAAACTATTTATTTTATTCTTATTGAATATCTGTACTTCATTAATCGAAGTTTTGAAACAGATATTTAACTTACATTTAAGTTTTGTCACCTTAAAACTGTTCAAAGCAATTTTCTTTTAATTTACTGGTAATTGTAAAAGTTGGCTTTAGCGCCGTTGGTGTGATGCTCATTTGTTTTGGTGCAAATTGGCCGCCATGTAATCGCTGCACCGCATAATACACGGGCATTGCAGGGAAGCTTACATTAGTTGAATTTAGATACCGGTGGTCCTACCCCTATTTATTTCAGGGTTTACTTTTCATGCTGTTATTTATTAATTTTTTATCTAAAAGAGGTTTTCAGTCATTTTTTTCCTCGTAATTTATTATTTGGGAAAGAATAAGATCAAAAATTCTCAATGAAATTATGTCTTTATAATAAATTTTTAACATAACTTCACGTAAACATTATTTGTAAATGTTTGGGCACTTTCACTCCAAAATCCCGAATCACTGCAACAATACAAGTTTAATTCTCTGAAAAATTATTCAATTTTAGTTAAGAAATAACAATAAAAGTTGGATTCACTTAACATTTAACGAAGGAAATTGTGTCTTCTTTACATTGGGATGAAATTTATCTTCTCTGTTTGTTTGAAATCATTTGCATTGGTACGGAGAAAGTTTAGGCGGGAACGTGACAAAATCTCCACAGAAAATATATTATATTATAAGAAATATCAGAAATACAACAGATAGACTTTTTTTTACACAGAAATGTAATTTCGTGGATGGGAAATGATTAATGGGTGTAGCTTCAATTAGCTTAACATTATTTACTTCTTTACCTGAAAGTGATTTTGTTCACAGAAAATTAGCTCTGACTGACTGACTGACATTACTTATTAATAGACCGATATACATTTTGCCAACTCATCCTTAATTTTATTTTTCTTCTTCATTAATAAAGATTAATAATAACCTCTTTTTCATTTCCTGGTCCCAATATTGGTATTTTTCTATTCTTTCGTTTGTTATTTGATGCACAGGCGACGATGTCGGCTGCCAAATGGAGTTTTACATTATAGTTGGCTCTCTCCTCTGCACTCGATTTGAGCGGGAGTTGGAAGCGAGTGCATCCGGGATTCTCGGAAGAAGCTTCCGCAATCCCAAATTGTTGTTTCGCGATAATGCACCTGTGGCAGACGATTCCATTGCTAGCAGAGACGGCGAAAGGGGTGAGGGGAAGGCATGGACAGACTACCCTTAAGGAAGAGTTCCGAAGTGAGGCTTATCGCAGGGACTGTGAGGGAAAAGAACACAAATCAGCTGCCACCATCGCTTTTGTCACTTCCTGCCTCCCATAGAATAAATGGAACAGGCCTTTTTAGCTTCCAGAAATGGACAAGTTGGTTCGCTGGAAGAGAATTCACTGAACCACTACGGCGCTGTTGTTATCCTTACTATTTTCAAGTTGAGTTTTTTTTTTTTTTCGTAATACGAAATTTGAATCAAGAAATTTGGAAGTAGTGAATTCCTTTATTGCTTGAAAAATAATGTGATATATTCTGAAAGGATTGGAAAATAAAAAATATTAGAATAATAACAAAACATGGCTTAGTGCTTTTCAATCTTCATTTGAAATTCGTATTTTTGTTGATTCGTCTCACGATGATTCACGATGACGATCATACACGTTGTCTAAGATAGTCAAATTCATTTCGTCACTCGAGCACATGTTTTTAATTTCAGTGTTTCGTATGAGAAATCTTTCGATTTTTATGTTATGTGAATGCAGACGTTTTCATACGAAATGTGTAATATATCAAAGTGTATTTTATTTGACATCATTGCTACTTGCGTCAGCAGCAACTAAATGATGGAATCCATAGTGTGTCTCAATTGTAGCGATGCTAAAAATAAAAAAAATAAAATTAGCGTACAGTTATTTTTGTTTACATGTTTTTATTGTCACATTGAAAAATAGATCTGTTATTATAGATCCGAAAATTATGATGTAATACATTTATTTGCTTTTTATTTATTAAAAATAATATGTATGACTGAAAAAAAAAAAAGTTTGCCGTAATTAAATTTGTTCGAAAACTTTAAACAGAGACAGCGGTATGGAATTGATGTACCTACAATTAACTAGTACCACATTGATTAATATAGATAAAAAGACTAAACACAGCCGCCATTTTAAGTAAGTAATTCTGAAATCTTCGTTGCGTTTCAGTTCTTAAAAGGCTTAAACCGTTTCTCTGCTATATAGTTCAAACTGATAAACATTAAATTGAAACCATAAAGAATGCAACAACAATTGTACAAAAAGTTTGGAAACTGCAAAAGTAAACATTAAACTATATGTATATCACACTACAAATACTGTAGAAAGAACAGGAAGTGCTAAAAAGCAACGAACACAGCTGCATTACTACCTTAGGATAGTTTAATTAAATTCGTTAAGTTTTGAATAATCTAAAAAAAAATGATTCTAGTTAAATACTGTTCGCCATTTCTTAGAGATGCGTCTGCCATTGTGTTATTCGAATCGTTTTAATTTCAATTAATTTACTCGTTGTTATGTCTTCCATATTGCAATTACAGTAGCGAAAGAAAGACGTTAACATTATCTTATTTGCGAATGATTAACAGTTGTCGTATTAGTTTTTTTGGTGCTTCCAGGCAAGAACCGCCTTTAGTTTCATGAATAATTCAGTCCACACTTGTGCCTTTGGTAAAATGTAAATTGACGCCTTCCTTACAAGCGGGAGAATTTTCGAGAATTTTAAATGCCCAGCTTTTTCTTTTTCTTTTTCTTTTCTTTTTTTTTAAACTTTAAATGAAGTTGTTTCTGCATTAATAATTCTTTTTGTTTGAAATTCATACTTTGATTATTTTTTCCTGTTTCATCAGTCATTTTAAAGAAAGAATTCTCAAAGAGGTCGAATGATTTCAAAAAAGGGGTCGATTGATGCTAAGAGATCAAATGGAGATCGACGAGGAATTACATAATTTTTTTTTGTATTATTTTACTGCATGGTAGTTAGCTAATAAAAAGACAAGTATTATAGGTTGCTGTCCCTTTAATATTCAGCAGTAAGTAAATAAGAATTAGAATAAAAAAGTTTTAGAATGTAATTATCATACATCTATCTACCCATTCTGTGGATAATTCCTGTAGAATTGGTATAAAAAATCTGCATTTATAATGAAAGGGTATGGGCCCAAAACCTATAAAACATTGGCATTCAATTCTAATACCAAAACATCTGGGAAAAAATAAAACAAAAATAAGTAAAAATTAATAAAGTTTTATTCCTATAATGCATTCTTTTCTTTTCAATTGATCTTTGAAATGTTTGCTTTCTTATCAGCTTTTGATAGCCTCTACACGGCGTCTTATTTCCTACTGTCTATAGTCTTTCGTTTTGATTAATTAACACATATAAACGAAATCTGTCCTGATTCATTATCGGTACTATAGTAAATCAGAATTAGCCACAGTTTAGTACTTATAGGTAAATAAATATATCTCAAAAGCAAGAATACAAAAAATTTGATAAATAATAATTACAGCCTGACTCAGCTCAGTATAGATGGTTAACAATGAGATGCATGTTCTTTCTGTTAGATTATCTTAACAATGAACAGTGATCATTAACATTCCTTGTTAGTGATTTAACAAGAGAAAAAATATGCATCAATGTTATAACAATGGCCAAAAAATCTGAGACAGATGCAACGTTAGATGTAATGCTATAGATGTAACGCTAGAAACTCACTAGAGACCAAAAAAGGAAAAAATACAGGTTAAAATAGTTACAATGTGAAAAGTATAAAAAAAAAAATTGGAAATACCAAAAGATAACGAAGAATCAAAGAAATACGAAATTAATGTTAACGAAAAAGAAAGTATTATAAGTATGGAATGCCTTCAGAACTTTTATAATTTAATACAATTTAGTAGATTGTGTAGATTTTTTACTAAGCTATACTAACATTCAGTTCTGCTCCTAACTGTTTTATTCACTTGTTTTTATGCATGACAATGACTATTATTTGTTAATGCTTCGATACTAACCATAACTAACCTGTTTTTACAGAAGCATCGGACCAGGCATTGGACGACTGGAATGAGGAAAGGCCAGTAGGTAAGTACAAATGTTTCATCTCTCTTGTTAGTTCAATGCTATTTAGTAATATTTAAATTAATAACATTTAGTTCAAAGCTGTTTTCGAATGATGTTTCAACAGCCCTTTGGATTTATATTATTATCAATAGTAGTGGACTTATATTATTAAGTAAAAAAATCCTTCGGCTGTTGTATACGAATATTCAGATAAGACATACCTTCTTCACTCTTTTTCAAGAAAAGAAAAGACATGCATACTTGGTAAATTGTCCCTTTCCAGTTTCTGTCCCCAAATAATTGTAAGAAGAACTGACAAATTCTACAAACATTTCACAATGGATAGGCACTGTCGCACTGAACTCAACCCAAGGTTTCATATTATTGAGATTCGACTGATAAACACACCCCAAACACTATAGACACTGTGAAAATCTTTCAGAATGCCCATAGATGAATGTCATGAGGATCTTGCGATATATATATCTGGGAAGATATGTGCAGTGTATTTAGTACTGTGGTTGAATGTTGTGGACTGCTTTAATGCATAAAATTCGTTCATTAACATATACTTTTGACTTTCAACTTATTGTGACTTTCAACGAACGACTTTCAACTGATTGTGACTTTCTGTGGGTCAGGCTAAAGACCGAATACTTCGAATAGCTATTTTCATAAAATTGTCAAGAAAATTTATCGATGAAGAGTGAATATATGAACAAAATGGAAACGAGACGCTTCGACTATTAGCTTTGTGCATAATAGCTATCTATCTCATGATGCTATAAATTTGAAATAATGTTTGTAACGTTTCTTATAATATCGAAGAGAAAAACAAAACAGAAAAAAAGAACTGCATTTTAAATATTTTATGTCCATTGTTTTCCCGAACTATCATCGTTTCCGATTAAGATATACTCTATGCATCCTACACAAACTATTTACGCTAGAAAGTTTAATTTTTAAAGACAGATGTAGGCTATTGCAAGGAGATTCCTGTTGACTTTGGCTCATAGGTAACGGGCTACAGATTAAAAAACTGCTAAAATACGTTGTCGTTAAAGCAAACAATTCGCGATAGTTCAAAATATGTTGAAATTGTAACAGTAGATTGACGTTACCATCGTCTGTCTTTTGTAGATATTGGATATAAAGGGACCGAGCCTCCCAAACACAACTGTGATATTTTGTATCGTGGATACGTCAAAATAAATGACGTAGAAAAGCTTAATATTTACCATCAGTGACTTTGATACAACTACCTTCGGATCTTATGTCCATGTGGGCACGAAAACTGTTTCTTTTTGGTTGTACAAATAGCCATTTTATAAAAATTACATCTTCTTACAATTGCCTTACAATGAGAATAAAAAGAATTATCTTAAAGTTTTAGATAACATATTTTTCTAAGACATCTTAGTACAACCGGAAGCTGCATCTGTCTTACTTTATTGTTCTACAATCACATTTCTCTTGCAACTTTTTTTTGTGAGTTCCGAATAACGCAGAGTACGATCTATTTTTATCCATTAATTGAATTCCATATTCGTTTGTTTTCTTTGGTGAAAACGAAATGACGGTCGTGCCAAATGTAGGCACAAGATTTGAAGTGTCTGGCAAATAGATGAAGTGTATGTTCGCCTCTTTCTTTTCTTTGCAATTTCCTCGTGCGTCAGCGGCAAATTACGTTGATGCTGCATTTGATGGCTTCGCAGATAATGTCAGGATGCGAATTGCGTGAGTGGAACGTTGATTTCTGAAGTAGTTACTGTATTGGAATGAATCTTTATTACTGCTACAGGCTTAAATAAATAAAAAAAAAGCTTGTATAACACATTCTTGTGTACTTAGAACATTGGTATCGAACTTTCTAGAAGGAATAATTGCGGATGGAACATTCGGGTTTTCGTGGAGTGTTTCAGGTAAGACGAATATTAAACATCATTGAAACACGGATTTGAAAGCTGCAAAGAAATAAAAATAACGGTTAAGTAAATAAATGTAAAATTGAACAAACGTATTCATCTTTTGATTTGTGAAGTATTCAGTTCTTGCGTTCGTATTCCAAAACAATTCCAAAGGTGTTTACAACACTGTGATCTCCTGTCTTAGACATTGGATACAAAAGGTACGAGCTTCCCAAAAAAACAACAATCTAATATCACGATGAATCAAAACAAATTACGTGTGATTCGTCGATCTTAAGAAAGATGCTCTTAAATAATGCTAATGACAGTTAGAAAATTCAATGATGTTTTCATTTTCCTTTTTTATTTTTTTTTAAATAATAATTTTTACATTAGTAAGTTACTAAATTTCACCAACTGAACAAAACTTTATCATTGAACGGAGTGTTTACAGCTGGCCGTAAACAAAATGTAGTTGGCAGGCATACTTTGGAACAATCTTACGGTAACAGCACAAAAAAAAGAAATTTTTCATTCAATAAAGATGAATTATTTTTATTGACATTTTTTTGTAAGAGCCTTAATTACCAAAATCAATAGGAACGTTTCTTGTGAAATCATACCTACGCCTTTAAAATTTCAGCATACGTAGACGAATAGTTTCTGAATTATCGCGGTAATTGCGTTTTTAAGGACAACGTACATTGGCAGTTCTGTTCCATCGTTTGTTCCTTATCTTTAATCCGACAGCTATCAAAAAACCACAGGATCTTTCTTGGAATAACCTGTTCAAAAAGTTCAGCTTCCTAGGTTATACAATGTTCGGTATCCGATCGGAGTTGGACGAACGGGCATGTGAAGTTCGATTCAAAATTGCATTGAAAAGCTTTTTTTATTCACTGTTTCCTCTCCTAGCGTAGTAAATAGCATTAAAAAACCCACAATATCTTACGGTAGATATTTACCATACGAGTACAAAACGTTTAGAATGGATACAGTATTTTAATGTTTATAAAGAAGCCTTCCGCTGTCAGAACGCTGTTTCAAACACCTTCACCAGTGTTTTTAATTTTTCCCCAAGTAAAAATTTAAAATTGAAATTCTGGACCGATTTCAAAGGCTTCAGAAAAACAAAAATAAAGCTTTTAAATAATTTGTGCATACTGTAGCTGATACTCTATTAACTCCTAGTCCCTCGTAATATTCGAGATCGTGCTCGTTACATATCTGAATTAGATTATCTTTATCAAAATTCCATAAATGTAAAAATTTAGCCGAATTTTCAGATTAGTATTTTTTCCTTTTATTCTTAATCGTCATCCCCTTTACTCCACCACGTTAATGATTTTTATATACAGCCAATGTCTCTGTGCGCCATACAACTAATTCAGAGGTGGAGAACTCACTCTCTCTCTCTCTCTCTCTCTCCTTCCTTATTCTTTTTTCGCTTTCCTCCCTTTTCTTTCATTCTCTTCCTTTCCCTTGTTCGCCCTTCGCTTGAGATTCAGTAAAGAAAGATAAGACCAACAATAACCCTTAATTGCATTTTCCTTCAAAACTAGGAACCATTTGTTTACTCCCCCGTATTTT
>JAFIDM010002131.1:53211953-53240305 GCA_023159025.1 Thereuonema tuberculata
TACAAATAGTTTTCCAGCAAATACACAACAAAATCCCAAGAAATTTTCTGATTTATTATCGATTCATAATGAAATTGGCTTTCTTTGTAATTCACGTTTTACTTTACTTTGTTCTTGTCAACCTTGCGATCGTGAGACTGGAGTGAGATTTAAAGTCAGGACAGTCTGCTGGGAACCCAGGAAATGGAGCAACTTGACGGGCCGTAGTCTTTATAATATAAAATACATATCAAAATTAATAGATCTATCTATCTCTATCTATCTTCTCTGAACGAGAAAGCACACTAGAGCTGCACATGTGGTGTCCTGCTGAAGAGAACTAGGGGACTTGATGTTTTCACGTCACGCCAGAAGTCTTGACGTACTCTTTTTATCTACAGAGCATTCATTTTCTAGGCTTCTCAACTCAGCACAGTAGCGAACAAGACGCATTTCATTCCGTTTGCTTCAGTTGTGGTGCATCCACTTTCATCCCAATTGATAATGGATCTGCCGATGAAGATCTCCAGAAGTCCTACTGCACGCGGCAGAGATCTAATTAGTACTTACAGCACTACGATTATCTGACGGCGCATTAGTTAGCGTTTCTTTAGCATTCCAGGCCAAAGCGTTTCGAAATAGTCGATTGAAGTGCAATCAGTAAAAAAAAAAAAAGTAACTCGTTCGTAGCTTCGTTACGCCCGAGAATTCTGGAATACTTTCAGAGGCTTGTAATTTCGATGCCTTGGATGAGGACTTCATTGTTTAGTTTTTTTCTTTTTCCCCTAGCAATTTTTTTTTTATTCCTCCTCCTCCTATCTCTGCTTGTTGCTTTTTCTAAAAATACTCCATTGTCTATTTTTGCCTGGATCTTCGTCGCCGTTCTGAAGTGGTGAATTATGTTTGTGCCACGAGCTTTTCCCTCCTGCTCTTTTACAATAAAGGACCCCCCCACTGTTGTTGCTTTGATTTTACCTTTCCATTTCTTCCTCTTCCACCTCTTCTATTCTCTTTCACTTTTTTTTTTTTTTTTTTTCATATCGATTCTTTTTTTTTTTCCTCTGTCTTCTTCCTTTCCGTTCCGTCTTTGATGGCGTCGCAGCTGCGTCGAATCTTCTTTTCTATAGCTCCGTCCAACAATCGCCTGCATGGCAAAAGCAAGCGAGAAATCATGGTTCGCGCGATACATCTGCTGTCAGATTAATTGATGCCAAAATGAAAATGGCTTCGAATGTAATTGTTTTGCTTATGTTCGATAGCCCAATTCAGATGTTCAGTGAATATTAAACATTGCTTTCAATCGAAACAGCAAGAATTCAAGAAATATCCATTAATAAAGTTGACGATTGATTTTAGTATCTCGGCTGTGTAACTTTCAAATGAGTGATAAGTGCGATTTATTTGTAAAATTATTACATTTGCATTATATACATTTTATTTTTGATGATACTTGTTTATTATCTTTATTTTCTCTCTACTTTATTACTACCTTTTACAGTAGAAGGTCGATTATTCAAACTAATTGGGACGAACTTGCTTCGGCTCAAATAGCATAAATTACTATTGATAATCAAAAAATAATCAGAAGTAGAATTAGTTCTACAATGTAGATTTTGCTACTCTATTTCAAAATATGACTTACTATAAAAATTAATTGATTTAGAAATAATCCACAGTGACAAATTAAGATTGTTTCTATGCTATACTTCATATATCTTCGAATAAATAACCACAAACGAATATAGTAAGAGTAATAATTCAGCCTAACCACAAGTATACTCGAAGTAGATATTACAATTGTTTGGATAATCAGCGATCAACTGTAGAGCGTGTGTGTTTTATGGACCCGTCTGCTAATATTACTAAATTAGTTACCTCGTGGCATCGTTGTCACTTTAAGCCGATTTTGAGGTTTCGAACTAATTAATTTAAATGGCCTTAGTTATTTGGCAAAATGTATTGCATTGCTTACTATGTAATGCCTGGTATGCAAAACTAAATTTTCCGAATTCCTCGATTTTATGAATTATTTTCTCCTTTTGATTTTTTAGCAGAATTAAATGATTTCCTCTCTCGAGGTTTTTCCTTCTTTTCATGCAATGTTTACCTTCTTTCGTACATTCCTCTTTTTGTTTTCTTTTGCATTCGTCATCCACGTATTTCACAGCGATCAATAGCGTATAGTAAGAGAATTAAGAATAAATTAATTTTTAATGTAATAAATGTTTCCTATTAAAACTACATATTTCATACAATTCTTCAACTTCTTAGCAGAATTCATAAACACAAAAGATGGCTATTTTGTCATCATCTTCAGCATGCTGAAGAAGTCAGATACCCTAGTAGTTAAAGTTAGTTAAAGTTGCGATCAGGCCCAGAGGATCGCGCAATGCAGCTGGAGGGTAGGCTCCAGTGTTCAGAACCTACGGGACAAAGTTGAGGACGGGGGGTCGGCCCGTCGCTCGCCCGCCTTTAACTCCCGGGAAAGAAACCCGGTACCCATTCTATAGAGGGCTGGGTAGACCCTAGGGCCCGTTTGGAGGAGAAAGAAGCGTGGAAAAATTCCCGTCCGAGGCCGGGAATCGAACCCGCTACCTCCAACCCGCAGCCAAGTGCCCTAACCCACTCGGCTACCAGACCCACCAGATACCCTAGTAAGGAAATAATAAAATTCTATTTGCCATTTAATATAGTCAACCAAATCCAAGTAGTTACTCTGTGATATTTTTAGGTATACAGATATATTTTTAGGTATTTTTTTTTTAAGATTTTCCCAAAAATTTCTCCAGCAATTTTGAACAAAAATAATAATTAAAAACATTGAAAATAAACGACAAAAATAATAATTAAAAAAAATGTGCAAAACATCCAATTCCTGCTCTGATAACCTCGGAACTTCTTAAGTATGCAATATTCTGCAAAATCGGAATCTTTGTTGATGTCGTATTTTCAAAATGATATATGTACTTAAACTAAACTAGTATTGCTTTGCGAATTCTTTCGAGTAAAATATTTTGAAGTAATAAATTCACATTCACGTAACTCGGGAAATAAATATTTTACAAATGCTTTAAATTTATTTTAATTGAATATTTAACTCATTTAATGAAATTCAAATGGAAAACGTGTCTGTCAAAGCTTATTTCAAAAATTACAAGAGAATAATATTCCATATTAGCTAAGAGTTACTACAGTTGATTCAACTTAAACTTCTGAGGAAAATCTGTTATGCTCCGTTTTTATGTATTACTTAACTGTCTCCTTAACAACGGGGGAAATGCTAATCAGGAGGTCTGTTTTAATGCCGAATGATTTCACTGATTATTATTTTTTTAAGAGGGAATATTTAGCAGATACAGTTAACAGAAATAATATTTATAGTCTCTTTTAAATAGAAAAAAAGAATAAAGGGAAAATTCAGGAAATAAATAATAAAGTAAATACTGGACTCGTATTCCAAATTGATAAACATTGATGTTTGAGCATGTGAGTTGGCGCATGCGCCATATCATTGAAAATATATCTGACAAAGAATAAGTCTCTTTTTTAACAAAATAAAATGAAAAACCTAGAGCAGCACCAGAATAAATAAATTGCCTTTCTGATTCGATTATCGGGAAGGAATCGGGAACGGCCGTTTCGTCCTACAGGGGACTCATCTGCCCGATATCCGCCTTCCCCGATAAAAGACTCAGAAAGGCAAGATCTTATAAGAAGGCCACCGTCACACCTGGCAGTGACCCCCGAAGAAAAAAAAAATAACAACAATAAATGTTGTGCCTACTTTGTACAACTAAGACCTTTTCCTAAAATTAGATAGGACAGAAGGCCAAATAATAAAAGGAAATTAAGTTTCCAAAATGGTGAATTAACTTAGGAAAAATTAACGTGCTGTGAAAAATTTCTAACAAAACAAAACGAAAAACCTAGAGCAGCACCAGCGATCTTTTTTTATGCGAGACTATTTATTATTAATTATTATTTTTTTAATGATAAATGTTCAATATATTTTAAATGAAGAAATAACTTTTCTTTTTTAAAATATTGTAACAAGGATTATTTTCTTCTGTTGAGTTTTTTGTTGAAATGTTGTAGATTTCGATTGTAGGAGGTTATACAAAATCAGCTACTTCTCTTACCCATTCGGATGAAATACGTTTTTCCTAGAACGTTTATATTTTGGTCAGTGTAGCTGAAGCCCCCTCACTGTTATTCTTAGACCCTTTTTAAACGCTTGACCTTAATATGCACTGAACTGTTTTTTTATCATCGCCAGCCATAATACTGATGAAATACTTAAAAAAAAAAAAATTCATTCGTTGTAACGGACCCGTTCTTCATTTGTTTCTTTTTTTTTTTTTTTTGCCTCAAAGACCGGCGCCTTTTCCCACCCCCTGTCTTCTGTGCCATCCGAATAAATGGCATCCACCTACGCACTGGGTCACAGTGAACTCGAGGGGATTTTACATGGCAAACGCTCATTTGCCACAGCGCATCGAATGATGGATGAAGCCAAGGCTAAAGAACACTCCATCTTGGAAAGCTCCTGCAGTCGTATTTGCTACGGACTTTTTCTTAGGGAAATGTTAAATTTGTTACTTTTTTTATTTACTAACAAATCCTAAATATTGAATCAAAAGACTTTGAAATTCTCATAAACTCATTAAAATATTTGTTTTACGTTAGTTAATAAAATCATATTTTTTTTTTAACTTGTTGAAAAGCAAGCAAGTCCACCTGTCCTTCTGTGATCAAGGTAACCTAGCAAATACTTTTCCTGCAATCCTAAACAATTTTAGTAGATCTACGTTGTTTTTAGAGACAGTCTCATTGATTTCGCTGTATACAATATATACGTCAGACAATATTCGGTGTGAAGCTTCGGTTCAAAAACCTTTAAAATACTTTAGCATTCAATTCAAATAGTACGACGCGACGTCTGAAACAACTATATTTCTTTTTATTTCTACATCTCCTTTTCTCTCTAAACAACTTTATATCTTTCTTTTTCTTTGATCAAGATTATTATTATTATTATTATTATTATATCAACATTTGACACAATACAAAGACAAAAAGAACACATCTTTGAGTGGGGTTATTGAGCAACTCAAGTCTCAACGAGAGACCTAAGAATTGTCCAAGTATCTTCGTAAAATATAAGTTGAGCCTAGCATTGAAGTTTTTTGCAGGTCTGTTATTGAAATATTGTAAAGTTTCAAACTATTAAAGAATTTTGCAAATTCCTTTGATATGACACCAAGGGCATCAATGACATTAGGTGTCACAGTGATACGTTTGTTCCACAATGGAGAAATTTCAATTGTCAGAT
Source organism: Thereuonema tuberculata (assembly GCA_023159025.1). NCBI lineage: Eukaryota > Metazoa > Arthropoda > Chilopoda > Scutigeromorpha > Scutigeridae > Thereuonema > Thereuonema tuberculata. The sequence continues at coordinate 53,217,265 of JAFIDM010002131.1, forward strand.
CCCTAAATTTTGTGATCTTTTCCTGTTCTTTCTCAACAATTCGTGTAGGTATTGCTACATCTATTAGAAAAACACATTTCTTTTCTACTATTGTTATGTCAGGTGTGTTGTGAATCCAAATGACGGTCAGTTTGTATTCGGAAATCCCAAAGGATTTTTACCTCATCATTTTCTAATACTTTTTCAATAGTATGTTCCCACCAGTTTTTGGAAACTGGCAATTGAAATTTTTTGCATAAATTCCAATGGATAATACTGTCTACTCTATCGTGACGCCTTTTGTACTCAGTTTGAGCAATTTTGCTGCAACCACTGATAAGACTATCAATAGTCAATAGTTTCATCTTTTTCTTTGCATAATCTGCATTTACTGTTGTTGCTCACATGTTGTGTTCTGGTTTTCATCACATTAGTTAATAAAGCTTGATTATTATTATTATTATTATTATTTTGCAACATTACCAACCTGGTTATTCGAATGTTGGCGCGGAAACTGTTATTTCATTATTTAAATGTTGTTCCATCAACCGACTTTCGTGTGTTCTTCCAACTAACTTCGAATCTAATGAATCACTTGCATGATTGCGATAGATAGACAAAACGGATACAGATTGAAGCGCCATATTGCCATCGGCTGAAATAAATTCTCATCGAAAAGGATCTTTTGTTAGTGTTTTATAATCGTCCCTATCTTTTGCCGGAACTGTCTCTTGTGATTATAGCCTTTCTCTATCCGCTTCAAAGCCTCGTGCCATCTATTCGGACTTGTCATTTTAGCCAAGATAATCTCTCTGTTGAAAATGTAAAGGGAGGGCATTTGTGGTAATAAAATAAATAGATTGTAACGATCACTTCGCCGGGCGTCCCAGTATTGTTTGTTTTCAATAGTTGATCCCTCATTTGTCACTGGTTTGTTCAAACAGCGATGACAACTTTAATTCCCTCATTGGAAAACCTCCTAAAGTAATGTTTATGGCAAACGTATATTGATAATGTAACAATCAAAAACAATAAATACAGCAAGTGTATACAAGAAGTTAAAGCTAACCTTCCTCAAAATTTTATTCTTTTTTTTTTTACCCTATTTTTCCAAATCATTCAGTCTGTGTATGTGTTAGAGAGAGAGAAAGAGAGACACCTATTTAACTTTTGAACCATTAGATGGATCCTCTTGAAACTTGATATGCTTATTTAAGGTGTACAAAAGACCCAAATTTGATATTTGAAATAATTTCCAAGTGGGTCTATGTCGAGAAATTAGCGCGAGAAGGCAACAAATGCAGTAAACTCCCGATTATCCGTGGAATTGGGTGGCACGGCAACCGCGGATAAGCGAATTCCGCGAATAATCCGAAATAGGACGAAAATCAACACGAAAATGCTTTTAACACGTTTTATTTACATTAAAATGGCAATACACACAGTTACACTACATACATTACAAACAATTATTTTTATTTTAAATTTTTATTTATTTTTAAATTTTATTATTACGCGAAGGCTCTCCCGTAATTTAGTGTAACCTAAGCTCCGCCCACAAGGTCGTTCTTTAAATTGTTTGTCTATAATTGAGGTCACTTATTTTGTTAGCCTCTTTTATTGTCTTTTAATAATTGTCTTTTACCTTATTCTATCATTTATTTTTTTTAATTCCGTAATTTATTGTATAGTAAAAAAAAAATGGAAACAGGAGAGGTCCGCGGATAATCGGGAGTTTACTAAATTTACATAGAAAAGCTGTAGCAACTGAGCAGTTTTCAATCGATGTCTTAAAGAATAGATATTTTTAGTTAATCCATTAATTTGCACGTGGTTTGACATGAGACAATTTAATCCGATTTAGGCAATTCAAATAAATAATGCCGATTTAATATATCTTTTATTAGCAAATGGGAAACGAAGCCGTAATATTTTACCTTACATTATAATTGAAAAGAAATATAGGTTTTTGCATCATTAATTAAAAAACAATAATTAAGAAAATTAAAAATAAGAATTTAAGAAAATCAGCCTTTAAATTTTTTCACGAAATTCTTATTTATTTTTCTTTGTTTCTTAAAGTCGTAGAAACAACATATCGGCTAAAGGAAAGCAAGCTTATTTTACGAATACGGTTTACTTTCCTTTAGCCTATAATTTACAATTATAATATTCACAGAGTATAAATAATCTCCCATCATTTTTTTTTTTCGTTTTTTTCATTTGTTGAAACTTGAAAACGCAATTATTTATTTTCAGTCATCTAAATCGAATCCAATTTCAATCCTATGAAAGCACGGACAAATTAAAATGGATTACTAAATGGGTGATTATTTAATATGCGTTCTTAGCCAATCGATAGAAATTGATTCTTTTGCCAGGAGTGAGAGTTAATTGTTCTATCTAAAGCTTTCTTATGGCTTTTCTTTGGTTCTCCAAATACAGAAGAGAGTTAGTCACTTGTCCATAAATATTCATGCCAAGTTTAAGGAAATCCATTCCTTGGTTCAAAAGTTGTGAGAGGTCACAAAAAGACATAGAAATTTTTGGACCTAACAAAACTTGTCCAAAACCTGCAAAAAAACTTGCCAGCCGCAGTTTGACGAAGACGCCGTCACTGAACACTGTCTGAAGCAATATCGTTTTGCTCTCGTTGAGATTGCGATTAAAAATACCGAAGCGACAAACAAGTTGATTTTTGCAGATTTAGTTTAGCTATTACTTCTCAACTCATTCCACAGCAGACATGAAGAAAAAGGGAAGAAAAAAATCTTGGCAGAAGAGAAGGCGGAAATCATGAAAACAGAATATCCAGATTTCAGCGCGAAGATTTCATGCAATATTTACAGCAAGTGACAGATTTTCCGAGCAATTTGTCTGTTTCAGGCAAGTTTTCGAGAATATGTAAAGGAGCCTTATGGAACATTAGGAAAGTAAGAACTGCTGAAATGAAACTAAACTAAAATAACGCATTGTTATTTGGAATTTATTTTTAAACAATTAATCGTCATCAACGCAAATTCAAGCAATTTTAACTTAAACTATACCTATACTTGCATTGTGTAATACGCATGTTTGCCTATGATTAAAAGAACTCAAAATCTACTTGTCATACAAATATGAAACTTTGTCAGAACGTTTGGATTCTTGTAAAGAAGGTGCTCAATGGCTTTGGACCAATAGTAAGGAGATATAGACACTTCCAAAATAAATAAATAAATAAACAAATAAATAAATAAATAAATAAATAAATAAATAAACCCTTCAAAATATGGAAACATTAAGTAAAACTTAAACTAACAATGGGCGAGTCCAAGTGTTTACTAAGTGACATCCTAGAACAGCTGCTTAACGCTAATATGACGATCATCAGCTAGGAGCAGTCACCAGTAAACAACTGGTGAGTTTTTGTAACTTAAACTTCGTTTGCATTGTATTTGTATTCTTTTCTTCTCCATTCATTTTTCTGAATAGAGAATACAGAAAATAACTCTTAATAATTTTTCTTTCTTCTTCAATTTTTATTAGCCTTCGACTTTTTCTTATTTTCTACGTTTTCATTTGCTTATCGTCACTGAATAACAGTTTTTTTGCTTTTTTTTAATTTTTTTTTTTACGATCTTTAAGTGCGGCAATTCGAAGTTGGTAGTACAACGATATCTTGCATTACATCCACGCTAATCGAAGTTTTCTTTGTGGTATCTGGATATTCACGTCGCTGAATGGTTATCGTTTAACCACTCCTGTACACTTCAGAAACGAACGATCAGTTATTGCACTACAAAACTTGAAAGCATTCGGTTATTGTTGTCAGGAGAATCTTCGAAACACTTAAAATTTATTGAGTGAAGAATAACTACATTAGCTAGCGTGGCATCCGTAAATGTCTTTCAGTTTTTAAAATCTATCGTCAGTTTTTTGCTTCTTGCCATTTTCTTTCTCTTTTTTTTATTCCTCCTTTATCTAAAAGTAGAAACCGTTTGTGAGTGTCACAGTGATGTTTGAAATTCTGACAGAAATGTCGTCAGCTATTTCCTCGTTTCTGCCCCAAAGATGATGCAATTTACTCCGCTAGCGAAGGAGAGAAGGATCAATAACCCTTTTCATATCTGAGAGCGAGACTGTGGGATGCTGGAGTGATTAGTTAGGCCTGTCACTGCAATACATTGTCAGTCCTAATGCATATCGGAAAAATCTGTTTTATTAATTTGTTTTTTATCCCGGAAATTGATTAGCTGTTGCTACCAGCGCATGATCAAAACTTAGATAAAGCTCTGCATGATAAAGAGCCTCAGTTAAAAAATAAATAGGCTTAATTAGAAAACAGGTTTTTCGAGACAGATGGCGAGATTCAGTATTGATTCACGTGATATTTGACGGAGAATTTGATGAGGCCACACTTTCTATGGACGTTTCTTTGGAGGCTGGCCTTATAATTTTGAGAATTAATGTTGAAACTAACAAGATGGTAACGATTTGTTATTAAGCCATAATAGTTAATTTATTACGGCAATGTTTGCTCTAAATCAATGCATTTCCTTACAATCATTGTTACGGTAACTAAAGAATTTTCTGGTAGTTTTATGAGGTTCAGATGTTAAGCTTCCCAGGACGGAACTTTCGTCATCAGTTCTGAAGATCAGAAACTCTCTTAGTTTTTGTTCACGAAGGACTTTCAGAATTTATTAAGATTTGTAACAAAATAATTCATATTCAAAGTTTACAACAGTGATCGTATCCGTTGATTTCTGAAATCCTGAATGTTTCGTTTGTATTTTCATCTCTCAGCGAATGCCAAAGTCTGTTTTTTTTAATTTTGGCTAAGCATTTGTACTGTTCGTTTTCAAAAGCGAGACGCATCACTCGCGGACGATTCTGCTCCGCAAAGGGATGATACGCTGAGATGGGCACTTTCCTAAGACCTGCTTTTTTTTAGTACCTGTTTTGCAATAGTATTTATTCTTTCCATAATTCTTTCCCGAAAAGCGCAAATAGAACGTAGCTACTAGTAAACTAACACTGATAAAAAGTAAACATCTCCTCTTTATTTCTCCTCACCCCTATTTTGATAAAAATCGAAGGAGACCTGACGCATGCGCAAAAGCGCTGAAGGTTCTCAGAAACAAAAACAGACAATAGTTTAACTATTCCCACTGAACATTTTTGTTCTTTATTTGTTCATTTGTCTGTTTTTTTACGCCTGTTACCCTAAAACGGCTGGAGAGATTTCCATAAAATTAGCTACGTTTCTTATATAGGCTATGGTATATTATAATATATAATTACGTTTCTTATATATTATTTATGGTCTTATATAGTTTCTTATATATGGTATATTCTTATATATACGTTTCTTATATATTCTTAAGACGTAGGTACATTTATTTTTGTCTCCACCTTCCCATCTTCTAAAATGATCTCTTAAATCCGTCACTAAAACGCATGCACTAATTTCTTTAAAATTTTGTGCTTATTTATAGTTCATTAAACAATATTTTGGTCTCCAGTCCTCAAAATTGATGCCTCCTCTACACGATGGACGTAACTTCTTAATTACGTATTGGGATTTTGAATTTGTTTTCCGCCAATCAGAGAATAGGAAACTTAGAACAGTTAAATGTGTAAGAGGCGGAAGGATACGTGACGTCATTTTAAGTAACTCGTCTGCAGAAAGAAAGCGGAATAACATGTAGTGATCTTTAGTGTCATTTCCTCTGTAATTTTGAATCTGCTTTAGGCATTTGATTGATTTTTCGATTCCCGCCTTAAACATTAGTATAACAGAATTGAATTTTTAAAGACAGTTCTGTTCTGCAATTTTCCTTTCTCGATTTGCAAGATTAGTGTAGGCTAGATGACCCCGCGTGTAAATTTCAATCAACTTTGCCTGGAAAATATTAAAACGGTGTCAGAAACAGCCGGGGAAGGGAGGGAAATCAAAACAAAAACACTTCCTTTTTGGTGGCATTGCAGATATTCCCCGAGGATGCAAACCAATTGGATCTGAGCTGTCACTGACGGATGGGGAACTCGGTGGCGTGACGTAAACAAGATGCATTGCCTCGGAATTCATGTGGGAATTGTTCCATCCGCCATTGATTATGTGCGAATCGGCGCTGGACAACGGTTATTGTTATCGATTCCCTGGGAAACTTCGATCGGTGGCCGTACACTGAAGCGCCAACAAGAAGCAGATTACGATCACAGTGCAATAAAAATACATGCTTTTGCATAAAGAAAACATTACTTTCGAACTCAAATCTTGGAAATAAGAAATGCAAAGGACAAAAAAAAAAAAGTAGGAATAAAACGGGAGTTACAGTCATTTTTATTAACGCGTCTTTAATGTTAGAAAAACTTAATATTTATAAACTATTATTTGCAGACTTCTATCAGTGACGTAATTTAGTATTAAAAGCAACAAAAAACATAAAAATATCGCCTTCAGTTTTAGAATATTCTTAGTTAAGACAGTAAAACTCTGAATTCCGAAAGTTTTGTTAAATATAAACAAAATATGTCTTTATTTAAACAATTTGACGTGCGGAGAACTTCCGCTTCCGTTTGTATCTTCAAATGCCTTTTTCAAAATGTAACGACTTCAGTACTGAACGAAGTTTACTTTAGTTTTTTATTTCTCACACTTGAAAATGGACCTTATTTAGTGGAAGGTCAGAAACGTTGTGGTTTGATTCATGTCTAATTCACACCTAGTTCGTGCTTATATAAGGTAGGCATTTTTTAATTTGAATTCAGCATGGTTTTCAGTAAATAAATTTATTGTTTGTTTGTTTGTTTGTTTTTTTGGGGTTTTTTTGTTTTTTTTGTTTTTTGTAAACAGTATTGGATATTTGGAATGACCACATTGCCTATATTCCATTGAACGTAAATTATATTCTTCCACGAAAAGTAGTTTCAGGTGAAAATCGTGATTGACAAAAAAATTATAGAAAACTACAAAAAACCTACGCTTATTAATTAAAATACAGTAGAGTCCCGCTATTCCGAACTAGTTGGGACCGAACACTGTTCGATTTAGCGGGAATTCGGAATAGGCGGATTTCATGAATAATATCAACATATTGACTTGTTAAGGCGTAAATTAAGTGCGGTGACATCTGATAGTGTCAGCTCTACACAGCGTTGATCGGCTGGTGGTGAACAGGTTCAGTGAAAGTCGGAAGGGAAGGCAGTGACCTTCGACGACTCATTACCACTCATTGTTTAAATGGAGCGGACATGTAAGTAACCAGCTTTCATTCCAATTTGGTTTCAGGCGTTTTCATCAACCTTAGGCTCTATGTATGTCTCTATTTAACTTCTTTGTATAACAATAAATGTTTTTTCACGAACGTCTTTTTAATTTCTCCTGTGTTTAAATTTAAAAAAAAAAATCGCTATTTTTTCTGAACTCTGTTCGGAATAGGCGGATTTTCGGAATAGCGGGGTTCGGAATAGCGGGACTCTACTGTACTTTACTTTAGGAATAAATAAAAGGGGTTTAGCTTAGGATTTAATTAGGAAAAAAAAGTATCTGCAACAAAAGCAATCCTGATTGGTTAATTACGAAAGGCCATGCCCACCTTTTTTCTCCTTAAATGCATAAAATTCTATTTTCCCTTTATCTCGTCATTTATGATATTTTAACCTCAACTGACGATGGCCTAGCAGTTAGTCAGGTCAAAACTGTCTTTTTTTCTAAATATTTTAATTTAATGTTAAAATTGTACTTTTTAAACCTTCTTAACGGGAAAAATGGATAAATGTCGTCTGTTTTGTAGCTTATATTAAAAGAATAAAAAGAAAAGCGTTAGGCTTAATGACGAAATGTTCAGGGCTTCGATTTATCGTCAGTAAGCGACCAAGAGAATGATTACCTGGAACGGAATAATTTGACCTGTATTAGAAGGTGAGTGAATATTTCAGCATTAGAAGCATTAATACCGACAATCTATTGACATTGATACTGAAAAAGAAATAATTTTGTATGTGATTTCAGCAGTTTCTTCCTTCCAATCAACTTTTCAGAGAAAGAACTTTTTTTTTGGCTAAAGTTAACCGTGGTAATCTGTAAACTATAATTAATAATAATAATGAAAAAAATAAAAAAAATTATTTCGTTGTATCTTAATTATTTAACAGTTATCGTTACGTTTTCAAAAATTGTGAATTAAAAATTATATTTTATAAACGTTATTCATTGTAATTTTGAAAACTTTGTTGACGCTATGTTGTTACAAAACTCTTTGGTTGTTTCTCCAGACGGCTTCTAGGGTTCACCCAGCCCTCAGTGTTGGGATTAAAGGGGGAAGGTGACCAACCTTAAAGAAATCCCCAGCAAATAGACAAAACACTTACATTTTTAATCTAGAACACAGTTGGAATTTTAGTCCTTTTTAAATTTTAAAATGGGAAGGTCATCAAGTGAGTGCACGCGAATATAGTCCTCTGTTTAACTTTTGAGCCGCTGAATGGGTCTTCTTGAAACTTGGCCTGCCTATTTATCGATAAAATAAGTTGTAACTTTTGTATTTGAAATTTTTTCAAATGTTGGGGGTCCTTCGAGAGAAAGTAGCACTCCAAGGTAACAAAATCTCCAGAGAAGAACGTTGTAACGGAAACAATTTCTGTTGGTGTCTTAACAACGCATATTACTTCTTTTAGTAATCCACTAATTGTCGCGAGCTTTGATACGATTAAAATTCACTGAGTTTTGGCAGAGTCATCCGACTTTAGTTAATCTTGTTTAAAAAAAAAAAAAAAAAAATGGAAAAATCTGTACTTCTTGTATTAGAGAGATTGAATTTAAAAGAAACAGAGTTTTTGTTTGTATTGTTTTCAGGATATTAAAAATAAAGTAAAGGTAGAAAAAAACCAACAGTAATTTTCACGTATTCCTCAAGTTCCTAGCTTCATTTCTTGATTTTTTATCACAGAAAGAAATCTCTCTTAATCATCAAAGATATTTTTTTTTGGGGGGGGGGGGATTCAATAATGAAGCCTGTATACCTGAATACTCACAGTGTTGTTTAATCCAAAATAATTTTAAAAAACAATAAACGACCTCGGGTTTCAGTTAAATTTCAACCATAACTATTCTCAAGTAAAGATACATACAAATGGTCGGTTTGTGAGTATTCAGGTGTATAGGCTTCATTATTGAATCCAAAACTATGACAGGAACAGGTTAATTTATTGCAAGTTCAAACATCAAAGATATTTCTTTACAAAATAAATTCTTCGGTTAACTTAGGATTTAGAATATTCATGTGTTTAAAAAAAAAGATAATTAAAATTATTTTTACGTGTGTGAATTTAAGTAATTTAGATTAAAATGACAATACACAAGTCAAGAATATTTAAAAAGATCATAAAAAGATACTGTACTTAAAAATTCCACAAGCCTTCGAGGCTTTCGGTGTTGAAGAGGGGTTTTCCACAAAGGAACCCGAAAGGCTCCTGGAATTTTTAAGTATTTTTTTAATAATATTTTTAAATATTCTTGACTTGTGTTGTCATTTTAATCTAAATTATTAAATTAAAAAAAGATATATAAAAAAAATTTATCTTCAGTCAACAGTTTTGAGACACACTGGGCTGCCTCAGAGTCTGAAATTAATTTCTGAGGGTGTTATTTTTCGCCGCGAAATCACAACATCGCATCTGAAAAATGATTAAAACGTTATTTTTTTCCCTTCCCCTTCCCCGAACAGCTGTTAGATGTGTGGAGCCCAGCCTCGTTTGTGGCAGAAAATTCTAGAGACGGATCAGAGAAGCGCGAATGAATTTCTCTCTAAGCCACCCAGTGTAAATCATTCTCCGTCATTTCGTGTTAGATTTCCAATAGAAAAAAAAAAACTCGCGAAAAACGTGTCGATAACGGCGCCTTTTCTTACGACTTCCACATGTTCAAAGTGCATGTTTATCTCTTTTCCCGCATTCCTACAACGGAGCTCTTGTCTGTTTGGTTTTTTTTTTGTCTTTCAGAATTTATATTTTTGCAAATTGAAGTCACTTTTTTTTTCTTAAGTGAAAAAAAGAAAAATTGCGATGTCTAAAATTATTCTGTTAATGAAATTCAAAAAAAAGGCAGTGATTTTAAAATATGAAAGAGTGAATTTCGTAGTTTTGACTTACAGAGCGAAACTTCATCTGTGAAATCCGTAGAAATCCGAGTTGTTTTCTGAAATTACAGAATATTTCAGCTTTAAAACCTCAAAAACTATCAATATTAGTAAAATTCTCAACTTTTATGTTTTCTGTACAGTGGCGGACCCAGGATTAAGGTTTTGGAGGAGGAAGGGGCTAAGAATGTAAAAAATGCATTCAGATGTAGGCCTATTTAAAATAAAATGTTTCAAAAATCACTTTCCAAAATAATAAGATACAGACACGTCAGTGCTTTAATAAAGGTTTTCTTCTCGTTTTTTCTTTCTTTCTTGTCTTTTTGTTTATTTACTTTTTGATCGTGGGATTTGCTTCTGTCGCCATTTTCATCATTGAAAAGGCTTATTTAAAGCAAGTTCTAAAGCCCTTTAACAAAACAGGTGCTGTAAATAACGGCAGAAGCAAATCATCGCTGACCCAGCGTACATCTAAGAAATGTGAAAGTTAACATTTGCGAGAGTTTAGACGTGTCAGTGAATAATCATTAGAAATAATTATAATACTAATAAACTAAAGTTAACATTTAAAGACACAATCGGCAATTAAAAACAGTGAAAACTGTGCATTTTAACTGATTAACCAGATAGTTAGTACATGGATTAAACAACTAATAAAAAACACCGTAAGTCTTGAACTTGAAGTCTTTTAAGTTCAAGACTTGTGGTATCTTTACATCTGTAAAAAATGTCTTATTTGATTTTTATATTTAAACATCATCTAAGCTGTCGTAACTAAGTTCGATATTTCGATTTCAGACACTCTTAACTTCTTAAGTAGCAGTTTGTTCGTTTGTTCATTTGTTTATTTGTTGTGTTCCGATAATTTGTAAAACATGTCTCATCCGTGTCTCAAGTCAGTTAAAAAGTGCTTCACTACCACGTGCGAACGTTACTTAGAGATTTCCACCAGCTTCGGGAATACCAAGGTGTTTCAAGTTAAACAATTTTGTCATTTCCTGAGCTACCGTATGTTTTGGAGACAAGCGTTCAACTCCCACGCCACCAGGATCCAAGCAACGCTCGGTGAATTAAATTGGTTGAATTGTAATCACAAACAGATAATTTCTGATTACATGTAAGGAAAAACATTCCAAGGCACCATATTGGTCTACACTTCATCCGAGGTTAGAAAGAGTTACTATTTAGTTACTACAATCCCCGCGGTGAATAAAGATTCTCCCAGAATGCAAAGCAGGTTATAGATTGTCCTTTCCTGGGCGACCGCTAACATTGAAACAGAAGAGCAGCGACCTCTTCTCTTTCAATGTTAGCGGTCTGCCAGGAAAACTCAATCTATAAGCTGCGTTGCATTCTGGGAAGATCTTTATTCACCGCGGGGACTTTAGTGGTTCACCAGGTGAGATTCAATCACAGCGCTTAATGTGCCTTGCTTTGCATTTCTGATAACAACGAAAAGAAGATGACGTTTATCTTATGTTAATTAATTAATGTTGATAAATCATATCTGGCGTGGGGGAACAACCTGCGCTTCAGTTCAAATGAATGATTTTGCTTCCGAACAAAATTAATGATATAATTTCAAAATAAAACAAGATAGGGATAGTGATTAGTAAACCAATCACAGTGCTTCGCAACGGCTTCCGAGTCACCTTTACTTTAGAATAGAGTGCGCCGGGTGGTCTAGAAAATGCTCGCCCGAGTCTGTTTGCGACCCCGTGCTATCTTACCCACCTATTTATATGGAATAATCGTCATTCTTAACTCAAACCTTGTTAATACACTGAATTCCTAATAATAATTTAAAAAAAAAAAACGTAAGTTGAGAAACTGTGAAAAGACTTAAAATGGGGAGAAAAAAAAGAATTGCCCATGAGGGGATCGAACCCATGACTTCCGCATTATTAGCACGACGCTCTAACCAACTGAGATAACAGGCCATCTACAACCTTCAACATTCAGGCCACCTACAACTGAGCCAATAGAAGCCGTTGCGAAGCATTGTGGGATTTATGTCCACAGACAGACAAACCGGGGATATAAGGCGTCTTTTCAGAAGCCTAAAAAAGAGAAAAATAAACGATAAAAACATATCGTATTAATTAAAAGTGGAAAATTCTACTATTGTATTAATTCTACTACTGTATTTTTTTTTAATAACAAGATAGTTAATGTTTCTTAAAAATGTATATATATTTATTAATTTTATATAAGTTGTGGACAACATGCGTCAGTCTGACTGAACTACAAATAAATGTTTTTATTCTTTATTTTTCTGTTTGTTCGTTTGTCTGTATACTATGTTAAGCGGATACCGGATTTCAATAAAATTTGGTGTATTATTTATTTATCCAATTTGGTGTTCTCCCATCTTAAAAATACCCCGAAAAAGCTATCTAATTTATATGTTTGTCTGTGTATCATGCTAAAACGGTTGGACTGATTTTTTTTTAAATTTTGTTTGGTGATTTTTTTTTTACCCTTACCTCAAAATTTTGCACCCTATCTTCACCGCTGCACGTTCAATCCCCACATTGCGAACGACAGTTATTATATCTAGTATATCTAGTTAGTATATCTAGTAATATTTTTTGAGATTTTGCTCAATCTTCTCTTCCCCAATAATTAAATTTTGGAATTTTTTTCTGTCATCTCCATTGAACCAATAGTTATTATTTTTCCTGGTATTTGCTTCCATATTTCATTTTCTTGCAGAGATTATGAAACGCTGCTCCTTCCAAACTCGAATATCATTGACTTGGTTTCAGCCTAGACCTGCAGGGGTTGATGTTTACTTCAATGGCTTCGCTGTCATCCCAAGTTTCAGGATCTCATTTCAATCTGGCTGTTGCTATTTCGAGCCGTAGCTACTTTGAAAGGTTGCGTCCTCAATCTGGCGAAAATTAATTATGGGAGAAAAAAAAAAAAGCATTTCTCCATTCAGAAGAGAGTGGAATAAATACACCGGCTTTGAGAACAATTAATTTTAAATCTTTATTTTTTTGAATGTTTTGGAGGAATTGAAACCGACATATTTTTAGCCTTAAATGCAGTGAAAAATTTCGGAAATCATTAAAAATATCCAATCAATATTTCTAAAAATGGTTATATTATTATTGGAAGAATTTTTGAATCAGAAAAACTTCTAATTTTCAAAGGAACCTATAAGTTAGTATGTCATTTACGAATTAATAATTTATAATTTGTAATTTTATCTATCCTTAAAAGTGTGTCCTCTCCTTCTTTAAAATAACTTTTGAACTGCTGAGTAATCTTCTTGAAACTAAGTAGGCCTATGCAAATTTATGGATTACAGACGATCTAAATTTTGTATTTGAAGTCTTTTCCATATAGGGTGATTCATGAAAATATGCAGAAACTTCGGGAGCTCATTCTACATGTAAAAGTAAAGAAGAAAAGTTATATAAACATAGGAAATGCTTCGGTATCGAGTCACGGCTAGCGAAAGATTTCGCCCATAATATAGTGCAACAATACGCACATGGACTACACCTCAGTTGTTAGCTCTGACAATAAATCAAAACAATGCAATTCACATTATTGTTGAACAGCTGTTATTATGTTGCCAACTTCTTTGTAGGTTTCACGTGGGATAAGCTTCAAACCACTGGGAGATACAGTTCTGCGACATGTTTCATTCGATTTGTCAGGTGAACAACCATAAGAAACCTTAATTTACTTGATTAATTAATTTACTGATTTCGCCCCTTAATTTACCTTCCCAGACTTCCAGCAAGTCTTCATTTCACCTAGGGTACTACATTATGGTCGAAATCTTTCGTTAGCCTTAACTCGCTACCGAAGCATTTCCGGACCTATGTTTATATAACTTCTTTTCTTTACTTTTAATGTAGAATGAACTCCCGAAGTTTCTGCATATCTTCGTGAATCACCCAGTATATACAGTAGAGCCCCGATTATCCGCGGAATTGGGTGGCAAGGGTACCGCGGATAGTAAAAATCACGGATAACCCAAAAAAAGACTAAAAATGAGGTATAAACATGAAAAAAAATATTTCAGCATAAAAACCACGTTTTTTTATACAAATAACATAATAATATCTCAAATATTAAGATATGTACAGTTCAGCAGAAACCTTTCTACAGAGCAAGAGCCTGCCACTCATCCACAAATTCAGAGAAGGCTTACAGGATTACGATGCATAATAAGCCTGTCAGTAATTTTCGACCTTCGCACTGTAGGTCCTATTGTACTTTCCCTGTTGTTCGCTTGGATTAAAATTGGTTTTTTTGAGGTTCGTAATTAAAAAAATTTTTCGCGGCACTCGCGGATAGTAGGGGCTCTATGTATATATATATATATATATATATATATATATATTGTGATGAGTTTTTACATTTATATTTATTTTTATTTATTTATCCTGTGTATTATATTTTAACTTGTCCATTTATTTATCTAATCAAAATCACTTGTACAATTTCATATATCAACCGTTAACGGTTATTTCTGTTTTGTTTATTTTTATATCCCAACGGCTGGAAGGGTGCCTATAATGCACTGTAAATTTAAATCCTTCTGTTAATTTCAGTTATCATTTAAACCTTCCAATCATCTGTTAAAGCCCACCAGCCAATCAGCAATCACTGTAAATAAATCTATAAAAACCCTTGCTCTCCCTCAATAAATTAGAACTCGTTTAGATCCAGCATCAATCTTGTTCCACGAACCAGGACACCAACAAAATCATCATTTTATCTGTTTTTAATAGTCCTATTTATAGTATATTCTTAGTTATCTTACTGTTTATAATGGTGATAATCTTTATCAGCATTTATTTTATTATTGATTGACTATTCTAATTTTTACTGTTTGTCATTTAATTCCTTTATTTTATTCAAATTTTCCGTTGACCGTGTTTCTTATCCCTGATTCGTTCTTATTACAGAAGATAGTTAAAAACCAGTTAAATCCCATATATAATTTAAATCCTCCAATCAATTTGTAAAGCACGGCAACCAATCACAGCTTTTGTACGTAGCCTATTTAAAACCCCTGCATCTTGTGAATAAACAGAGTTCTTGTCAGATCTTACTATTAGTCGATTTCCGTCTAATTTTACCGAACCAGTAGCCGCGAACATTCACCACAATATTAAGCATTTTAGGTAATCCATTAATTACCGCAGGGATTAATGTAAGTCTACTTAAAAGAAAACAATCTAATTTCGGCTACTTAAATAAGTAATTTTTTCAAAAAATTATTAAGTTCGTACCGTTTGTATTCATCATTTATTGTATATTTATTTAAAATTAGGCTTTTCGTTTTTGTCACTTTTCCCAACTTAAAAAAAAAAAAAAAAAAGAAAGAAAGAAAGAAATTTTTTTAAAAGTTTAAGGAAAAAAATAGGTTTAAGTTCTTCCTAACTTCTTATTTTGCCTGAGACAGCACACATACATTCAACGTAACACACATAGGAAAAGAAAAAATACCAATTCACATTTTCGAGATCTTATAACGTATTCAATCACGAAACGTTAAGTGTGAAAAGTGTATCATTTTTTGAATCAGGAATAAATACATGACCTCATTAAACAAATTAGTTCCACACAAACAAGTTTAAGTTAAAAAAAATCACTTAAATCGTTAAACATAAAAAAAAAAAAAATCAACATACTTAAATTAATAAAACATAATTTTTTTTAAATAAACCATTACTTGTTTCGGCCAACTTTACAATGGCCTTCCTCGGACAGAAATGAAGAAGATTGAGTGTAGTTTGTAATTTTAAATATTCTTCTTCATCGTTATTGTATGCTCTGTTTAATAATGTGTTTATTTGTAAACTAAGTTATTTGATTGTTGTTGATTATTGACAATGCCTTTATAACAGCACTCCCGTCTGAGGAAGGCCATTGTAAAGACGACCGAAACACGTAACGACTTTTTAAAACTTTACTAAATGTTTGCATTAATTTTTAAGTGCGTTGATTTTGTTTTATTTTTATAGTTTTACACACGTTAAATTTACTGAATATTATGAAGTCACTTTAATATTCTAAAATTAATTTCTAGTGCAGATAGGGGGGGAAAAAGAAACAACCTAGAACATTAGCATTATTCTATGAAAGGAGTGTCAGTTGATCGAGTTGTCGAAACGTAGTTATGCTGGCGGGGTTTGTATCGAAAAGAAAAAAAAAAATCCAAGTCTTCTTCTCTTCCATCTTTACCTTATCGAGGCCCATCTGTGAAGGCTCTTTTCTCCGTATATACTTGGCTGTTGCTATCGCTCGCAGCACCTGTAAAAAATTAATGCAGTCACTGAACTACTCTTCGCCGAAATCCTTCCGACGATAGAGCAAATGCGTTCAGAGTCAAGACGTAGTTTCTCTTAAGATTCTAATCGAAGAATGGAAGTGGCTTTTCTATTCTTTTCCTTCTTTCGTTTCGTTGTCTTTCTTTCTTTCTTTCGTTCTTCGTTTTTTTTTTCTGTTTTAATTTTTTTTAGTTGTGTTTGTTAGAATTGAAGTATATGTTCGCTTTAAAAGACTTTAGAATAATCAAATCAAGAACAAAAAGACTGAAATAAAGAAAAATAAAGGGAAAAAAAAACTCTTTCCTTGCATCCGCGGAACAATCAAGGTGGGAAGGAAAAGAACTTACCTTAATTACATTAGATAAAGAAGAGAGAAGAATGGAGGATAAAAATGAGATAAAAAAATGCGGTTTGTAATTTTGTTTACGTGGCGAAGTTTCCCGTCAGGAGCTTATAACGAAACGGTATCATGTGGACGCGTAGAATGTGACTGAATTAACAAGATTGAAAGCGTAAGTATCAGAAGAAAATGGAAGAACTGCATCGATTTCAATTGTATTTAACTCCAGTGACGTACACGTGATTCACACATTTTCACTGATTCTATGTTAACGAATGGAGAACTTTAAATGAGAGTAATATCTTAAAACACTTCAGCTGTTAAGAGCAGTACGGAAGTTTTACATTTTCAAGTATTACAACTTGAATAATAATTAAAGCCACCACACATATAAAAGGTTAACATTATAATTATTTACAACTTCACTACCAGTTTCTCGAGCTCGTTAATTTTGCCCACTTCGTCAGGTGATACATTCACATCTATCTTGTTCCTTAAATAAGCAAACCTCACATTAAGCAACAATGGAACTAATTGTTAAACCAATCATATTAGGTTTTGATTATCGTCATCAGGGTTGAATCGTAAAGAAGTGAGGGTACGTGTTGTGTGGAAAAGAAAAAACAATAATTATATAGAATATGTTAAAAAAAAGATTATTTCCAGTAAGTTGCATTATGCAGTATTCAATAAATTAGCGGATTTTGAGAACTTTAGGAAAAACAAAACAAATAAAAGCTTTGAGCTCTGTAATAAAGAATATTTTAGAGATTACAACATGATTGTTTTAATACTTGATTGTATTGTTGACTTACAACTCGATTTTGCCTAAATATATTATTTGCCTAAGGAAACCTTTTATTTTAAAATGGGTTTTGCTTTAAACAAACCAATAAAAAATACGTTCTCAAAACGACAATAATAGGAAAATATACTTTTAAGCAAGTGATAAGCAAATACAAAATATGTTTTTAATATATTTCACGCAACATTTGATCCCTAGAACAAATGTAGAATATCTTTTGAATGGTGTCTGTTTAAGAGTGTGTTTGTGGAATGTGTTTGAGGCTGTCTGTTATTGAGGCGAGAAATAATTAAATTGATCTACATCAAATTTTATTTTGAAAAGTATAGTTGTTATTATCTAGACTTGATGAAATTTTGGAATATGATACCCTTTTTAAGGACCACTTTACTTGAAGGTCAAAACACTGAAATACAACTTCGAAAAAAGTGTACTGATCAACATCAAACTTTATATTTGAAAGTTAAATGTTACTGTCCAACCATGATTAGATTTTGGTTTTTGTAGCCCTTGTTTATGAGCACTTCACAATATCGGCCGTTTGAGACTTGCCATTTAAGTGAGCAACACCAATGATAGTACGAGGGTAGGTTGCCAATAAATAAAAAGCTTTAAAACTCGATCTTACACTCTTCCATTGCAACTTCCATCAACAAGGAAAACTTATACTTGTCACGTGTCAAAGAAGACATTAGATCATTGTAAATTAACGCCGACATCTACTTTTTGTTTACGAGACCATAAAGTGATCTATATAAAAATCATTTATTCACATGACTCAGAATAGGCAAGACACCATTTTTAATAATTACAACAAAAAATAGTTTTACTTTTTATCTTTTGTTGGTTTTTATTATTGTGATGTTTCTCGCTAAATCTCGACTGACAACGATATGTTTTTCGTGAATTCAATCAGCCTGCCGCATCAGATTTTCAAGTCGGAATGCTGTCATGATTTTGGTTAATAAGGTAGCTTTTTAATGGAAGC
Source organism: Thereuonema tuberculata (assembly GCA_023159025.1). NCBI lineage: Eukaryota > Metazoa > Arthropoda > Chilopoda > Scutigeromorpha > Scutigeridae > Thereuonema > Thereuonema tuberculata. Next base: position 53,235,800 of record JAFIDM010002131.1, read on the forward strand.
ATCGAAGAAAACACTGAAAGATTACCGCTTTTCGAGAATATCAATTTCATAGTCGGCAGTTTCGATTAAACATTTGCCTGAAAATAGACCCGGTCGTACATTAGAGCAAAGGCAGCAATCTCCTGCCCATCAGCCGATGGCCAACTGATTGGTTAATTGAAAGCATACGGATTGCTTACTGTAATGGCACATTTAAAATGTACTGCGTCCTAAAGTAACTGAAAGAAATACACTATTTTATATCAAACTTTACATTTGAAACTTTTACTGTATTTACTATTTGTGGAGCAGTATCTACATACACGAATAGAATTTGAATTCTATAACGCAATTTAAAGACCACAATCAAACATGAGGCCAAATACAATACTCCAAAAAAAAATCAAAGAACAGCGTGCTAATCAATATCATATTTCATTTTTGAGCGCTAAATATCTAACCCTGAATCTAACATTTTTAGATTAAAGTGTTTATAGCTTGTTAATGGGCAGGTCAAATCGAATCGTAGGTCACAATAGAGGTCAAATCGTGTGCTGTATCAGTAAGTAATTCAAAATAAACGTATGCACTTTTCGGCATCAAACTTGATGTTTGAGAGTTAAGTATTACTGTCTGGCTCTGATTAGATTTTGGTATTCTTAAGCCCAACTTTTTTTTTTTTTTTAACCTGGGAGGAAGTATTGAGGTTTTAGTTTCAAAAAATGAAAGTTTGAAGTTGTTTTTTTCTTTTTGCCTATTCAGAAATATCTATCTATTTCTAGCTACATCAAAAATGTAATTGTAGATTTTATGTATTTTAATAAATGAGCAAATCTTCAAAAACTCACAAGAAGAAGAGTAAAATTACGGGATTCAATCCCAGAGAAAAATAAGCGGAAGAACAGTTCATTTCCGATAGGATGGGGTAAAATTTCTATGGATTGATGGCAACGTCACGAAGTCTCCTTCTTCAAGCTTAAAAATGAAGGAACATTTGGTTACCATCACCTGAAGATGCTAGATGACCAGTGAAACCGGCCGTGATTTTAATTAGGATTTATTTTTAATGTTTAATTATGTATTGGCGTCATTTTATCGAATTCCTCTACTTTTATACTCTAAAAAAATTCTTAGTTATTCTCTAATGCTTTGTTAATTCTCGTATCTTAGTTTGAAACCCGCCATCAATAGTATCGATACATGTCTTATGGTATGTCAATGACTATCATTTTAATAGAAGATAATTTGCAGTCGGAGAAATAAAAATCCGACTTCCTCACGCTAAGTCTTCCCCTTTGAGAGGGGATTTGAATTATTCTCGTCTTCTTTTTTTTATATATCATTTCTTTCTTCTTTGCTCTTTCATCTTTCGAGGAGTAGAAAGAAAAAGAAAAAAAAAATTCCCGAGCTTTGGTCGAAGATGAATCGCTTGTGTCAGTAGGTTTGCATGAAACCGCCACCACCTAAATCATTGCGCGGCACCGAAGAAATGTAAAACACATGGTGTTCGCTCGCGTTCTTTCCTCCATTCACATATCTCATCGTTTTCAGAAGTATCTGTTGAATAAGCGATGGCCTAAAGTTGAATTCTCTATAGACTTTCGCGGTGGAAATGGAGTTCAACCAGAAAAATCCGTTACCAGTTGAAAATGTTTTCAAATATCGCCGACTTTGATTCATAAATTTTCCGTTACCTGCCGTCGACATATCGTCCATTATTATTTTCTTAATCGTGTTTTCTCTGTCAGTTACAAGTAAAATTATTTATTATTTTTCCCTGAATTATTATTAGAATGAATTTCTAATGTTCAATTCTTTTCATTGTTATCGTACATCCTGTATGTAATATCTCATTTAATTATTTTGTTCAATTTACTTCCAATGTTCTTAATATTTATTGTTACTAGTTCTTACTGTATTCGACAAAAATAACTTAAACATAGGTAACTTTAATATACGTATTTGCAAATATATATTTAGAATTCAATCAGAAAATTATTTTTACTTTTAAATTATGTTACTGCCTAATATAAAATTTTGGATAATTAGCACTTAGCGGTCTACTTGACGAAAAAAAAAAATCACTTGAAAACTAACTAAGCTTTTTTTAACACTGTATTAACAGTGTATTCAAAATTAATTAAACAATATAGTATACCTATGTGGGCCCGGTAGCCGAGTGGGTAAGGGCGCTTGGCTGCGGGTTGGAGGTAGCGGGTTCGATTCCCGGCCTCGGCGGAGGACGAGAATTTTTCCACGCTTCTTTCTCCTCCAAACGGGCTCTAGGGTCTACCCAGCCCTCACCGGGTTTCTTTCCCGGGAGTTAAAGGCGGGCGAGCGACGGGCCGACCCCCCGTCCTCAACTTTGTCCCGTAGATTCTGAACACTGGAGCCTACCCTCCAGCTGCATTGCGCGGTCCTCTGGGCCTGATCGCAACTTTAACTTTAACTTAGTATACCTATATTCGGAACCTGTTGATAGGAATTTGTCATTCCTAACGCGACTGTAACTTTTGTATTTAGAAATCACAATAATAAAAAAAACTACGTTTGTAATAATATTATTATCATAGTACGAAATTTACGACTCAGTGCAGTACTTGTGAAACTATGGCTCCCAAATTCGAAGATGTTAAAGATAATTCATATTTTCAATAAAATTTTGCGAACAATAAGCTGTACATAAAAGTACTTTTTACTTCTTTCAAATCTTGGTGTTTTAATGATTGCAAATGGAGCATTACTGACACTCGGTGGATGTTAGCTAGAAAAGCTTCCTTAGACCATGTATCAAAAAAGACCGGTCCCCCGACTTCGTGGTTCGGGAGTTACGTAACGTAGAAATTAAAAATAAAATTTTGAGTTGCCAAACTTTACGAAACCATTGAGTCTCGCGATGCGTATACACTACATCCTGCGCATGCGCCTGGCAGCACGTGACCACTTACCACAAGAGGGTATCTCTTGTGTGAAAACGATTTCTGCACTAAATGTTAAAAATTTTCAGTTATTTCTGCCAGTAATTAATCAAAATAACTTTTACATTTCATTTTTAATATGTTTATTTCTTTGTAATATTTTTTTTTTGTCTGAACGCTAGTGGAGTGCGAGTGTTCCGACCTGCGTAAGAATCTACTTACGTACGGGAACAGAACCCTTTACGTATAAGAAAGGGAACTGACTGTACGAGAATATCGCTTCTAAATATAGCAGTCAAGGATAATCAAGAATGTTGACAGTATTTTTTTTAAGGCTTCAGCGTTTAAATAACTTAAAATGAAATGTAAGAAATGTATGTCTTTTTTTTTAGGCACCATTTTTAATATGCATTTTTCCCACTCACTTTATTATTTATTTTTATATTAATTAATGTTGTGCTTATTTATTTCTATTGAATCCTAACAGCCAAATAAAAGAATCTTTTGCTTACTGTATTGTTTTGCATTTTAGTAATGTGTTTACTTGTTTTGTTTTGTTTTTTAATTTTGGTACAACGAAAACCCTTCCCGACCTTAATTTAGTTATTATTGATGTATCCCTCCGCCCACTCTTTATCATTAACTACATTAGGTTATTTCTCATCTTTTGTGATCCCAGTAGACCGATGGCATCTGCTTCTTTGTCAAAGAAAACCACAAAAAAACAAAGAGTAATTCTTTTTTTTTTTCTTTAATGGTGATCCCATTATAGAAAAATAATTTCCACCATAAAATGAGGTAAATAATTTTTCACTCATCTGATTCTGTAAGAGATTTTAGTTTGAAAAAAATAAAAAAAAAATAATAATATACAAACAAAAGATTACATTAGAAGCCATTGTACAGTCACTTACATCTTCATCAGAGGTATTCTTTAGCTACAGATCAAGTACTCCCTAACTGTGGGAGGGGAAGGCATTACGCGGTTTCGTTGTTAGAAGGAAGGGACATTATCAATCAAAAAATAAAATTTCAATTTTTAAATCAAGAGTTTCGGATTTTTTTTTATTTATATTTCATTCCATAGTTACTTTCTTAACTATGAAACAATAATAATTGCAATTTAACATAAGCAATTGAACTACACCACACGTTGTGTCTTCGAACAAGAGTTAAATTTGTATTAAAAGCTTATTAAAAAAAAGACTTAAATCTCTAAACATTAATATTTTTCGTAGTTGTGTAGAATACCGAACCAGAGGAATTAGGGAGAATTTTCGGTTTTTGTTTTTGGGAACCAAATGGTTCCGACATACGTACTAGACATGTAATAGATGGAAAATTCTATTCTTGTAATTTTTTAGGAAATTAGAGATGTAATTGAAACTCTTTCTTGGGCGACGGATGCACATTTTCAAGGCAAGAACTTGTAGCATCGTTAGGATTCCAGCAAAAAGCTTAGCTGGCGGCAAATTCGTAGGATCCCTTTCAGGATGTTTCCTTTCGAAATAAAAAAAAAAAAAAGTATACATTTTACTTCATATTCTATCTTGTACTCCTTTTTAATTAAATTAGAAAACTCCATCTACGGATAAATTTCATTTTATTA
>JAFIDM010002131.1:53245305-53275144 GCA_023159025.1 Thereuonema tuberculata
TCTGCGTTGCATTCTGGGAGGTTCATCTTTCACCGTGCCCATAATAATGTCATGTCTATTTTCTTGTAATTAATACAATTACGATAAAAGAGTACAGATCGCTATTAACCATCAACTCTCTAACTGCGTCATAAGGCCTTACTTAAACCCCTCTCACCTCGTCGAATATCACAGTTGTTAATAACCTCAGATAAGGTTGAAACGTCCTGCCTCTCTTTTATAGTACGACGGTAAAAGTTACAATAGTAATTTTGACCAACCTTTCATCATTTGGGATATTTATCTACCTTTGAGTAATTATGATAAGAGTTTGATGAAATTTTATATTGGGCATTTACATGAAACAAAAGACATATTGATAGGAGTGTAATGGTGTTTAAACTTCCTTTGAAGACACGTTTTCATTCATTCTGAGATCTTTCATGCAATGTGGACAAACTATTAAAAATTTCTTACAATATTACAGTGTCGAATTTCAAATATCATTCGCTAATTAAAAAAAACTTTATTTTTCAAATAAGGATGGCTGGATACGACGGTTCAATTGCAAATTGGCCTTAGTTATTAGGTCTGCTTTCATTTTTAGTTTTTGTTAATAAATATCTCATGTTTGTCTTCGACGAAACAGGGAGAAGAAGAAGAAAGATAAAATAGAACACTGGAAATGCAGACAAAACAGGAAGCAGGAATCTTTGATATTGAAATGTGACGCAGACATACACGTTTCTGTCACAAAGAATACGATTAAGGACGAAGGAAATCGTTACGATCGTACATAATTTCTACAAAATAATGTTATTTTTGACCTTTACGGAAAATGCTTAAGATTATTGCTTCTCTCGAACGATAATTATATTAAGAAACCTATCAAAATAAATCACTTATTCCAGATGGTTTAAATTTGTAAATTAGATAATCCACAGGCATTAATAAATAAATAATAAATAAATTCGGTTGAATTAAGCAGTCTTTTTGTACATGGTCAAAAATATTCGGCAAATAAAAATACTTGAATAGAAAATCGACATATTACAAATGTATTTGATGAAACGTTAAGCTGTGTTAAAATTGCATTGAATAGAATAAAAATCACCAAACACACCAAAAATTGTTTAAAAATACAGGACGGAAAACCCAAAGAAGAGCTTTCGGAATCTTGTGAGATTTCCTTTTAGGATTGACAAGGGAATCGCACAAGATTCCGAAAGCTCAACTTTTTGTTTTCCGTAATTCATTTTTAAACGTTGTTATTACAAAGACTTGTTTAACAAATTTTACTTGTTATTCTATTACAAATTTATTATGTAAGGTTTTTTTTTTAGTCCTTTAGGGTTTTCGTCCAAACAAGACCATTAATAACATCATTATGAGAATCAAAATAACTGAGGTTTAGTGTATTTTAAATATAGATCGTTAGATTATAAGATTACTTTAAAAATTTGATGGTTATTTATTCATTATAAAACTCAGTTTAATATTAATATTTAGAATCTTATTTAATTCGTTGATTATTTAGGCTATGTCCGGCGTTGGTCCCGATAATAGAGTGCCTTTGCGTTCACACAAGACATTAGCAAACTTTGTATTAATGTAATGTATTTCTTTTAAATATTTCCATGCAGCTTTCATTATTGTAATCAAATAGAAAATTACGACGTCATTCTTGGTCTGATTAAAAGCGCCTTAAGTAATTTTGGTTTTTAAGTTAATTCACTTCGAAAAAATAAATATTTGATTTAGTTTCGGCGGGATCTGTAAGAATAATACGAATCAATCAGTAGTTCGATTTGTTTATCAAGTAAGTGCAAGTAATTATGCAGAGGTTTGATTGAATCACGGCATTTTTTAATAAAGAAAATAACGGGTCTCTAAGGTTGCGAAAACGTTGGCAAAAAACATGGAGGATTACGTAAGATGTGAATGTAGCAGGAAATACCGTTCAACCACTGAGTGATGAAGCCAAGAGAAATTTCGTCCTTTGTTAGGTTTCGATTCCATGCAATGAAGCATCGTGAGGAAAATGTTGTTAAATTTTCATTCGGAAACAATTATTAAGCATTTCATTATCATATCGTCTACAAGTTTTCAACGAATCCCTAAATGACGTACATTGAGGGTTACTCAAAATAGAATTACGATTCAATATACCAGTATATGTTGAAGGACTTTTAGATTGATGCTTTATTTTTAGAACAATTTCAAGAAAAGTTGAGAAGTTTAGTTAATTATTCAAGTAATTTTCAATACTTTAATATTATCACTACTTTTGTTTTTATCTTCAACAGAAGTTTTCAGTTAATGAGCTTCAATATCGTAATTAGTCTAACAAGTAATTGTAAGTATGGTTTTCCGGACTGACAGTGAATCAGCAGGAAATCTCAAAGGGTGGCTTTGCGGCATGAAACTGATGCTCTACAGAGAAGCTGCAATTCTATTAAAATGTCAGTTTACCACCTTCGAACCATTGCTTTCGAATTAAGGTTCTCCGTTGGACCAAAGGATCTCTTGAACTATCTGGGTGCATAATCTAGCTTATCTTGAAAAAAATAAAACACGAAATTTTAGTTTAATAAGTGATGAAAAACAAAAACAACAAGAATAAGAAATCTTCTGGCAATCTTTCGAATGCATCACCCAAAAATTGATACTGAAAGAGTGATGTTACCACATTCCTAAGGATGAAGGGAGCTCCTGGATGTTAGTAATGGGTTCTTATCCAAAATTCAATTTCAACAAATTCAATTTCTAAATGCTATTAGAATAAACATTGAAGTAAATATAAACATTTAGTTTAGAAAACGAGATTGGCGGAAACAAAACAGTCGTAATTGGTAAAAAGAAAAATGAAAAAAAAATTAGGGAGGCCACGCCTTCTTTCCTCAAATGAAACATGATGTGGAGTAATTGGAGATGAGTCACGTTTTCTTTGTAACTATTCTATCTCTCTGTTGGATGGATGTGTAAAAGATGGTGGGTGGGGGCAACGCTGGATTCATTTTACAAAAAATACATCCATTTTTTTTTTTTTTTTTTTTGTTTTTTTTTTTTTTTTTTTTACCAGACTAAATTCAGTTTTTTAAATATCGAAGATGGTGCGATATAACAGGATGGAAAAGGTTGCGACCTCTTTCGTAGCCTGATATGAAAGATAACATTCATTATCCATTACATAAATGTTAAAGTTCATCTATTTCTTTGATAACACTATACGTATCCTAGCGCCAAGAGTGTCTTAACTGTACGGCTCACCAAACAAGATGCCTAACTAACTTCTCACTTCTCGTAATGAAGTTGCGAAAGAAGATTATCCGTAATTTCAAAGGTATCGATTTTTAAAACCTCCGGGAGACATCTTTTGCGGAATTTTATTGATTTATTGCAAGAATAAATGCTAAATGTTCTCCCGAGAAGGAATGCATTTTTATTCAATCTGTGGACAAAGTTTTTGTGAAAGCAAATGGATTGACTATTTTTTTTTCTTCTTCTACTTTTTCTTTCTTTTCCTTAATTAATATCTAATGCGTGGACTTGGCTCAGCGTCGTCTTCAGCTGTCACTCGATGAATTTTTGATTCAGCTACAAGAATGATTGATGTAGTCTTCCTTTTTTTTTTTTCCTCTCTCTCTTTCTCATTTTGCCAATCTTAGAAATGTTCGAATATCGTAGGAAGTTGAGAGACCTCGGTTTCGTTTTAATGACAACATCAGCTTAGGCCTATTCTCTCTACACCACTAACATTTTGTAAGAAAATGAAGTTTTATCGTCAGTCGCCAATGAAAATAAATCCAAGTTCGAGATTTATTTAATATTAGACTTTGGAGAAGTAAATTGATAACTTGCGATTTTTGTGTTTTATAAAAGAAATTATTAATACCTTATTTCTTAGTAATTGATAACAATTTATTCTACAGTAATCGTAATTTTCAGTATTTCAAACTCGGGGTGGAAAATTCCAAAATGGCTGCCGAGAAGCAAACAAAAATTGCAATTTAATAATTAATAGTTAAAATTAATAGAAATAAACTTCAAAAAAAAATATTTTTTACTATCTAATTGCATTGATTTTAACTGAATGTTTATGAAATATTTGTTTTTTTAAGATAAAACAAAAAAAATAGTTGAATCGGTTGATTTTTCACTATTTACATAATTAGGCCTAACTCCGAGAACATTCAGAACATTCCCAATAATTCGAGAAAGCATAGTTAAGACATCTGAAAAGAAATAAAGTCTTAAAGATATTACGTTTGCAAAATCATCTAAATTTCTAAAAACTAAACACTGAAAAATATTCATAGCTTTAATTAATTTATGGCCTTTGGATTCTTTTCAAGATATATTTTCAATAATAAGCTTAGCATAATTCAGTTTCAAAAAATTACATAAATTACAAATTCTGTTTTTCACTGGAGAATGTAACGTTGTTGTACGAATAAGAATTTACTAAAAGATTAATTTTGCAACGAAGAGAACGAATAACACTCTAACACTCTTGGCGTGTCTGTGTTGCAGTGCTTGAGAGTCACGGATATGAGCTTTTATGTGGGTTATTGGAATCAAAAAATATAGTCGGAATCGGATGGAAAGAGAGTAGGATTACTGTGAAAATAAAAATAATATGTTTTTATATTTTTATTTTATGTCAGTAGCGATTATAAAAAAAGTTTACGACATAATGAATTAAATTTAATTTTTTTTTTTTTTTAAATTACATTGAGATTGCTAGATTTAAAAGACAAATCAATTTCTTCAGAAGAAGAAAACGAATAAAAAGTGAGAAAAACAAATTTGTAACCTGCAGGATAAACGAATTATGGATTTGAAATGGATACTACGAAGGGATTGGCCAATGAAATATCAATAAATCACAATTCAGTTCAATTGGAAGTTATAGCTTGATCGGTAAGTTGTCGGACTCTTATGCTGAAGGTTGTCAGTTCAAATCCGTATATCCACTGTTTTCTTTTTGTTTTTTGTTTTTCCTCTTAATCTTTTTTCTCAATCCCCGAGTATTTTTTCTTCTCATTTTCCTAACTTAGTTAGAAAAAAATAAAAAAGTTTTTTTTGTATTTATTATCCTTACCTTTTTTTATTATTATTTTTAATTTTTTTTATTATTATTTTTAATTTTTTTTATTATTATTTTTAATTTTTTTTATTATTATTATTAATTTTTTTTATTATTATGGGTCTCCCTTAAATTTGTGCTTTAGCACAAAATTATATTGACGTGTTTTAACTTAGTAAGTGAAAATGAAGAGTTCCGGGGATTTAACCCACATATTTAAGATAGACGAAGTCTTCGTTGTCCCATTTCGGGAATCATCATCAGTTGAATCTCAAACAGGTTCATCTTCCTCCTGCCTGCGCCAATGGGATGAAAAGTGATGATGATAAATTTATTTATTTTTTAAAGAGAAAACGAATTTTTTAAAATCAAAAGAACAAATTTCTGAAAGAATTTCAAGCTTAAAAACAAAATAAGACAAATATTAAGAAATTAAATATTATAAAGAAAGTAAGCTTCAAGTCTTGAACACGGAAAGAAAAATAAATGCCTACATTTATGATATTCAAATTACAATATGTGTTGAATGGAATAAGTTTTTTTTTTTCTGAAAAGAAAAAGTGATATTTAAATCCGAATTATTTCCTTAAGTTGTCTATAAATTGGATTAAGTTTAATTATATCAAGCTATGCGCAAACTAATGGATTAGTTAAAAGGATCAATATTCATTTCTTCGATAGAAATCGATTTGGTTTAGTTTCTAGGAGGATTTCTGTCGCCTTCTGGCGCTAATTCTTAGACCCATTTGAAAAGATTTGAAATACAAAAGTTAGATCGCCTCTAATCCATAAATACCATTACCAGTTTTCAAGAACATCCATCTAATAGTTCAAAAGTTATTAGGAATTGGATCCATATAACACTGATCTGATTTGATGAATTCAGTTTCTTAGGAAAGTAGGATAAGACAAGTGCGAATGTGAAAGAGAAAGCGGGATTACCATTATTGGGAAACAAAACGGAAATGTTTAGATTTTGATTAAATATTTGAAGAAACCATTTCTTAATTCATGGTTTACGTGTGTACATGTGGATTAAGAAATGTAAGAAATGGGTCGATACTTAACGTACAACGGGACCCACTTTTTTAAAAAACTTTTATCACACACGTTAAAGTAATTTTAATAAAAATATGAAATTTGCTAAAACCCAATTCAAAAACCATATTTCTGTTTCTATAATATATATTCATTTTGATGTACAGTAAACTACTTCGACCCAAAACTCGCCAAACTACGAGTTTTTGTTCTGTAGTGTATTCTTCTTTTTCCAGTCGTTCATTTTTTTTTTCTTAATTTTCGATAGTTCAATCAACTTCTTATTTCCTACCTTCTCTTATTTCTTTTTGGTCAATAAAGAGTTGTATTTTTATCAATTTCTTTTACATGCAGTTATTCGAAAATTGATACCCCAACGATATCTTGTTTTCATCAAGACTCAGATTGTGCTTCCATTGGATTAACATTTATTATTCACGGAAACCAATGAAACCGAAAGATGCGCCGGATTTTATTTTCTCATTTCTACCATTGTATCATCTGTGACAACTACGTAACCAGTTGAAACCGGCAAATTGTTTGTAATTGCTTGTGTTACTTATTGATAATTACCTTATTAAACTAATCGAAATAATAGAAGTGGCATTCTTAGAAAAATTATTTTAAAATGGAAGACATTAAAGTGCATTTTCGATATAACGCTTTATTTCCGAACGCAGCATAGTTAAAAAAAAATGCCATGTACAGAGAGAATGGTGTAAGTGTTAAGAACGTGCACGATTTCTCTTTAAAAGATATACGATTCTCTGCAAGACCATGTACCTTCGAAAACTAGCTGAACGACTGAACTTTCTGTTCGACCCAACGATATTTGACAGAAATCTTGAAGGAAAATGAAGAAAAAAAAGTATAACATATCTGAAACTAACTGAAGTAAACTGGAGAAGGTGCATCTTACGTTTTGTTTTTTTGTTTTTCCAATATTTAACAAGAACTTTAACTTAAGGAATTACGTTCTGATGTATTTTGTAAGTTTGCTTGAGGAAAATTTTAAAAAAAAAACTTAAGTTACTTTTAATTGGCTCGTATCTTCTCGATCCTTCGCTAAGTTGATTGACTCCTTCGTCTCAGTCTCCCCCTATCGGAACACCTTTCAATTTCCGGTTATGTCTGTGCGGCTATCACGTTACCTGCTTCATCAGACCAGTCTGTGTAACAGAATCTCATTTCTGTATCCTCCAATCTTGATTAAGTGCCGTGTTTCTCTTGACCAAACCCAGCAGGAGATTCGCAGATGACTGATAAATTGCTTAGGAGTTTCTAAAGGAGTTCCAAAAGCCTCCAGTGCTCGAAAAACTGATAAAACTTTATAATTAGACTTTTTTCCAATTTTATTAAAAGGACTTTTATGATATAAGCAAAGAGCCTTGAAGAAATATTCCTGATAATGTTGATAGAAACCCAGTTTGTAATTCTAAAATTCTATTTCTGGGTGCATTTTATAATTTAATTTTTTCCTACAGATTATAAAGAAATGTAAATTTATTTCAAAACAAAGCGTGAAGAACGTCTTGGAAATTGTCTTTGTATACATCCCTGCAAGTTCATAGAGTTTCTTATTTTCGTATTACTACTACTTTAATTCTTTCGAAACATTGTTAAAATCATGATCTATCTTGTTTCGTAATTAAATTTCTTCAGAAACGTCATGTGGTTTTTTTTTTTTTTTTTTTTCGATAAGCCTGTGTGTCTATTTTACGTCGATATCTAATGTACATCTGTTAATGGAATTGTGAATAATCTTCCCTTGAAGTGCTTTTTTTTTCCCCTTACTTCCTATGCAGGCCCAAGTTTTTGTTAACCCTTTGATAGTTGGGGACAAGTTCTTTCGGTATAAAGGCGGGCGAACATCGAACACGCCGTAGCCTTAAGAACTGATAATGAAGCATACGCTGCAGTACACCATTTGCACTCTACCACACATCCGCTGATTTCGAACATCTCATTATTTTGGGACGTGAAGAGAACCCTTTTATGAGATGTAAGGAAAGCATGTTTAATCTTCAAAATTCTGATGCCTATTATGACGGTTTATCTGTGGCTACTGTTTCGTTATATAATTGCCACAACTGTTCTAAAAAGGAGCATTAATATTATATTCTTGTTTATTTTATGATGTTTTTCATTTTAGTTTTTTTTCTTCTTGCCCACCTCTGTTGTTAACTATGACCGCCGCTAGGAGGCGCTTGTTCTCATGTTATTTTAGAACCCTCTACGAGAGTATGAAATTTGTACTTATTGTCTAATTAGCTATAAGTTAGGCGCTTACCTAACGTAACCGGTCAATAATTTTGCTTTAATCTGTTAATTATTGTGTGTTTATGAGTAAACTAGCCGGGTACCGTCGCTTCGCTCCGGAACCCTTGCATATATAGCATTAAAAAAAAAAAAACTTTATTTATTTAGCAAATTAATATTGAGATCGGAGAATATACGACTTCCCAGCCCGTTGTGGCCTTCTCCACTTAACTCAGGTGTATTGCGGGTTGGCGCCACACACCTGGGATTGCCGCCATACACTTCAGCGTCAGTTTACCAGATTATTCCCTATCCCGTAAGAATTTCGAAAAATCCGGCCTTATTCCTTGTCTACATCATAAAGGAAACCTCTGTGCAAAATTTCAGCTTTCTAGATCCAAGGGTTTGGGGTGGGCGTTGATGAGTCAGTGAGTGAGTGAGTCAGGACTTTTTTTTTATATATGTAGATTTTCATGAATTTTATTTTATTAACATCATTGATTAGTTCTTTATAGATTATATTTGGATCTGTTATTTTCTCATTTTCAACTCTTATCCTTTTATATATTATTCCTGGTGTTTTGATATAATGTTTATTTATGAAAATATGATCTATATTTGTTGTCGTATTTCCATGAATTGTACAGTTTCTTGTTGTTCCGTAAAGACGATTTTTGAAACCATTATTGCACATAAGTTTTACGTATTTCTGTACTACATTGTTTTTATTCATTTTGAAAATATCTATATTTACGTCGCCAATCAGTATAGTTGGACAGTTGTTTAATATGTTTTTCATTTTTTTTGAATAGATTCTCTATTTTAGTAACATTGTAATAATTTGTAATTTAGCATTTTGCTTACAGAATGACAGACAGAATAACGTTTTATAATATACGTTTTAATAATATGTAATAATAATAGCCGGGTACCGTCGCTTCGCTCCGGAACCCTTGCATATATAGCATTCAAAAAAAAAAACTTTATTTATTTAGCAAATTAATGTTGCGATCGTCGGAGAATATATAACTTCCCAGCCCGTTGTGGCTTCTCCGAATAACTCGGATGTATTGCGGGTCGGCGTCACACACCGAAAATTCACATTTTTGCATGTATCTTGCAAACGCTGAAGCGTTTGTGAATAAGTGACATATCGTTCGATAGAACTTTCAAATACCAACATTTTCTCAATATAATGTTTTCTTCCATCTTTTATACTTTTCGTTTAAATTGAGAAAAAGTCAAAATTTGACCCTTTAAAAGGCGCCATCTTGGAAACCAAAAACTTTTTTCGAAAGATTTTTGTAGCATTTTGTTTGTCTTAAAAAGATCTACATTTTATCATTTAAATGACCACTCTATCTCTTATAGTTTGGTCACAAAATTGGAAAAACGTAAAGTCTTATGACAGACAAAATAACGCTTTTATAATATATAATAATAATAATTTAACTTACCCAATGCGCAGTGTTATTATTTCATTTCAATATTTTTCTCCTTTAAAAATGTTGAAATAACACTGCGCATGCTCAGTCAAAAAGCAAAATTCCGGCATTTCCTAACCAATCGCAGAAATCCTTTTTTATTCTACTCTAACGGCACTATTATCAGCCATAAAACATTCGCTAACTGATAATAATTGGAATAGAATTTATCGAAGATAAACGAGGCTAAACCAGCCGAAAGAACCAATAGGCACCCTTTTGGCATTGGCTGTATCTTATTGAAATTTCATTCGTAATCCTTCCATATGTCAATCGCCAAGACTAATCAGACCCATCTGTTGCAACTCGATCATTGCCACAAGTCGACCTCTGCACATGAACGCTCGCTAGAGTCAGTTGATGGTTGCCCATTTCGATTATATTAACATCCACTGCATCTCCATTTCTATTGATTACTTGACTGTTTCAGGTTAATCTTCAGACGCGCTCTGCTCCTTAACTGCTTCATTACATATTTCTCGGTTTTCTGATTCCAATTATGTCTATTAAAATATTGCAAACGATCTGTGTTTCAATGGCATTAAATTTTCTCAGATTTGTCTTTTTTTCCCACCCTAACACATTCGGATTTTAGTTTCCTAGAAAAATGAGGCTTATCAAATCGCTCATTCCGTGTGTGTGTGTTTGGGAATACCTTCATGGTTCTTCTTGAATCTTGATACACACATTTAAATGGATCCTGGTCGAGAAATTTGCGCGAAAAGAAATTTCCACAGAAAAAAAAAAAACAAAACTATAATTATTTAGGAGTTTAACTTGTGTTAAATACATTTATGAAATGAGAAAACATTGACACACACATGTTTTTTGAAACAATAACGCATA
Organism: Thereuonema tuberculata; assembly: GCA_023159025.1. Lineage (NCBI taxonomy): Eukaryota > Metazoa > Arthropoda > Chilopoda > Scutigeromorpha > Scutigeridae > Thereuonema > Thereuonema tuberculata. Next base: position 53,256,001 of record JAFIDM010002131.1, read on the forward strand.
TTATAAAATATGAAAAAATTTACATAAATGGGCTTGAGGGCCGGACGTATCGACATCCTAAGGGGATTGTCATTCTCAACGGAAGAGTAACAGTGTTCTTTTCTTTTCTTAGAGTAACAGTCGAAACGTCAAGTCTATTTATCTAATGTGTTCTTTTTTTCATATATATTATTGTTTCCTACATAAGTGTGTGTATCAGTGTTTTATATTTCAAAACAGACTATACAAACGAAACAGAGGATTTCATAGATATCTTAAACAGTGGGTCTCGCTCTTCTTAGCCAACCCATTACTTTGCGCGTAGGTTGGTTATTAAAATTAATGGGCTATAGATAAATTTAATTAAATAATGCGGATTTAATTAATTGTTTTCAGGAAATATAAAAATTGTACTACAGTCGAACCTCTATTTAACGAACCTCTATTTTGCGAATTTCTCTATTTTGCGAACTTTTCTTTGGAACCAAGAACATTTTGCTAATTTCTTCATAAAATAACCTCCAAATAGCGAAGTGCATTTTCTATTTAACGAACTTTTTCGTGGTATCTATTTTTTTTTCTCCTCGAAATGTTTTTATTATCAATATCTCTTAGAGGAAATGAAAGAAATTTGGATACAGCTGAAGGAAAAAGAAGAAATTGTTGATGATGTGCCGATTGATGATTATCATTCACTTGATTTTGAAGTTGAAACCTCGGATATTTCGGACACTGTGAAAAATAAAAACAATACAGCAATGAATTGCGATGAAGATGAAGACGATGAAAATGAAAATGATCTTGATGCAGAAATCAAAAAAAACTTTCATATGATGAAATGCTAAATCATTTGAAACAATCCGACGCGGATTACAATTTGAAGAAAATACTGAAGGGGTTTTTAGTGCATTGCAAAGATGCGAGATATACTATGAGCGAAAACAGTTTTTCAAAAAAAAAAAATAACTCAGACAAAATTAACAGACTTTATTATACTTCTCCCAAAGCTAACCTGATAATACACGAACAGTTACTGGATGTATACCTTCGCAATGAAAAGTAGTCCGTACATTAAATAATGATCTGGTCAAAAATAAATGCCAATTAACAGAAATTATCATTTTAAGCATGTCGTAATTTATCAAGGTAAATATTTTAAGGAGATAAAGACATCATTTCAGATGTTTATGAGTTTTAAAGTCATTAGTTGATTAACCAATCAAGGAAGCCCCACGGTTGAGTTAACATGGCGTTTTCAAACGCAGTGTTTTTCAACCAAATAAACCAACAAAACCCGAGACATCCGTCATTATCGTTCTCATGATCGTTATATTTAGAATATAGATGAAACATGGATAAATTTTGGCCATACGAAGCGGACGATATGGCACGATAACACTGTGATCTCCAGCTGAAACGCATTTGCGCGAGGGTTAGCGTTCATCGCGACATCGCTTTTTGATCCTTCGATATCGGCTCTTCCTCGGTTAATAATTATCCATGCAGGAAGTTCAGAAGGATTTGACGTTGGAGCGTGTGGTATATTTAAGGCTCAAAAAAAACTTGTGGATTATCCCGCAGAAATAAACGGTGTTTATTATGAGAAATGGTTTCTCGATCAGCTCGGATTGTAGGCCTAATACTGACGCTGAGACCGCTCTGAAAAATTGATTGTTGAAAAACGGCCCTTTTCAGGGCCACCAATTCTTTACGAAAGAGGATTAATTTGCTTTTCTATTTCACATGAATTTATTTTCAGAATAAAGATTATATTTGTTTATAAAAAAATCATAACATGACAATATCTCTTCCATATGTTTTAGTTATCATTTATTTGTTATAAAATAATAATAAAATTTGAAATACAGGTCTATGTAAAAATAAAAGTCAAATAAGAAAGAATTTCCATTACAATTTTAATAATTGTTTTAAATATTTGTAATAAATTTTCATTACAGAAATTTATATTGAAATTTGATTCTGAGTAAGTTGAAATACAATTTAAAAAAAAAAAGTTTTAATTTTTTTGTTTATTTTCGTTTTGTAACAAATATTGTCTTGTAACTTAAGATTTCTTTTAAAATTACAAATAGATTGTTTCTTTAATAAGTTTAATTTCTATCTGTTCTTTTTTTTTTTGAAATTGCTAAATATACAATAGAATTCTATCGCGATAGCTGTAATGAGAATTCGTTTTGTTTACATTGGAAAAAGCGTCATGTGGGCGCGGAGGGATACTTTCAGATGCTCGGTGAGACGACTTGGTGTGATTTGACCCCGTAACTGTTCGTGTATTATCAGGTTAGCTTTGGGAGAAGTATAGTAAAATTTAAGTACGCACGTGGTAATGTATGCTTCATATCATTAAAATTATTACTATTTTTAATAATATTTATTGTTTATGTATTTTAAATCTGTTTATATAGTTTAAAGTAATTTTAAAAGGTGAATCTCTATTTAACAAATTTTCCATATAACGAACTTTTTTCGGGATTTAGCGACTTCGTTAAATAGAGGTCCGACTGTATTTGTATTCACCAGATGTAGTTTATTTTCGAAGTGTAGGTTTTTCGTATGTGCCTGTTATCAAAGAAAAATAAAAACAAAAAAGAAAAATAAGAAATAAAGATTTTAGGGAAAGTAAGCATTAAGTTGTTTGGGGAATTTATTGTTTTTCGAAGAACTGATTATAATTATTTCAATTGTTGTTATTATTTAATAAGACGTAGATCACTTTTTGTCATCAGTGGATTTTAAAAAATAATAGTTTGTTTTTATTTTTTATTTATTTTTTTTTATTCAAATTTCCGTTGACAATTGGTTTCACGCAACCCACGATATGGTTGAGATACTGTAATCTTAAATAAACAACACGTTGAGTTCCTTTTTCGATTTAAATTCTTGATAGACAATAGATATTTAATGAATTGAGGTAGAATCAAAATTAAATGAATTATAAAAATTAAATGAATTATAAAACACAAAATTACTCTATTGAAATTAAACAAATAAAAGAATATATTCCGTTTTATTATCAATAAACAAAGACTTTAATATCAATAAACAAAGTCTGATTAATATCAGGAAGAAGGTATGAAATAAATTATAGTACGAGATAAAAAGAAACAGCAAGCTCACGCTGAGATTCGAACCCCGGTTCAGGTGTGTAGCTACAAGACAGGGAATCCCGCTTTTACCATTCGCGTGGGCCCCAACGACGATAATGGTAATTGGTTGAAACTAATCACATGACAACCTACCAAAGACGCATTGAGATCATTATTGTTTTTTAGCTGTATCTGAAAGCTATCGGTTTCTTGAATTACAATCGATTATTAAAAAGAAAAAAAAAACAAAAGAAAAACGAATCGATGGTAATCGTTTCATGAGAATATCGATTCTTTGCCGTACGAGATCCGATTGTAGAATCTTTAATAAGATCATCATTTTGTTTTCAATTTTTTTTTTTTAACTAAACATCAATAACTAACGAAGTCTCATTAATAAAATTAACTTTGACACACGCTTTATAACCTAGTGCTGTAGCACTCAGTGCGAACGATGAGTTACTGTATCTCGTGCTTCGAGATACATTATAACGATACGAACTATTATACTTCTGAATGCCTAGATCGTCACAATTTCTGTTTTCTTTTTAGACTTTTCTCTTATCCAGGACATTGAAAGTCAGCGATATCAAAATAAAAATATATTATCGCATTGAATTAATAGAATATATACAGGGTGAATCCAAAACTGCGGGGGCGGGTTCCCCATACCAAATGAAGTAAAAAAGATCAGATAAACATAGGAGCGGAAGTGCATGCTTGCTGAGTTATTTCAATCCAAATAACGAAGCCAGACTACAATGGAAACAATGGACAATACAGATACTGTTCATGTTCATTGTTCCATTGTAGTCTGGCTTCGTTCCTTTGGATTGGAATAACTCAGCAACCATAAAACTTCCAGTCATAGGTTTATCTGACCTTTCTTTTACGTCGTTTGGTATGGCGAACCCGCCCCGCAGTTTGTCCCCCTGCTTTACATTTACCCTGTAAATGTTTTATATCCTGTAATCTAAATGATGATTTCTCAAATTTAGATCTTTCTGAGATATCGTAACAATCATACTTTAGTAGTATGAGAACTGGAGAATAATAACTAATATAGAGGCATAATAACTAATATAGTCCTACTTAATACAGCATCAAATAGATTCATTCTACGAATTCAGAATTCAGAAAGTCATATCGATTACAACGAATTAAGTTCCATATCAAATTAAAATTGTATGTTACGCAAAAAACAAACAGGAGTGAATCGATTGAATATCTCAGAAACCAGTGAAGTCGTTGAACGTGCATAATAAATATCGCATCGGAATTAATTAGTTCAGACAGTTTATTTTGCATATTTAATCTATATTATCAGAATGTTCAAATTAAAGGTAGATTTCACTGTAAAAACAAAGCTCCTGGCGCTCCTAAAAAATTCAGCATGTCATTATTACGACTTTAAAAACAATAGAATTAATTGAATGTGTAATTAAATAACAAACTTAATACATTCAGATAAAAATATTATTATTTGTTCTTTGTATAAATAATTGAAGATACAATCTTACAGTAATTAATTCATAATTAATTCATAGCTTTAATCGACTAAAGAAAACAAATTCCCTTAAAGTGATAAACAAAACTAAATTTTAAGCTGTATGGAAAGACTATATAGGATTAACTGTATTATATCTAATAGAAGATAGCGTCGAATGGCCATTGCAGACAATTCAACGACGTTCTGCATATTTTGAGCCAAATGTCAATGTCAAATTATCCTACAATTAATATCTTTTATTTATTTCTGCTCCAGTTCGATTAGTGTAGGGACCTGTTTTGGCAAATGATGAAGACCATCTTTGATGTAATAGATAGTTTGATCTGTGGTTAAACCACGTGACTTTTTCTATGCATTCTGGGTGCAATCGAACTACGAATCGAATTGTTAATACTCTAATACACGATTTGGGCCCCACTTTAATCCCTGCCTGTGGATTTGCTAATCCGCCAATGTACTTCCCAGGCCGCTGAGGTTTAGCCAGTCCTTGGAAAGAATGTAATCCGGATTTAGAAGCAGTTTAATCTTTGTGGATGATTTTATCTACAGCTGCAGAAAGGTTCAGTATTTAATAGACATCGGTTTCTTATTCTTCATCTACGAAGTAAACGGAATTCAGTACATCTTAAATCACATTGAAAGTTACTACATCTGTATAATGGACAAAGGTATTAACGAAGAGATTTTTAAATATTGAGAACAAATATGTATTTTAGTCGTGTTGTTTTTCAACAGGAAAGTGGGGTCTCAACAAACCCTCAGTCTGTATGTGAGTGTGTGTGTTCCTAATAATTTTTGAACCGCTGCGCTGAAGGAATCTTCTAGAAGTTTGTTTATGGGCAAAGAACAGTTACCTTTTTTCATTTGAATTTTTTTCTTTATGAGTCCTTGTATTGTAATAAGCTCGTGAAGATAAAAAAAAATTCAATAGAAAAATAACAATGATGCCTATATAACAATTGGTATTATTCCTTTTTAGCGGCCCCTAGCTTACAGCTTGCCTGTAAAACATAGGGGACCGCTCTTGCTTTTATACTTGCCACACACTGTAGTGACCAAATGGTTAGAGATATTAGAATGAAACCTTCACCATTGTGTTCAGCATCAAAAAGTAGGTGACCACGTCCAAAAAAAAATCAGACCTCTAGGACCACTCCCTGACAGAATTTTGGGGGATCAAAAGTGGTGGCTTCCGATAAAGACGAAAACCGCGATAGATGTCCCCCCCCCCCCATTTTCAGCCATTTTAAACCAATTTGTTTATAAAATTGAGCATATCATGGAATCGCTTTGCTTTGACACTGTCTAAAAGCATTAATTTATCTTGTTTTTAAGTAATCCACTAATCACTAGTGATGTGGTTAAAATTAGTCGGATTTAAGCAATTTTAATTTTAAAAAAGTGCTAATTGGATTATTAGAAAATAGAAAGTTTTTCCGTTGTTTGTATTCATTTTAAAAGGTTAAACTGTATCGCAGCAGGTCTTTGGGTGCATGAGAGGTTTAGGCTCCAGGGATTCTCCATCAACAACTAATTAGGTCAGATGGTCAGCCCGACGCCGGCCCGCGTTTAACCCCGAGTACGAAATTCGATACCCATTTGACAGTGGTCTGGGTGAACCATAGGTCCGTCTGGAGGAGAAATAACCAAAGGAAAAATCCCCAACCATAGCCAGGAATTAAACCCGAGTTTCTCCAGTCTAGCCTCTAAACAACTGGACTATCGGACCCCATGTTTGTTATTGTAGATGCAAGACAAAGTATAGGCTTAGCTTTCCGTCGCATAGTGGTGTTGAGCACACAGCGCTGGGAAGTTAATTTTGGAGACTAGAGGAGACCAAATGATCCTCATGTTTTGAGTTGGACCGTTAATGAGCATCGTATCGTATTATAAAGAAATCTGTCTAACCGTTGACAGCAAGGATTTCGTAGGGTATTTTTTAGTTGAATGGGATGGCTAGAGATCCAAAATAAATGGCCTAAATTCGACCGTAAATAAATTATGTGTTAAGTTTTACAGAAATCAGTCCAGCTGTTTTAACGTTATGAGCGCACAAACAGATAAACAGACAAAAGGAACAAACATAGAAGAAGAAAAGCTCATACGAAATAGTCTTAATTCGCACGTTCATATTATTAAACAGAATATTATTAAACGGAATATATTATTAAACAGATTTTGAATAATTTCCTTGAAAATTAATTAATACGATAAGTGGCGCCATGCAGCGAGCGAAAGAGTGATTATCGTCTTCGTTATGATTCGTGCTGCTGTGTGCCAGTTTCTGGTCGTAGTTTTCATTTGATGTTATTTTGTACTTGTGTGACGGGTTACACGCTAGTGATATTCAAGAGAGAAGCTCTCTTCTCTTTATTTTCACAGCAAATCTTTTAAAGTCCGAGGCTCGACGGTTCAATTCTTGAAAGATATTCCGAAAAACCTTGTCGAGTATTCCAAGAATTCTCCGGCACTAAATATGGCAGAAAAGTCTTTCTTCACGAGTATCAGATGGGAATTCCTTACATTCTCAGGTCTTCGCTTTCATACAGTTTAAGAAACGCGTAGAAAAATCGATTTTTCCTTGGGACTCTTTAAAAGCCTGGACACAACCAAAACCCCGGATAGAATAACTTCAGTATCCTAAAATACTGCTTTTAGTGCTGATCTCATTTGGATCACGGGATTTCCTTATTTTTTTAACATTTGGAATCTATTTCCCAATAGGAATTTGAGGTTCGTCAGTGTATGCTTGTGGTCCACTCAGCTGTTCAAATGTTATTAAGAGAAAACACACGTATCCGAATAACTTTTGAACTACTGTGAGTGGATCTTGTTGAAACTTGGTCTGCACATTCGAGGACTAGGGACGATATAACTTCTAGATTTGAAATCTTTTCCGAATGGGTTCTAAATAGTGGATTTCTAAAATAAAAAAATAGGTTAGAAATCCACTGTTTAGAACTCCTAAGATAAAACGAGATTAAAATAAAAAATAGGATAATCTCTTATTATCTTCAACAGTGAATATTAATCCGTTGCGCGCAATTTACACGATTACAATTTGATCTGATTTAAAAATTTAAGTAAAAGCTAGTAATTTTTTTTTTATTTCTAGAGCAGTAAAAGCTTTGTACTGTTTGTGTATTCCGTAGATTGTAGGATTTGGAAATAAGCAAATTATTTTCGTTTTGTATTTCCAACAACTTAAACTAGAAATAAAACAAAGAAGTTTTAAGAAAACAATTTTAAGGAAAGTAGGTTCTTGGAGCTTGTTTGTTTGTTTGTCTTTTTTAATATTATTTCCTGGGTTTCAGCTTGAAACAATAGCGCTTGAAGCCTTGATAGTTGCTATTTCGATCACGAGATGGTGCTGCGGTAACAACTAAGCGAAGTCAGTTTCCATATTGTCATCAACTGATGATTGAGATAAAATAAATAAATTACATTAAATTTAAACTGTAAATTATAAATAACTTTTATTTATTGTAAATAACTTAATTATTTATATTAATTAAGGTACGAGAACAAGCAGACTATCTTCCTTTGGTTTTTAGATTTTTATCTTAATGGAATATTTGCACATGAAGATGATAAAAAAATCATTAACAAAACATTAATCATTAATCATTAATCAAAACAATTAACTCTCAATGACTACAAAAAAAAAGGAAGAAGTCCTATTTGATTTCTAACAATACATCGTAATCATCACACATATTTATTTATAATAATAATAATTGCTTTGTAAATTCAAATATGCACATTAAAATTAACATTATGTATATGTCTTTCTTATAGTTTAATCCCTCGTAAGCTAGTTGCTTTCTAGCGGGGATTAACTAATTGCCCCTTTTTTATTTTTTATTTAATTTTTGATGATTTTTATATAAAGGACCATTCTTATGTTGACTTGTCTTTTGTTTATATTTCCTTTGATATCACTGAGCTGCAGACACTGGGTGAATCCAACTGAAGAAAGATAACAACCTTGAAACAGGCTGTCTTGGATTCCCGGTATAAAATATTCCAAAAGTGGAATAATCACTTTTGGCTCAGTGATTTTATTTGTTGTGCGTTTTTATATCTTTTTATTGCTTTTTACATATTTACTTACTTTATTTATATGTCCGAACTTAGGGATTTAATCATTTTTCAGGAAATGGTAAATTTGAAGTTAGCAATTGTTTATATTTTGTGAATATTATAATTTAGCCACACTGAATCAAAAAAAAAAAAAAAAATAATTTAAGATATCATTTTAAAGAACGTAGCTTTAAGCTCTTTCAAGGATCTTTTTTTTTTTTTTTTTTTTTTTCTTACTTTAACTGTTGTCTGTCTTTATTTCAGGTGAGGTGGAGAGGTTGGTGAGGGAGTACAAGGAGAACCAGCGGCTGTTGGCTAACCTCCCGAGTCGCTATTACGAAGTCATCTATCCTGTGCAGCTACGCCACCACGAAAAGGTGGGCATATCGACGCGAGATGTCAGTGCCAACAAGGTAACCACTCTGCCCCCCCCCCCCCCCGCAAAGAATAAATCACATGTGCGGATGGACCAAACCGAATCTGCTCTCGCAAGTCAAATGCTTGATATGTATTATGCACTTGATTTATAAGAAATTGAAAAAAAAAAAATCTCCGAATTGTAAATCTTAACAAAAGGACGGCTCAGATACTATGATTTGTTTTTTGTTTTTTTTCTTTTTCTTTTGTATGAAAGTGTACAACTTTATTTAACAAAACCCTTAATTAACCGACAATCTTGTTAATGTAAGCATCCCACAAGTGCTTTATTCTCACACATGTCTGCCATCTTAAGTCTTGTTGAACTACAGTAATTAATATCAAAAAGCTTTCTATATTTAAACTACATTTCATAATAATGCTTAAATGATTTTATTAAACAAACAAGAAAAAAAAAACAATATGGCAGCATTTTGTATACATGTATATGTCTACGGTCAATACACTTAATTTTATAATATTTGAAGAATCAAATGCTTAGAAACCTGTCCATTGTTTGATTATCGGAATAAGATATTAGGTTTTTTTAAAAAAAATCTTACAACTTATCAATTTATTTTAAAAGCAATGTTATTATTATTTTTAGACATAAATTTAGTGTTCATGAATAAATTCGCTTATGTAAAAATTTATAAGTAAAGTAAATAGAAAATGCAACTATAGATAAAATAAAATATTAAAAAGCATTTGCTAAACCAAACTTAATTTTGATAGCGTGAAGTAGTTTTATTACAGAAGCTAGAAAAGTTCGATGGTAAAAGATGTTGACTGTGAAATGTAGGGATCAGGTTCGGTTTCATATGGAGGCTGGTTTATCTGCTTGACTTATCTCTAGTTCTATGCAACGGTAATATACCCTTAAAATCGCTTGATTTCAGGATCAATAATTAATATTGAAAAGTGTCACTGTCATTGTTGAATATTGTAAGAGGATCTTGCGAAGTTGTTAATCTTTACAATAAATAAGTTCGTATTGGGAAAGATTAGATTTTGTTACATACTGTCTGGACTGCTGTCTCAGAGTTAAAATTGATTGCATTTGATCAGTATTACATTATAATATTGACGCGTATATCAGGCAACTATGATAGCCGAGATAGGCTACTACGATAGTCCTACGTTCTTTCAGGATAGCTATGATGAAAACAACGACTATGATAGCGATGGTCAACAACGGCTTATTTCATTAATACTATCATCTCGAATAATGTAATCTGCCCTGTAAAAATAGCATAAGGCGATCCACGTATATCCGCCGCGTATTGTGGGTTATTGATAAACTTCTGGAAGTCAAGGTATCTCCCTTGACCAGAAGTTTAGTGCTGGCCACACGATTTCAAATTTCGTACCTGTTATTTTTGAAGTTCTCAACTCTCTTCCAAAACGTCAGATGCTGAACTGAATGCGTCGTATTTTAATATAATAAAATACGTCAATAGACACCACGCTCTTTGAAGAAGTGGGATGGCAACAAAAATCCAAATTGGACTTGGCCACCATTCTCACCGGATATCAATTATCTTCTAAATTGGCATTACATGAATTCGGATCTTTTTCTTACATTAGGATTTCATCTCAGTTATTTTCTTATTTAAGAAATTTATTTAATTTAATATTTTCTTATTTAAGAACCTTAATTTTTAAGAAGCCTGTTAAGTCTTAAAAGATCAAAGCTTATTATAAAAAGAATTATTTATAATGGCTATTTACTTCTTATTTCCCTCTTTTTATCGAAACAGGATCGTTTTTTATTTCATAAATCAAAGACTCGTAAATTTAATCGAGAAACATAAAATTATAATTAATTAAAAAGCTTTTTTAATTAATTGACACTAATTATCTTAAATTAATTTAAGATTTGTTTTTAATAAATATCTTAAATAATCACTTATAATATATTAAATTCCAACTCTTGCATCTTCAAGACGTTGTTATAATGTCTAATAATTTAGAATAAATAAAAGTAAATTAATTTATCTAATATGTTATTTTAAAATTATTTGTAAACCTACGGATATTTTATATTGATTAGTTATAAAACGAGTTCGTTTTTGTCCATTTAAGAAAGTTATCAGAGAAATATCAGTATAATTTTAGAAGCACCCACTTCTTGTTTCGGCCACTATTTTTGATCATAAAAAGTAACAAGACGGAATTTTTTTACGACCCAAGAGACTGAAATTTTATTACCTCGCTCTCTTCATTCTAGGCATCTTCTGCCTGAATACGCGACCGCGGAAAATTGGGAAATTGTGGCTTTATTGGGATATCCGTTTTAAGTTCACACATATTTTCACTTTCATTTTTAGAACAAATTTTATGGCTGTGTAGTTTTCTTCTAAGGGAAAAATATATTAAAGTGTTATTAATAAGAAAATAAAAAACACGTAAAAAAATTGTTGATGAAATACTTATTACCCTATTAAAAGATGTTGAGATTGTTCCTTTTATCTTAATAAACAATGACGAATACTGTAACGGAGAAAATACTAACATAATCTAAGTAACAGAAAAAAATAATTGTAGATTTTTTTAAAAACGAAAGTTGCCTTTAAAATATTAATGGATATATCCTGTATTTCGTGAAGTGGCTAGTTTAGGTCATTTTAGGCTTCTGATACAAGTATCAGAAGCTTTATAATCCCGCTTTGTCCGTCCGTCTGTGGACAAGTATCATTAAAATATCATTAAATTATCATTAGCAACAATCATAACAATCACAACAATTGCGTCTTTTGCATGCACAGCAATCACATTTATACTACAGTTCTAAAACAATCTCAATAATCGCAACAATTGCGCCTTTTGCATTTGCAACAATCACATTTATAATAAAGAAATTAAAGCAATATCAATTATATTGTCTTACACGTACCAGAAGCCGTTGCGAAGCATTGTGATTGGTTTACTAACCGCTGTCACTACCTTGTTTTTTTCCGTGTTTAATCGCATTTTCTACTATTATTATATATATTTTCTTCGTATAAACAAAGATTTTACAGCATTTTATATTTAAAGCAGTTATTAATCTGAGGTATATTTTTTTCTTTTGTAATCAACAAAAACGTAAATTATAGTCTTAGGCTTTCTTTCTATTATGTCGTAACAATGATGGTACCTAATTAGAATTCATGGCTACGGTGATCTAATAGAAAAAGAAAAACGCTATTATTAGTCATCTAACAATGTTCTGAGACACACTCCATTGTAATGGTATTCGTGGGAGTCTTTGGTATCGGAGACAACGAGTCAAAGGAACTGAACTGAATTCATTTATCACATGAAAGCATTGGTTTTTAGAGTATACACATTGTGTGATTTGATTGTATTTTTTAACCAAAGAATGATCGGACAAGAACATAACGAATTTAAATTAATTAACTGATTCAACGGCTGCAACGGAAAAGAATTTAAAAATAAACAGAACATCAATAATTATGAAATAGAAAAGGAATAAAATAACGGTTAACTATTAAAATACAGATAAATACAGATAACTAATTTCTTCAGACAAATAAATGATTTCTAAATAATATTTATATATAAACTGTTACGATATAATCAGAAAAGGTCATATTGTTTTATTAAACGTTATATCGTATTTATTCTTATTTAATTAATGGGCAAAATTAAACTAAATGGATAAACCTTTTCCAGTTTTCTATAGTTTCTTAGAATTAATTACCTTAAGGTTAAGCGATAAGGGTATGATAAGGGATTTGATCTGAGCATTCTTAGGTTGTTCTTCATTCAACTGTTCCTCCACCGATATTGAAGTTCAAAATAATTACGTCTTCTTTCTTCGACCAGTATCCCATGTTTTGACTTTTCTAGAATTCCTCTTTGAGATTAGGGTATGAGTTTTAGCTTGTCTTTTATGAGCATGACCTGATCACTTAGTTACTGCTGGAGTGCAGCATTCCAGGAATAAGCTTTAGGATTGTTGATAATTGTTTTTGTTGTGGATTTGTTACGGTGTCCATCAGCTATTCTATCAGCTGAACAGGCTGGAGTAATAAAATATGTCTTAACATCTTTCAACAATCGTTTCCGCAGTTTGTCAATAGATGGCGCCCGATTACACAATTACGGCCAGTTTCTCCAAGTAGTATTAGCATTAGCTCAAGTCGCAACTCAATTGAATTTAATTGGACTTAATCCCGGATGTGGCTTACGTCTGTAAAAGAAGAAATCCCTCTTTAAATTCATAATAAACTCGAAAATTAGAAAAACCGGATCTTGTGATTAAAATCTAGGAACAGCCAATTAATAAATATTGATAAATGTAAATAAGAAACAAAATTATGAATTTAGTAATACATAGGTTTATATTATTATTTCCTTGTAATCATTTTTGAGGCTTTGGATTCGTAATTTTTTTTTCACAACTATTCTATCAGATGCTTATTGATGTAATCTTTCTGTAAGATTTTCTTTAAGAAGATAAAATGTATGTGGGGGTGGGATTCGTTTTGGCTGATGACAAATTAATTGACATTGACGGGTTTTCTTAATGAATCTACGTTTGGAGAGCATTCCAGCGATTCGATCGTTAATATTGGAAAACACTTTCTATAAGCCATAAAACTGGAAATTGGCGACATATTATTCTGCTAGGGAAGTGTGAACCAATTTCTCGTGACAAATATGGGGATTACCGATGGTCCTCTTTGCAGTACTTCGTACCTTCCCCTATTGATGTAATAGATTGGTCTTCTAAAAGTGACCATTTGACAATCGTTTGTCTTGATACTGCTTCTGTCTGTCAGAAATGATATTCTTTTGACTTACAAGTGGGAAGTCCTCAATGTAAAAGAATGATGTTCAAGAGTTTATAAAAACAGAGCTTATATCGTCAAGAACAGATACAGTTCCGCAATTGGTTAAAATAGTTACCAAAGAATTAAAGCTATCTTTAAAAATAATAAAATAATAACGAAGATATGTACGGGGTGCATCAAAACTTTCTGTACCAATTTTAATGAGCGATAGGAAGCACCAAGGCAAATCTTTTTCGTTTATGAATGTACGTCCGCTGACGGTAACCTTCGGTGCTGCAGGGCGCTATTGCCTGGCCACCATGATCGCCCGATTTAACAAATATCGATTTCATCCTCTGGGGATCCTCTGTCATGAAGAACCTCATGACATGAGCGTCACATGAAGACCTTGTCTCAAGAGTCGCTATCGCCGCTGCAACCGTTCGCGAAATGCCGGGTATCTTTCAACATGTACGGCAACCAATGCTTTGACTCTTGTCATGCAGGCATTGCTTTTGCCGGCCGCAACTTTGAGCACCTTCTTTGAACAAACATGTTGTTCAAACTCGTTTCCATTCATTTAGGTTTGTCTTATCTCCTCTCTAATCGATTGCAGTGCCTCTAAATAGCGCCCTCTAGCACCGAAGGTTGCCATCAGTGGACTTACATTCACAGTCCGACAAATGGACTCCGGTTTTCGTTCAGATCAGATATCAGTTGCCGGACACTGACAAACCTGTTTTTCCGTCAACTCGGTCATGCTTTGCAAGTATGACTTTCTGGCCACATTTGTTCCATATTATAATTTTATTATATGTTCCATATTTTAATAAACTGCAATATTTTAAGGAAAATACGTTTAAATTGTTTTAAGAACCTTCTTGTTTGTTTTGTATTTTAACTATATCTTTTTTTTATTTTAACCACAGATACAAATCGAAATTCTTATTTGTTAGAACTCATCGTTTGCCGCCATTAAGCTTCTGTTCTATGGGCTTTTATCACCTTCACGTGCAAGTTTCTCTTCTGGTATCAGCTAAATTCAGGAGAAATTTTCATATACTAAAAAGAAAGAAAGTCGCCTGTTATCCATAAATATGTAGGCCAAGTTTCAACAATGTCCATTCATTGGTTCAAAAATTGTTACAGATTTTTATAAGTCTTGCTTTGTTTTAGAATAGGCTTAATAAGGGTTTTTTTTTTCCCTTTATTTTTGATTCCGTTGAAGCCTATTTGGATAACTCAGGGGGTGTCTGGCTTCGTTGCAGTCGAGATTGTCACGAGCACTTTAATAATGTGGCCCTAGTCTTGCAAGAGGAGACACTTTGCGTCCAGCGATTCAGGCAATGGCTGAATCTTGGGATTAGGGCTCAAGAGTACTCCGGAGCAGCTCAGGCCATTTGCAGGAGCGACCACATATTCAACGAAAGGAATTCTCACCTGCCTCGCTTTACTCCAATTGCCAGTCTCCCACATTTCCATAAGAAACGGGCGACGATCTCAGGTTTGGAATTGAAAAGTGGCCGTTTATGACCGCAATGGCTGCACTGAGCGATACAGAGAAGACGCCAAACCCCCCCCCCCCCCCCCCCCCCCCCCCCCCACCGTATGAATAGAACGGGGAAATCTTAAGAATGGGGTATAAAACACCCACTTTTAAAGAGTCGAATGCTGACGGCGAGTAACACACGAAAACCAAAAGATTTTAATTTCAACTGATATAAATGTCATCTTTGAATATATTCAACATCTATTATGGACAAAAGCAAATTCTTATGTTTGACGGGTGGTTCTTAATTTGGGCGCGACACATTCCAGAGTATTTATTTTTAGAAGATAAATCATCAAAATTAAACATAACATAGCAAGTACTTGGTTTCATCAAATCTATTTACTTGTTAACTAGCACTTGTACATGTTATTAACTGTTGGTTATAAATGTTTCAAGTTATAATTGTAAAGAAACAAGAAATTCCTGAAATAACTTGCAGCATCCTTTCCTTAAAATATTTCGTATTTTTCTTTCTTATTTTATTTTTAAAGTAACAAAGGAAAAACAGTACAGAGGAGAAGCCAAACTACATTTGTAAACCTAAAACTGCCAAGAACAAACAATAACTTCACGTTTTTCCAATCGCTCAAAATTGGCAAGTACTTACGTTGCCTAAATCCAATTAATTGAAAGTAAATATTAAAACAATCAATATTAAAAGGAACAATGTGCATTCTTTCACTTCTAATATTTTTCTATGAGAGTTTTTGTCACCTTTCACGCTCAAACTTTGCCACAAGCAGTCACATGAAAAAATTTTAAGAGTAAAGATTTAGATTGTCTCATAGCCGTAAATATACAATCTATATTTCAAAGAAATACATGGGTTCAAAAGTTATTAGAAGGTTGGGACTCCACACACATACAATCACCCGTAGTGATTCTCACATTCCCAAGCGAGAATAGTGTTCAACTTACATCGTAAATGTTACTGAACAACTAAAAATATTTTTAAAAGCAGATCGTCTAGGCATTAATATCTTTAAAAATCGAGTTTACGTAAACCAGATGCATAGACTGTAAAGTTTTAAAAAAAAAAGGGTTCGCCTTATATGGTCATTACGTAGCGATCGATTTTGTCTGGAACAAACGTCACCAGTCATGACGTCATCAATTTGAACTCCGAGCAGTCAGTCCAAGATGGCGTCATTTTGTGATCGCAGCAGCGTGACCAAGAAAGGATAAACTTTGCATAGCCAATTAAGGGGAATAGTGTGGCACGTTTGTAATTCTTTCACTTTTAATTACTATTACGTATTCGTAACTGTAGAAAATACAAAAACCAGAATGTTTTCGTAATGTTTATAAGATTCAGTTACGGATTTTAGCAATAGATGGCGCTGGTTCGTCCTGGAAACTCTATAATGAAATTACGTCATCAAAAACTCTTCTTTCATGAACTGAACTATAGGTTGAACATGAATCTAGTCTATAAAGACTTATCGAGCACATTTTCTATTTGGAGAAGAACCTTATTGGAGAACTGGGCCTAGGCACAAAAATTTCCGCCTATCGATATTAGAGTTTCGAAGTAATTTTCCAGACTTCAGTTAACTGCAAGGAAAATTCTACATTGTGGTAAAAGTTTGCTTCAGGTCATCCGTACAGTAACGTAAAACAAATAGGAAAAAAAAAAAAGCCTTTTCTAGATTTTTTTTGGATAATCTCCAATTTTTCCGTTTAGGAGAGCACAAAGAAAACGTAATCCCATTATAAGGGGATGGGAAAGGATAATGCAACCGAGTTCGTTCTCCCCTTATTTCGTATCAGATTCTTTTAATATTAAAAAAAGAATAAATAAAAAAAAAAAGAGTGTTCCACCAAACTCGCGCAAATCCATACTCTGATTGATTACCCTATACAGGATTTTTGGATTCTGCTTTTAAAAAACTTGCTGTAATATCTAAAATAACTTAAAGAATATAAGTTATCATTATTGCAAAAGCCGTAGAGAGAAAGGATTTATCGGCCTTTTGTGGGAATAATGTTGCGCTGTGATAAGTCGCTTCTAACATTTAACTGATCTATGGATATCAATGCAGAAACAAAATCCGATCGAAGTTGAAATTGCAGTGTTTTTTATATTCTTAAATTCGCTACATACATTTTAAAGGCTTAACATTCAAAATAAGAAGAATTACATTGGAAAAAACAATTTCAGTTTAATATAGACTATTTTTAACATAATGAATTTATATAATGTAATATATTATTCAGCATTACAAGCATCTTGAACTGTTGTGTTGAACATGAATAGTATTTCTAAAAACCGTAAAACCATTACAAAAATTTTATCATGTTCAAATTACAAACTTTATTAAAAAATTTCACAATTTCAGGAATTTCTTCTTTTCTTTTTAGTAAATTATTATGAAATTTCTTAAATTATCAAGAAATCTCTTTTTTTCTTTAAGAAATTTCATATATGTTCACTGTTTAACGTGTGTAAAATTAATGAAAAAATTAAAAAAAAAAAAAGCCAGACACGCAAATACTTTAAAAAACAAAAAAATACATTAAAACTTTATGACACGACCAGATTTCGAACCGGACATGCCGGACATTTACATGTGTGAAATTTCAACAGGTGTAAGCTGCTTATAAGACAATTATAACCAATGACAGGAAGAGATGCAAATAGAGCGATTTCCTTCAATGTCCTCTGGTGGCGGGAATCTTAAACCGGAAACTGAAGAATCCTCCAGGTAAACTGAAACCGCAAACGTCAGGTAAATAGGAACTCGATAAAAACTAAGTACTGATGTTTACCTGACGTTTGCAGGTTCCAGTTTATCTCGAGGGTTCTTCAGTTTCCGGTTTAAGATTCCTGCCACCAGAGGACGTTGAAAGAATTCGTCCTATTTGCATCTTGTCCTGTCATTGATTATAATTGTTTTATAAGCAGCTTATACCTGTTGAAATTTCACACTTGTAAACGACCGGCATGTCCGGTTCGAAACCTAGTCGTGTCGTAAAGTTTTAATGTGTTTTTTGTTGTTTAAAATATTTATGTGTCTGGCCTTTTATTTTAAATTTCATATACTTCAAGGCTTCACATTTAAAATAACATTGGGAAAAAACAGATAATAATTTCTTAAGTTATTATGAAATTTCTTTATTTCTTTAATTGCATTAAAAAGTTTTACGTTATCAATACATTACTAATAATTTAAAAAAAAATTAAAAAAACACAGAAATAAAATTAGTAAATAATTATTTAAAAAATACATTACAGAGGAACAGGTTCAAGCCAAGACAAGATGGCTTTTCTGCAGCCTGAATAAATTCTGAATTTATATTCTTTAAGAAATTTTATAATAATTTACTAATAGAAAAGAAGAAATTCCTGAAATTGTGAAATATAGTAATGCTATTCTTCTTCAACAATAGTTCAAGATGTTAAAAGTATTCTTTATTAACCAGAAATTGTTTTTTCCGATGTAATTCTTCTTATTTTGAATGTTTAAACCTTCAAAATGTATCTAATATTATAAGCAACTTGTTGGCGAATTTAAAAATAAAAACACTGTAATTTCTAATTTATATATGTCCCCCTCCGAGACGAACAAATATTAATTATAAAATTTTTTGATCCGATTTGTAGTTTTCGGGATATTTCAATGTCTTCAGATAAAGTGAACACCCTGTATATATTATATATATATATGTATATATATATATATATATATATATATATATATATATATATATATAT
>JAFIDM010002131.1:53275154-53310439 GCA_023159025.1 Thereuonema tuberculata
TATATATATATATATATATATATATATATATATATATATATATATATATATATATATATATATTATATGATATATTTTAACAGTCATTGTTCTAATAAATTTGTATGATCTAACAATATTATAAAGATAAGCTATCCTGTTTGTTTATATCAGTATTTCCAAATCGAAGAGAATAAAACAAATAAGACAAACATCTCTCGAATCAAAAATATACAAGTATGAAGAAGATTTGAATGAAGGTAGTTTCAAATCATCATTAGTAATAGAATCATTTCAAATCCACATATCATTTTTCTAATGCAGATAAAACGTGAAATCTTAAATAAGAAAACGTTAAATTTGTTCTTGATTAATGAAAATCATTTTATTTTACTTCAAAAAACAGTCAATATTTCAAAAAACGATCAGATTTTACAGTTTTGCTGAAACTTTTGAAATTGGGACACCGTCTTCCAATGATAAACAAATTTCATTAAATTATACTGAATAGAGATTTTTCTTTCTGGTTGTTTTTGTTTAATTTTATACATTAAAAACTGATTAATTTATAAAGGAAATGATCGATTTAAAAAAAAAAAACCAATTAAATTAAATAACAAAGACTAGGCTGTGGACTGGAGGCGTGGGATTCAATTCCCGGAGGAGATCAGGGTGATTCTCTTCTACTGTCGAAATCCAAACCTCTGTTGTAAAAGGGAATTTGGTTTCATTTCCATGGTTACAGGGGGAGGTTAGGACCATCTCTTTTCATTTGTCAGCTAAACGTGATGCTCAAGGTGTCCGACTCAAATGCTGAAGGTTGTCGGTTCAAATCCGTAAAACCTCTTGTGTTTTTTTTTACTCTTAATTTTTTTTTTTTTTTTTTTATTTGTGTGGGTTTTTTTTTTCTTATTTTCCTACCTTTTTTTAAATTTTTTTTCTATCTTTTTTTTTTTCCTTACATTCATATATTTCCTTTTTTTATTATTATTTTTAAATTTTTTATATTCTTATGGGTCGCCCTTAAATTTATGCTTTAGCACAAAATTCTATTCACTTGGTTTTTTTTTTTTTAATATAGGTAAATTATTTGTAGGTATATTTAACACAGTATTATTCTCAGTATATGGATTCTCTGTTTAATCGATTGTAATTGTAACTTTTTTCCTGTCTTACAACAATGGTTATTTCTTCCTAAATCTATCATGACTGACATTCTTTACAGTCTTTTCTCATTTTCTTGATTTCAAGACTTGTAACCCTAAGGTCGAAACACCCTTATCCTTGAATTTGGCAATTTATCTTATTTATGGTCTTTTTTTATTTTATTTTCACAATCCCTCGTCCTTCGTAAAAAGAAAAGAAAAAAAAATCCATTTCTTTTCTAAGTTCTCCTTTTTTTTTTTTTGCTCGTGCCTCTGTTCGATCTGTAGACCTTGTTAGTCGATGGACCTGGTCCAGTGTCAATAAGGCTCAACAAACAGAATCAGCTTCACGAATTGATTGGACCGTAAAACTCCTGCTGTGCCAATTTACTGTTCCCTGCCTGTTCCCTCCTTGTAATCTTGCACCAATTGTTTCTTTATTTTCGGCGAAAATCTACATCGAAAGCCCCCAGGAAAATTTTGGAGCAAAGACGACTTTTTATCTATTAATATCTCGTGATTTCCGCATAGTTCTCAATAACTTCGACATTCCAATATGTTCTTTGTTACAAATGAGAAAAATATAACGGAAAGAAAGTGTAGGTCTCAAAAGTTGCTGAAAGAACTTAACTTCTATTTTCTTTAAAATGTTGCGGGTTTTTTCTTGTTTTGTTTTTTTAAAGTCCCAAATAAATACAGTCTAAAATTCTCCGTATTTGCAAAAGTGTATCTTGCAGATATGAACATTAGGCTTGATATTTATCGTAAGTTGATTAAATAAGCAAACGCTAATATAATTCGTCTGAATCTAATTAGTGGCCCGGTAGCCGGCTGGCTGCGGGTTGGAGGTGACGGATTCGATCCCCGGCCTCGGCGGAGGACAGGGATTTTTCCACGGTCCATTCTTCTCCAAACGGATCCTAGGGTTTATCTAGCCCTATGTAGAATGGGTACTGGGTTTCCTGAGTGTTGGGCTGACCATCCGACCTCATCTCAGTCCCAGGTCACTACAACACTGGAGCCTTACCTTCAGCGTCCCAATGGGCCACAGTGGACCCCTAACCTAACCTAAATCTAATTCTACTAAACCAATCATTTCACAGGGCGCATATGTTGTAAGAGAGATTACTGTTCATGAGATGTCTAATGTCAGTGAGAATTAATTGCTGTGCTAATTAATGTTTTTTTTTTTTTCATGCGCCAGTTTCGTAACAGAGATTCACATCGGGGGCAGAAGCACAGTTATAATATTTTAGAAATGGCCTCAAAATACCATCCCTCTCTAGTAAAATGAAGAGAAATCGATTTTCTTTCCGTAATTTAACAACGCAAACTCTCTTCCTTCAGGGACAGTTTACACATTGTTTGTCTTGAATACTGGCCCATGTTAGAATAATATTCAAGATAACAGTGCGTGTAAAAGTGGTATGTTAAATATGTTATTTACAAACGAAAGATTTCAGGCAATGAAGTGACAAAGATGCTACAAATACTTCAACAAATACAACAAATTAGTAAATTTACTAATACATACATACAAAAACAAAAATTACAAGCCTGATCTGTTTCCATGTTGTAATATATCCGAAGTTTCTTACCGGGATTTAAAGGCGGGGGGCGTCTCATTGAAATAGGGTGAAATGTAAGTATGTCATATCGTCTGGTAAATTATTGGAACATTAAAATTATTCATGATTTCTCCAATTAGTCATATTAAAATATTTCGTAATTCCTGTTGGGTTGATAATACTGTAATAGATTTTAGCTTATCTTATGTTGAATAAACTTTATGTATAATCGATATTTATTTTATTGGATGATTTTATACAAGAAAATATCTAATGTTAGTTTTGTTTTACTAATGCTGTGATTATTTGTGCTTAATGAAAAGCTTATGTGTTGATCGTAGCTACAAATTTATAAACCTCAAAAAATTTTTTACAAATTGTTGTCATTATTAATAAAAATTTTCATCTATGGTTGAGAGATAATCTGTTGAGTTATCGGTTGGCGATAGATACAGGAAGTTCTTGTTGCTTTCTTCCAGGACTGACTAATGAATCACAATTCCTACTTTATAAGCCTTTTTTTTCCGACTTGTGATAATTAGTGAAAGCAATGGGTTTTCATTTTTAATGATTTTATCTTTTCTTATAGATTGAGTGTGGATAAAAACTGGGTTGGAAAGTTGTATCACTATTTCATTTTTAAAAAACATCCATTCTACAACGTAAATGAAAGATTTTAAAGCGTTGTTGTTACTTTAATATTTTAGAAAGAGAAACAATGCAAATCATCACCATTAATAATTCCAACAGACAATAAATCAAAGTGGATGAAACCATCCCTAATCGATGGCACACAGCCAATAAAACAGATAAACAAAGTTATTACAGCAGTTATTAATAGATTATTCTTAGGAATAGAATTTTTTAGATACGTTTTGCAATAATAACAAAGTTCTCTTCAATTTAGGCATAATTCTTGAAAAGTTCAGGCTTTTTTTCTAAAACAAAAAACAATACAAAATTCATTAGCATTTCTTAGAACTTTCACTTGGCCAAACAAAATAGCCATGACAATATGGTAGACTTGAAACCTACTCCAATGTCTGTGAATTTCAAATGTTATTTCCATGTTAGATATAAAATACTTAAACGTTAGTTTCTAAAGTATGCTGCCCAAATAACACCACCTTAACATTTAAATTATTGTAAGTCTGGAAATAAGGTGAATCGGAAAACAAAAATTATGACCAAGAAAGTTTAATCTTCTGTTTGAAGCAAACCATAATGAAACATATGATAGCTTTTACTGGAGAAGTATGAGAACTCAAATAAAAAAACTTTGCAAACTGCCGTTATTAGGAACATCTGGTCCAATTAATGCCACGTACTTTCTAGTAACTTAACTTATTTAAAATTAAGAATTATTCCATCATTGTAAACATTAATTGTACAAAATTACAGTAAAAAGCAACTAAATTTGACTTTCTGTAAAAAATAATAAAAAAATCACTTGAAATTAACACAGTCTTTCTAATCTACAGCTAAAACAAAGGAGGAAATGTAAAAAATAATTTGAATTTTCCCTTCTTTTAAATGAAATGAGACAATAAGACAAAATACCACAAAAAAATTATGTCAAAAACCTTATGTCGTACATAACCTGAAATCGTATATGTAGGCCACCATAGCGTCACCATGGCATTAAAGGGATACTGAGCACATGGATCACATGATACACTTGTTTGTCTACTATTTCCGAATTTTAAAAATAACAGTTAACTTATCTACATAGAAGAACCTTCAAGAATATATAGTTTTTTTATAGTTAATCTTTGCTGAACATTAAAAAAATCTATATTTTATCTTATGTTGATATAGTAGCAGCCTTTCAGAACCAGTCTTCGACACGAAATGGTGGAAATATAATTTCACTCGAAAATGTTGGCGGTCTGCTAGTAACTCACTTCAACACTAGATGGCATGCCAGTGCAAACTACTTTAGTGCAGTACCGCCATCTCTTATGTTTATAAAGAATTAGACAGGTGGCGTTTAAAGGTATACATGGCGTTATATGGCTCAGGTACCTTAAATATTGTAAATAATAAAGCAGGCATACTTTACTTCAGCAATGCTTCCTCTTTACAGACTCGAAACAGAATTTTCGTTATTTTTTTACATGCATGTTAGGGTATTTTAGATTTGATATAATATCCTTAAGAAGTAACTGAGAGAACAAGAAGATATTAAATGCAATTTTAAGTCTAAGTATTCAGTTCCATCTATCCTCCTAACATAACAGCTACAAATGTATCCTAGGAAGCTGAAATTTTAGATAGGTTTTGGTTAATATAAAAAAAGAGATAACCATTAACTTTGGTTCAGATACCGATTGGTCGGATCTGTACCAAAGTTATTGGTACAAAGTTATTGGTGAGGCAAACGTATTGTAGTTAAAGCTCAATAATTCGGAAACATTTTTTCTTTAACAGTCTACAGTATTGGGCAAAGCAAACAGTAGTGAAACATTCCACATCCCCACGCGTTAATAGGGCTTGTTTGTATTGTCCGATCTATTTGAATACTAAACTGTTTAGTAATATGGTATTAAGTTTTGGATCAGTCAAGGCAGTTATGGTACTGAACACATAAGAAAAGGTAGGTCTACTCGAATATTACAACCGTTCATACGGTCTAAGACGAAAAGACGGTCCCAACCTTGTATATGTGAAGGAGGGGTTTCAGCTTACATTTCAAAAACACATCCCAAGTGACAGTGTGATGCTTGGTCTCATTCAAAAATTCCGACGGACAAGTAGTGTTCTGCTACAGCGTAAAGGTTGCACGGGAAGGCCACGAACCATAACAACAAACGAAAATCACGGCCGTCTCTTGGAACAGGTGCTCACCTGTCAAACAGCTGTGGCGTGCAGGCAGTTTCTTCATGAAAACTTTAATGGCCGTGTCTTCTGAAGATAGAAAAAATTGCTGGAACTGTATGAACTATGTTATCCAGCGTAATGGCGAACATTTAGAACATATTGTACACATGTTCGATGGGCTAATCGTAGTTAGGGTATCCCTGTACTAGATAACTAATATTTAGCTATATTTACTGGTCGCACTCCTGGTTTCTGTCTTTCAGTACTGTTTTGTTTCCCAATATGGTATTATCAGATTAATAAATTTAAAGCAAATAAAAACGCCTAAATTACTATCAGTGTAGTTCGAATGTTTGGTCTTATTCGAAACTATTGTGGTTTAGCTTTCGCAATTTTTCCTAAATTTTGCTATTGTTTCGGAGATTGATTTTTTTAATCCATTTTTGGTTGTCTTTAATTCAAATGTAATCCATTTTTCCATTATTTGGTGGAAGCTTTTGATGCTTATTAAATTCGAAGCTAAGAAAACTTGAATCCTACAACTCCCAATTTTTTCCCCAATATTTAGAAGCTCAGGAAAAATATCTTTGATGAATTCAAATTTTTTTTTGTCCCAAAATTTATTGAGAGATTGTTTTCTTTTAAAATGAACAACGTTGTTCGTCTTGAAAAGGGATTGATCGTAACTTTTTCCACTTTTCATTTTTAACTGTTCTCTGTTGTTGTAGGTTTGAACTTTTAATTCCCTGGCTGCCCTTAATTAATCCACTTGTCCGAAACTGGTTTTAGGCTTAATCCTTAAATTTATAGCCTCCGAGTATACAGTAGAAATGAACCAACCACGAACAAATCGATATGGTAAAGTAGAAGATTTCTAGAATTTCCTAAGAAGCTTTGGACAAAACAATGAAGAAAATGTAAGGGAAAAACAAAGAAAATCGTAGTTTTTAAAGTTGTCTATCTTTTAGCATGTGTAGGAACGAGAAATTCGTATGAACGATTATTATGTAAGTAAATTATTACTTGAAAAATGAATTAAATATTTTTAGAGAATTTTTCTTCATTTGCATTCAAGGGACTGAATCAAAAACAACGAACACTCAAATTTAAACTCTAAGATCTTATGTCTTATGATAATTGGATTTATGCAGCTAAAATGAATGCGGATTTAATTACTTTCCGCGTAGGAAAAAAAATTAAAAACAGTGTTTGTATTGGCGGATATTGTTTTTCAAGGCCTGAATAAATATTTTTCTTTTTTTACCTGATTCCCGCTTATGTTCGCGGACAAAGAAATTGACATCCTTCCCAAATTCGCTGTTAATATTGAAATTTCAATTTTAATCAAAGTTCTATTTAATAATAAAGAGATTTTATTAATTCAAACAGAGAAATTATTCAAACCAAGGGCTGCCCAATGAATAACACCTTTCGTGTGTCTGTTATCAGAAGGAATCGGGAACGGTCTTTTCGTCCTGCTTGGGACTCAGCCCGATCCGCCCTCACGGATACCGAACCCAGAAAGGTACGAACGTAAGCGAAGGTCACACCCCCACCCCCGAAACCAAAAAAAAGAGCAATAATAAATTAGATGCTGTATAGCAAATAAAAACCTTTTTCCTAATAAATGGATAGGATTGAAAGGCTTTAAATTATAAGAAATTAACAACTAGAAAAGATAAAAACAAAACCAAGGGCTGCACAATGAATAAATAAAATAATTCAGGCCTGAATATCGCAAACACTTCAACAGGGCTGGACTAATTTTTTTTTTTTTGTTTATCTCTGGGGATAAGCGTCCTAATTATTTTTTTGTGTCAAAGAAATTTGTGTATACAATACCGGCCTATCAGATTTTCCCCGGTGCCCCCTATGACCAGTCTTCCTCTGTTGTTAAGTGTGGACAGTAATTGCTGACGCCCTGAGTGGAATGGTTACTGACTTTTTCTTCGTAATTTTACAAATTACTCTTAATGGCCAATTCAACTAAAAAAATTCAATATTTCCTGTTTATACTTTTGATTGATTGTCTTCTTGATTTTCTTTGTCTCTATTTATAAAAGAAAAAAATATAGTATAATTAAATTTATAAATAAAAGTTAAATAAAACTTTTATCCTTATTTCCCTCCTTTCTTATTCTAAAACACACTTTTTTTTTAAAAAAAAAAATCTAATTCGTTTTAACTTCAAAAAATATACCAATTGCATATTGTATCTCCGAATTAACATATTTATCGTAATAAGTTTACAATAAATTTAAAGACTACAACCCTACATAAAGAAATAAAATGTTGTCAGAAAAATTCTATTTTAGACAACATTTCTATAAACTGTGAAAAGGTTTAAGCAAATTAAATCTTGTTGACTTTATTTAAATCCTTTAATACACTTAAAGAATGTTACTAAAATAACGTTCACTTATTCTTTTCAACATCTTAAAGGAATTAAATGAATCTTAATTTAAGCTCTGTTTACAATCCAAATGGAATAACATGAAGATCGTGAGAATTTGTGGTTTATTTACTTCTGTAAATTAAATGGCGTGATAGCTCTAAGAAAGCTTTCACTAAACTACTGTTATTTAAAATGTTATTCTAGTGAAATTGTTTACGTACTTTGTCTTATGCAAGATAAAGGATTCCGTTTCAACCGTGTTCTCCTACTGGATCTTTAACCGTATGCCACTGACGTAACAATACTAAATTCTGCATTCATGTCAGTGGAGGTGATATGCAGCGCCATAATGCTTTCGTTGCTTGTTAGAACACCAGATGTCAGGACTTGTATTTCAAAGGTCCTATTCGTCACAGAGGAGACTATAAACCTACCATCTTATTTAATAACAAATTTTTAAGTTAATTTGCAGCTAGCTAAAGTAGATCATTCTGCTGAGTGGAAGCTTCAGTTAAAAAATTGTCATATATCCGTCGCATAACGAGAACTGAGCATGCAATTTTGAGGGTTTACGGAATGGAGACCGAAATTACCGCGATCAATTGAAGTTTGGCCAAAAATAATTGCCTTACCAAATTTTTAAAGAACCAGCCCAGCCATTTTACCGAAAGATTTCGGGGGTCATTTTTGAGGGTACGGGTGGGTGGAGACCCAAATAAATAGGCTTCTATTTTAAATTGATCCGAAATATGCTACATTCCTAATTTTTATGGAAATCCATGTCCCGTTTTAACGTGATACACATACTATCAGATAAATTGACAAACGGACAGATAAGAAAAGCTTTCAAGTGAAATAGTAAATAGATTTCGAACGCTTTGTCAGTGAAATAAAGAAAGGATTCACAATTGAGATTTACATGATACAATTACAGAAAAATTGTATCATTTATTTACTGGTGAACACTTGCCTTCGGTGCCCAGACCTCATTAAGATGGCTTCACTCTTCTTGAATTTCTATCCAATACTGCTCGTCTCTATCAGCTGTATTAATTTAAAAATTGTAAACTGGGAGGACCTTGATTGAAATATATGTAAATGAGCATAGAAAATGAGTATGAACATTTTTTTTTCTTACTTTCTCATCTGAAGAAGAAAGCTGGGGAGTAGGCTTCGAAACTTAATTTAATTATAAGTTTCCATACTTACTTATGTAATTTCCTGTGTTAAATATATCTTATATATATTTATATATATTGTTTTTTTTTATGCTTCGCAAACAATTCGAGAAATTCTGTCTAAGGTCATTCGAATTCGTTGTTTGATAGAAGCATTAAATTTAATGTTTTATTTTTCTGCATGGAGAAGATATTCTTACACATATTATATATTGCATAAGATTTTTTCTTATATATTATTCGTGTTGCAATTAGATTATAACCTTTAATTTAAATCTGTTACCGTAAAGCAATTTACTTAAGTCTAGCATGATTGCAAAATCTTACCACAATTAAAATAAGATCTTTCAGAATACATTCCTCAAAGAGCTAAGATTTATAGCTTTTATCCAGAGGATTCCCATACTAAGATGAAATATTTATTCCAGAGGATTCCCATACTTGAGTTTACGAAGGTCGCTGAGCATAACTACCCAACGTTAAAACTGTGAGCTACCTCGAGATAATAGTTCGCGCTCTGTCCGACAGATGTCACTATCGCCTCACATTCGTCATTGACGGTAAACGTGGTTTTTAAGAAAAAAAAAAAGAAAAAAAAAAAAGTTTTTTTTTTCCAAAAAAAAGAAAAAAAAAAAGAAAAAAACTCAATGTACAGTAAAAATTTATGCATTTGCTTCACTTGCGAATTTGTGAAGCGCATCAGACAGCATTAAATCATGTTCATGTTATCAATAAACATCAAAAAAATATAAGACCGAGTGTTTATTAGAGAAAATCCAAGTACAGCTGTTTTTTCACCGTTTTTTCCAACGGTGGAAACAACCGAAAAATCACCAGTATACAGCAAGAATTCAATACGATATTTATGGATATACGAATGCGTTTTCAGTTTTTCTAATATGCTTTTAAAAAATTCATGTAGCCTTAAGGTAAGCAGACACAAGATTTTCTTTCTTCTTTCTTTCTCAACTTCACTGTCTATCTCGACTGCATTCGATTCCTTGTGATAATATTTTCGGTTGTAGGTACGTCTTTTATGGAACTGTTGTCTGATGAAGGCAGCGAAGCCTTATCGGAGCTCGCACCTGGCTTTGGATGACGTCACGTCTCTTCTCGTATGTTTTTTTAGACGTGGTCACGACGTCAAAAGTTACGGCTGTCTCCCTCTTCGGTGATCCTGTCGCTCTAATCTCCTTCTGTAGAGATTGATTCGGCCTGGGATTAGCGATGACAAAGGGTCTTCCAACCCAGATTAATTGTTAAGCTCGATGTCAGCCCCTTTGCATGTCGCGCACTGATAATGAGGCGATCGTGTTATTCTTACCTGAACGCCAATCTCTGGTATTGGTCACAGGGTCTTCCTAGGTTCTGAGGCAGATCGATCCATTGTGATACGACTGCTGTCTGACGTCATTTCAGTGCACGGTGCTATTATCACTTCTTTTTACGAAAAAAAAAAATGACAGTAATTTATGAAGTCTGCCTCAAAACACCTTTTCGTTACATTATGCGTTGCTTTTTACCTAAGTGTAAGCTCAGCTATCCACCGTGAAATAGACCAATGGTCGCGGTGCTCGGCTTCCCTGCCACCCACACTCACCACATTATATTACATTACCCACCGTGTACGATGGTGAGCAAACAGCGTTGGTAGGGATGGCGTTGAAGGATCATTTAAGAGGACTGGGATGATGAAAATAAAAAAAAAATAGTGCTGATATTTTAAATTGCATCATAAATAAACATCATATCAAATTTTATGAAAACCAGTCCAACCGCTTTAGTTGATTTTCAGGAATCATCTTTGAAGTACAGAAAGAATGTGAACATAAGTAAATATGCCTGTGTTTTAAATTCGACCATAAATAAGCAACGTATAAAATTTTCTTGAAATCCTGCCAACCTTCTTAGCTTGATGCTCTTACTAATAGATGAAGAAGAAAAATATTCAATTTGAGTAGTAAGATTTCGTTTGGGCTACCAGTGGGTGTTAGACATTTGATCTAGTATTTCTAACACCCTTTATTTTACAGTAAATCGAGGTTAGGAAAAAATAGAATTTTAAGTCGAGAATATACAAATGTCCATCTGTCAAAACTCCATATCCGACGATATTTCAAAGGCTTAATCAGCCTTCTTCCTCAGGCCTTTTTTACATTATGGGACGAGAGAACATCTCCCTCCTTTCCAAAACTAAAATTCACAAACAAGAAAATTTAGAAATTTTAAATTAACAAATAAACACGTGATCATTCTTTTAACAATGTCTGAATCTCTGACCTTTGTCCAAGTAAATAATGTCCAAGTTGTCCAAGTAAATAATGTCCAAGTTGTGGTCTTCAAATTTCAGAAATTTGATTGTCTTTTTTGAATCGCTGAATAAATTATAAACTTCTTCAAAATGCAAAAATAGTTATCTTTGAAGAAAATCAAATTTAAAAATCTTTACCTTTAAATATTAGTACGAATATTTTATATGTTTTTTGGTTAGGAATATCCTATTGATTTGTGCTCATAAGCGCCAATTGGCGAAGAGCCAAGAGCAAAATTAAACATCAAAAACAAAAATCTTCTACCATGTTGATTCATGTAGTACAAGATTTATAATAAAAAAACAAAACAACCACAAAAAAAAAGTTTTAAAAAGTAAAATGTCTACACGTAGAAAGCAAGTCATAGAGTAGAAAGTGTCTACAGTCCACAATAGAAAGCAAGTCGCAATTCAAAGAAGTTAGTGTGCATATAACAACGAATATTTACTTACTAGTAACTTTAAAAAATCATGTGTACTTGTTAAAAAGCTACATAGTAATAAAAAAATGTAAAATATTTGTAAAAACCATCCTTTAACATAAAAATTTTTGTCTGTCAAATCCTGATAAATTTTTCGGTCAAATTCTGAAATTCAGACGATAGTTTAGATTTTTCATTTCTTTTCTCAGTATCTGTTGTCCGAATAGAAAAATATCCTATTCAAGTCTTCCAGCCTCTTTTCTGCAATACGAGAGAAAAGTTACCTTTTCTACCATCTTCCAAATTCTCCTTTTCCTAATTATCTCGGAAGGGGGACTGCAACTTCTCCTTCCCCCCCCCCTCCTTACTTTTTTTTCCTTTCCACCCCTGTCTCATTCAAATGGAA
This sequence comes from Thereuonema tuberculata, assembly GCA_023159025.1. NCBI lineage: Eukaryota > Metazoa > Arthropoda > Chilopoda > Scutigeromorpha > Scutigeridae > Thereuonema > Thereuonema tuberculata. The sequence goes on from JAFIDM010002131.1 coordinate 53,287,379, forward strand.
TTTCTGTTTCAAGGAAGCCTGCACATTAGTGAAATTGAAATTTGCAAAGAAGAACTCAATGAGTGGATTTCCTCTAGTTCTTTGGTCGTCTTCGATTGCACTAATAATAATCTTCGTCAGTATTAGTACGAGACTTGTGGGCTTTTTTTTTTTCCCTCAGAAGGATTTCAAACCAGGAGGTATTGATTTTTCATCAGTTGAAAATCGACGATTTTCTTTATTTTAGAAGATATTTTTTTTCTCTTCGCTATACGGATGCTAAAGTTGGTTTTGAATAACCTTCGCATAATAGTTCTTCCTAACAAAGGTGCTTTATTCCAAATAGACTGCTTTATTTTTTTTCTTTGATTGTTTTTTTTTTTTGGGGGGGGGGGGCTACATTATATGTTAGTGAGGCCACATATATATATATGTATAAAAGTATCAACTTTTTATGTTCCTTTTAATATATAAAAGAAAATTACCCTTCACAAACTAAAGATAAAGAAAAGAAAATAAGAATCAATTGTGGAAACCTCTACGAATCCTTGCATTCTGGGTAGTCCTAGCTGATGAGAGACTAAGAAGCTCGAAACAGCTGTCCCAGCGTCTTAGCAAGGCTCAGTGGTATCTTAATTTATGAAGATCTCGTTTCTAACGCAAATATCACAAGCTCGTTTTTTGAAAAATTGTTTTTCTTAAATGGAAAATGTGTGGCGATTTACTTCTTTGATGCCATTTTCATATTTTAAAATTACATTTGTCGAAAGCAGAATTCAAATTTTGTCCGCAATCGCTCAAGGCTCGCTCTTCTGATCATCACGAAGCTTATCTCCAGCATGCATCTTTTACAATATTTTATTACGACAACAAGTCTACAGTAAGAATATGACGAAGAGTAAACAAAGGTAAGGTAAATTATTCATTAATACAGTGTGTGGAGGGAATAATTGAAAAAATGGGACCAAACACACTACTAGATATAAAAAAACATTTAAAAAATTCATATTCGTTACATGTTACAAGGCATCGTATACAGGCCTTTTCATCAGACTATAAATAAATAACAGAAGCAAATTAGGCCTTTATAAATTTTGGATTACATTTTACAATAATATCAAAGTATCAAATATCAATGCTAGCCAATTATTAATAAAACAATAAAAAATAGTTAATCGAGCTGATAATGCAATACATTTTTTATAGACAATTCAGTATTGTAACATTTGTTGAATTTGGAATTAATTAATAATGATTCATAAAATTTTCTTAAGTATTGATCTGTAATAATATTATAAATGATCGGATTGTCCACCATTATTAGATGGCCAGTTTGTTTGTGATGAAAATGCCTGTATACGATGCCTTGTAACATGTAACGAATATGAATTTTTTAAATGTTTTTTTATATCTAGTAGTGTGTTTGGTCCCATTTTTTCAATTTTTCAAAGGTAAGGTAAAGTCGCCAAATACCGCACCCGGCCCTATTTCCATACCCCTTGGTTTCTTGAAAACTGGCAGTGCCTTGTGGAACCCAGTTGCGGAACTAATGAACAGGTCACCTGATTCGGACATTTTGACTTGTGAAGGAAGGAGCTACAGAAATTATCGCGTGCAGAAGAAAAATAACATTATGTTGAAAATGTAAGTTTTTTTTCCAAAATCTTTGCAGTAACATATAGCATAAGGGTTTGTCTATAATACAATATTGTTACCTACAGTTTTAGACCATTATTATCAAAGATTTAAACGGATTCATCCAAATTTTAGATTACATTTTGTAAATTTTTTTTTGGGTTTGGTCAAGGAAAAATGTCAAACAGCCTAATATCGCACCCAGTGGTGTCCCTAATTACCGCTCCGGGTGCGGTTTTAGGCACACCATTAGAAATGATTCGTGTGTTGTCAATGACACATTTTTGTTTCATTTTTTATTATTTTTTCTACTTTATGATGCTATGATTAAAGCAGTGAACGCAGTTAGAAAGAAGGAGGTGCTTCTTATGCTTGTCACAGGATCTCCTCATAAAAAAACAATTAGAAGAATCAGAAAAGAAGAAGCAACAGAAAATAACTATGACAGCGCAAAAACAAAAAGAAAAAGGCGAACTGATAGTAAAGATAAAAACCTCACCTGCCAAAAAAAAGATATGTTCGAAAAGACAGTCTTCGTCGGAAGACGAGACAGATGAGGAACCTCCATTGATTTCCACACACGATGGAGACAACGATGCTACTTGCCCTTTCTGTGAGAAAAACTTTTCGGAAGATCGAGGTGGAGAAAAGTGGATAAGATGCACTAAATGTTTTACTTGGTGCCATGAAGACTGTGCAGAAGACTGCGACAATCCTAGGTTCATTTGTGCTACATGCTTGGAGAATTAATATAGAAGACTAAAACTTTACTTTGTTAGACTAAAACATGATTTTGTAACTTTAATATAGAAAATAATTAAAAACATTTGCAATACTTCAACTTGTTCTTAGTACATTACTTATGTGTCCCTAATACCGTACCCGGGGGCGACATTAGGAACACACAATTATAAATTTGAGAAAACTATTGTTTACGTTTCGAGCTCATAGTTAAATTATTTGCTTAAAAAGCACAATATTGTTTCTTTTTATTAATACACTAATAAATAAGTAGTAAAATGGTATTGTTTTTGAAGTTTTATACGTAAATTTAGAGAAATTACGATGAAAAAACAAAGTGGGGTGCGGTTTGGGTGTGGTTTGGCGACTTTACCTTACTGCAAAATCTTGTCATAGACACAAATATACTTCAACAGATATCATTCTGTTTTGATGTAAAACGAAGATCACTCAAGAAAGAATTTACATTTTAGGGCAATTTTTGAATGACAAAATTTATGGACGGTATCATTTTACGTTACAATTTTGTTATTTGATCTTCCATTTTGTATCTCATCCATGTATTCATCAGTTTCAAAGACAGTATACGGGAAGGTGGTTGTCTACTTGAACACCCTACAAATGACTTTTGATTCAAGATGTCTGGATATTTGGTATAAACTTAAAATGTGGCAAAAAAAAAGTTGTATTTTAATTTTTGAACATGAGTATTAATAGGATTTCATTTTTGACTGAGGCAGGTCGGATCTCATAATCAAAAGTCAGTTTTTTGAAAATTTCGAGATGGGGGAGGTCAATATCACTCAGCCGGCCATTTAACCTAAATATAAAAGAAAATAGTTTCTACGTATTTCAATACTTTGAGATATTTGGGGAACATTGCTCCTTGATTCCACTAAATTTCAGATAATTAGTCAGAAAAGTAATTAGTCAGTTTTTTAAATCGAAATCTTTGAGTAGATGATCAAGAAAAAAAAAGCAGATATTTTGAAAAATAATACAAGGAAAAAAAAAATGGAGAAAACCTCTAAAATATATTTTTTAGTGTGCTTCCTGATCTTTGTACCTTTTCGTAAATTCTACAGTTACGAACTATCTTCATCCGCCACTCGCCACCCTGCCAAACAACAGATAAAAAGAAAAAAAAATATTCTGATTGCGATATTTGCACTGATGGTGACTTCATGAGTTTAAAGATATCTCAAAGTTATTTAGCGTTTGACGATGGATGGATAGCGATCTCATCAGGGTACATTTAGGAATCGCTGTTAACATGGCTTGTGATTGAAATTGCATCTCTCGTGAAGTAATTACAAGATGATCTCTCAGTTCGTATAATGACTGTCATTCGTCTTGGACATCCCCTCGTGAAGGCAAGAACTCTCGACTTTGAAAATTAACTTAATTACAAACATAGCACCACCAGTGCGGTACTTAGCACCTGTCAACTTGACTTTGCAAGAGCTCAGAATCATTTAGCACGGAACCGTTCTAGTGAAAGGGAAGCTAAGGATTCGATTTTTTTTTCTTATTTCAAAAAAATAGCAAGTCGAAGTCCGGAGTACAGGGAAGCGTTGACTTCGTATCAGTTTTAAACTATTGGGATGACTATTAAAAGAAAGTTAATAGAAAGAAAAAAAGATATTATTTTAAGGTTACAACTTAATTCATATCAAAAATATTTTGTTTTTGTTTCCTTTCCTAATAGGCAAGTGGTGATCATCAAGTCAGTCTGTGTGTCTCCTCAATACTTTTTTGAACTGCTGGATGTTTCTTCTTGAAACTTGATAGGCATATTTGAGGACTAGGGATAATCTAATGTCTAACAGATGGATGTTGACGATCCCGTATTTTCGTGATTTCACGTAATTTACGCGAAAATAGTCTCTATCCATGTCTTCTCGCAAAATATTGAAATATTTAAATGAATTATAATACGGGAAAATGCATGAGACTTTTACTACATTTTAATGTAGTTTTAATAAATTGAAAACAATCAATAAGCAAACAATAAATTCATTATGTAGCATTTTCCTAGTGACAGACATTAAAAATACTAAATTCCTTGAGACCTGCTGAAGAGGCTAATGGCGAGATCTCGTGTTTTTCGTAATTCTCGCGCAAACGTGATCGTCAACATCCATCTGTTAGACATTAACTTTTGTTTTTGAAATATTTTTATTATCGAGAACTTAGCGCGGGAAGCTAACAAAATTTCCCCTAGAAAAGCATAGAATCTAAACAATGGATTTGTATCCTATGTCTGTTAGTATCTCATTGTCTTAAACAATGAATATTTTAAATCTGAGCGAAATCATTGAGCATCGTTTAAATGATTAAAATTAACCCGATTTATACAATTAATAAATAATGCCGATTTTATATATTTTTTTTCGGAAAACGGAAAATAATTTATATATTGTTTATACTCGGTAGAATTCCATTTAAATTCAGTAGAATCTCTGTCTGTGCAATTGGAACAGAAATGAAAGGTTTATCATTTTTGTCTTTTCGCGACTTTACATAAAAATAGGTAAATAAATAAATAGATTTTTGAGAAATAACATTTTAAGGATAACAGGCTTTAAGTTCTTTGGATCGGATAAATGTCTTAGTGAGAAAAGAGTCAAGGAATGGATGTGGAAAAACATTCACATAAACAATTCATTCGCTGGTTATTAGATAATTGACCGAACATTTTTTAGAATTAACTTCTTTAAAAGCAAACAGACATTAGGAATTATTTCACGAAAGGAAAAGTACGTCTATGATAAATGTTTCATTCTCATATATCGTAATACGCCATCATGTTCATTGTAGAATTCAGTCTCTTTTCATTGTACCGGGTTACAGATATCCTCTATCAAGAAGTTTTCTGAATATCTTCAACTATTCCACATTCAATTTTTTTCAGTCTCAGGAAACTGAATCAAGTTGAGAGTAATACGGAAAAAAAAAATTCAGGGCATTCTGATTAGTTTGTTAAGTGTAAAACTTAAAAATAATCTTAGGTGCCTGTGCTGTTTATTATTATTATTATTTTTATTATTATTTATTTCGTTAGTAATTTGGAATTGACTACAACTAAGACAGTAAAACTCCCCCTGAAATTGTAAAGTTGGCTTCACTGTAAAACTGCGCTTAGTGCAGAGATGTGAAGAATCAACATTTTAAGCAGACGAGATATTAAAGGGGAACAAAAATGTAAATTAAACAAGTAAAAAAAAAAAAAGGATAGAAATTGAGGTTATAATGTCTTTCAGGTTTTCTTTATATTGCTGATGTAATTTTCAATGTATAATAGCTCTGTGTTTCTGAAATCAGAAATTGGTACCAAACAGTTGGACTTAGAGTTTGTTTCTCTAAAAAGTGTTTCCTATTTCAAGGATTGCTTTCACAGAATTGATGCAAAATAGCTTAAAATTTTAAACTGTTAAAATTGTTTATTGTAAAAAGTGAATGCGGTTCCATGTGCATTTTAACCATTGCCTGAAGTTTGAAATAATTTGAGCAAAATTAACAAGAAAATTTGAAACGGATAAATCTTAAATCTTGACATTTGAAATCGGAATTATTTATTTATTTATTTATTTATTTATTTATTTATTTATTTATTTATTTATTTTATTTATTTATTAATTATTTTTTTTTTATTTTCGACTGTCATTTTTTTTTTGAACAAACTGTCAAACTGTGACTTCAGATGTTGTTGTTTCTTCTTATTATTATTAATATTATTTAAAATTTCAACATAAAAATGCAATTCCTACAGCTGTTTGATAAAACAAAAAATCTATTTTTGAAATAGCATTACTTTTAGTTTCATCCATTCAAACTTTATTGAATCAGAGCTAATTTTACTCGACTTTCAAAGAAAAAAAAAATGAAGCTTGGGTTTCTTCCCCGAAACTACAAAATGGATTTCGATGATTTTTTCCACACAAGTAATATGGTCGTAGATGAAGGTTTTATTTTCTTTTCTTTTTTTAGTCAAATAAGATTGATAGTTGTTTTTTTTTTTTTTTTTTTTTTTTTTATCGGCGACTGTAAATTTTAAACAAAATTTTTTTTCTACCATTCTCGTGAAAAACTCCTTAACTACGATTTTCTATCACTTTAATAATAGTGATACGTGGCGATTTTATATTAAGACGTGACAGAAGATTGAAAACGAAGATTTTGAAATTCTTTGATTTTGGTCAAAATGCAAACGTTGAACTTAACAACCAAGTTACTAATTAACTTTTACTTTACATAACTAAGCGATATTTAACAAGTTGAAATGGCTAAGTAGGACCATTACAGGCTATTCAAAATCGATCGTGTACTTCCATTCAGATAAGAGATTAAGAGGTCTGTTTGTCAATAGAGAGAACATGCTTTCAACAGGTGTTTCTCTGTAAGTAAAGCGATTAGTCTAACATTTTTATGTATTTTAGGGATTCTTTTCATACATAGAACCCCATTTACAAATTTATAATTTAAAAAAAAAAAAATAATTTGACGTTTTATCGAGTCCCATTATTATTTGAGGGGTGGTTGCTTTTAAAAGCCACGAATAGAATTGAGCATTTCGTTGCTAATTAGACTATCCTAATATATTATATTATTGAGAAATCATAATTTTCTTTGCCCTGCTAGATGCACCATGTATAGAAATCTATTATAAATTTATTTTTAATATTAGACAGTAAGATTAAAAATGAAATTTTGCAAAATTAATTCTTACGAAAGAAATAATTGGTCTAAAATAATTATATATAATAATCCCAACAATAACTTTGGTCTAAGAAATAAAAATAGAATATTGTACAAAATTTTTAGTCAGTTAACCGAAGATATCCTAAAAATAGATAAATAAAAATATTAAAAATAAAAATAATATCAAAGTTAATTGATGGAAAAATAAAATGGAAGTTTTAGATTTAGATCATAATTTTAATTATGATTTCAATTAAAAATTAGTAATAAATATTGGAAAATTAATAAATATAAAAATAAATCATAAACAGAAAATTTTAACAAATGTTAATAGAATGAATTTGATAAATATATATTTATAATTACGTTATAATTTATGTGCTTTCTTAACTCTACTCACTCTTTAATATGCGTTTTATGAAATTGTTTACATAATATTATTGTAATTTAACCTGTAAATGTTATTGTACATTACCATGCATAGATTGTAATTTTCAGCACCTACAAAACAGGTTATTGTTCAACCTAGTAGGACTGTATTGTAATTAAGTTATTTAATAAAAAAGAAAATTATTTAATAAAAAAGAAAAAGAAAAAAAAAAAGATTATTACATCTAAAGGAAAAAAACGGAATAAAACTTTTTCTAACAATTACACAACATTGGTGATTTAAATACAGTCACTTTCAACCACAATATATATTATTTCAGTGTTTTAAAAACATTAATTTTACAAATCTAGATTTACAAATATTATCTTTTAAGGATGTGGCTTTGAAATCTCGGAGGTGATGTCTGTTTACGGAACAGCGCTCAAAGAGTTGAAATAACTTGTTTCCAATCCGTAATTTCTTTAAACAACTTAAAGAATTCAAATTGAAAGAAGGAAATAGTACAATTTTTAATTGACTGCAGTAAAATCTATAAAAGAAGAAAGAAAAAAAAAGTAGGAAAAAATGTGATTTTTACCAAGTTTACAGACTTGGCTCCAATTTTTTTTTTTAATATTACTGAAATTATTGATTGAAAAATAAATTTCTAGTTCTTCGATGAAAACACAACAAATAATAATAATAATAATAATAATAAAGATGCTTATTACAGCTATTTTTAACTCTAATTTGTTTTCTTTGTCCTGATTTCATTCTTTCTTTTTTTTTTTCGTAGAACAAGATGTTATATAATAGCTTACCATCGATTTTGGATGTCTGACAAAGAAATGAGTATTTTTTTTTAAGACCACATTGTTTAACGAAGACTACGATTGTCTATAATTAGATGTTTTTTTAAAGGCTTTGTTTTAAAATCTTAACCATAGAAATTATATCTTGATACGAATTTACAATTGAAAAAAAGAAACAACTTTTTGTGAAAAAAAAAAAAAAAAAATCGCTTAATTAATTTTCTATATATATATATTTGTTTTCTTTTCTTTTGCTTGCAGTCCAATCTTCTTGCTGAAGATCATTAAAAAAAAACCTTAATGAATTGTTTTTATGAAGAAATTGTTTGATTAACAAAGTTCTTTTTTTTTACAATTGCCAATTTTTTTTTTATTTAATTCGTCTGCACTGCGGAACATTATGGCGGAAGTCATTTTATTGAAACCTATTTGAAGGAGAAATGGAAAGCGCTTCTCATGTTTTAGTTTTTGAAGAAACTGCCGCAAGAAACGCGATATTCGTCGCCTCCATGGTTTTACGAGCAGTAAAATGGTAAATTTCAAAAGCGATTCAATGAAAATTCAAGGTAAAAAGATAAATGTTTATGAATTAGGCTTATTCTTTTGTCTGTCTGCCATCGTAACGTCTGTTAAGCGGACGTAAATTTGAAGTTTTGCTTTTTTCGCTAATGAACAGCGTTATTCTTATTTCGATTTGTACGGTTTTATTCAGTTCAATTAAACAAAATCTGATTTCAAATTTATTTATAATTTCTTAGCTCTCTCTAGGATTAGAATACTTTCGAAAACTTTTCCTTTCAGCAGCTTTTACTATATTTTCTACTTTTTTTCCAAAATTAATTATAGTAAAATTTCAGATACGCTATCATGTACTTATTGAATAAAAACTTTCATTAAATTTTATTCATTGAAACTTTATTTAATTAGCACAGCCGCTCTAACTAGACATTTCTTAACCAGGGGTATCCGTATATCTCTTGGGACTCGATAAAATATACGACTTTTTTTTTTGTTTTGGTTGAACGGCTCCGATCGTATAACTCCTCTCATGATGAACGAACAATCTGACAAAGGGACTATGAGGACAAACTGGGAAATCCGTTGGGGGAGTTTGTAATCTTAAAAACGTAAAGAATCTCTGTTGTAAAGGTGATTACAAGTTGGTTGTAATTCTAGAGGTTTATTTTCGCCACTATTTTAGGGTGACCCAGATTTTGAAAATAAAAATACGGGATACTTAATGTAGCAGATAAAAAATCAATCAACACCTTATTTGTAAAACTTACTTACTAAACCTTCACAATAATCATAAAGTTAAAGTAATAATATACTCTCATTTACTCGTGTAATTTCGTAAATTTGTTTATAAATATAATTACTTGCAATGATATAATGACTTAAAGGAAGTTTTCTTTAGGTTAACTTGTAGCAGATTCATGTATAGCAGGCGTTCTTACACATTTAGTAATTAATCAATCGAAAGTCTAAATGCGGGCATAACATCCATTGCTGGAAACATGTTCATAACTGTTTAATGTAGAAACACTCGACGAATGATTCAATATTTCACTGCAGAATCGATCAATGAAGATGGTTCAAGTGAAAATACGTTTATCACAGTTTCTCACGTTCTCAACGGCTGAAAATAAAACTAAGAAATGCCGATAAATACCATCAACAGGGGTGACTTTGACACCTTTACGACAGTTTTTTTTCGTTGTTTCGTTCCCATATATAATTTTGTGTAACAATTAAAATTTATGTAAAACAATAGATGTGTGACTTATTATTTCCTTCAATTAAATTATTGTTTAAAATTGTATTGTAGGAGATACTGGACAACATTCACAAAGTTACTCAGCCTTTGGGGTGACTTTGACACACATACGGTTTTTACATTATTTTCAGATATTAGTCTTCTGATATTAGTCACCCCATAGTTAAATACGTTGACACCTTTTTAATCAAATTTACAATATATGGGTCGGCGATTGCAATAAAAAAAGGTTAAAAAAGTGAGCTATTAAGTGAGGAACAGTTAATATGTTTTGAACTACTTCCTCGTCGCTCAGAACTCCCTGGCCACCTGGGTCCATTTACTTGCCTCCCAAGCACCTTGTTTATGAGCGAACTATGTGAAATTTTGAAAGTTTTAGAAGCCTGCGTCTTTGACATGCATCCAACGCCTTTTGAAGCTTTTCCTCACTGTAGTTGCGGTAGTGCCTTGACCCAAGTTCACTTTGATACTTTCTTGGAATTTTCACCTTCTATTGACCTGAAACAATATGATATCTTCTGTATCGCCCAGAAAAACGAAAAATTTACAACAATACATAAGAAAAAACGTAAGATCTACGAAAGTGTCAAAGTCACCCCCGGGGATCAAAGTCACCCCAGTTGACGGTAGTTCAAATTGAATTAAAATACAGAACAGTTATGCGTCCCGTATTAAATTTATCAGGGCAATCCCGTAAAGCATGAGATGTTCGGGCACCGTATACTTATTCTACACCTTCACTGCAATTTCTCTGAAAGTGCTCTCTGCAGCTCAGTGAAATTCGACCCAATATCAGTTAGCGAACAAAGACACTGACGTATACTATAGATTCCATGAGGATCCTCGCATCAGAGATAAGTACAATTCGTTGTTATGGTGATCAAGAAATATACAAGATGCCCACAGACATCTGACTTGGATTGGGATACAAATTTAATTTTTTTTTCCAAAAAAGGAACATTTATTACAATTTAAAATTAATCTCATCTTTTCGTTTCTAACTATTACTGACTTTTTTTTTTTTAATATTATTTTAAGAAAAATAGGCTTTCCTGTTTTACAGGAACTTCTTGCCTTTAAACTTCATCCATGAAAAATTTATTTAAAATTTCCAATATAAAATTTTTAAAGCTATAAAAGACACTTTGTTAATTTTTAATTTTATTTTGTATTGTTGTTCTTATCACATTTCAACATTATAACGAAACAACATCCAAAAGTGAAATGTAAGAATGATTAATCCAAATCATTTCCCTTTTGAATGTTATTTCATCATTATGTTTTTAAGGATTAAAATCCCTAGAAAAAATAATTAAATTTAAAAAAGAAGACAGAGGAGTTTCGTTTATCTTGATTTTTACAGCTAATTGTCAAATAATCGTGAGTTCCTGTTATACGTTAAATGATTATAGACTTTCCACAATCAATTTTGAGGTTTTCATAACGGAATATCAGCTAATAAATCTAGTCATCGGATGTTTAACATATAAAATTCCTTTCAAGTAATTAAAATACTTTTTAATTTTTAACAAATTACATTAATAATGATGGTACAGTACTTGATATGAAAAATAACTTCCAATACATATCGTAATACTAATACAATCATGTTACAGTACAGATATATTATTATAAAATAATCTTATGCTATCTGTATTGTGCATGATTGTATTAGTATTAAGACATGTATTGGAAGTTACTCATTGTTATTTTTAAAAAAAAGGTTTGAAAAAGCGGAATGATATAAATTCCGCGAAATATTACCAATATTAAAGGAAATATATCAAAGAGATGTAGTTTTTTACTTTTTATTTTTAATCGTGATGTGTGTTGGCCTAAAATTCCTTAATAATAAAATAACTTTATATACAAAAAAAAATCCATATATGATTTTTTTTTTATATATATTTTACAACAATAAGAAACAAAAAGAAACCCAATTATTAATGAATTCTAAAGTGATTAAAAAAAAAAAATAGAAAAAAATTTGTTTAAAAAAGTCTCTCACACTTCTAAGCCTCGTATTGGAGGCGAAACCGGTTGTGAATGTTAACTTTTTAATTGCATATAATGTTTTTTAACTAATCTTGGGTGTTGGCTGTCCGCAATTTTTTAAATTATTAAAAATAATTATTATTAATATTAATATAATATAGAATATTATTATTAATAATTATTATTGTTGTTATTATTATTATAATTATTACTACGCTCACACGTAAATTTATGTATTTTATAAATTTCTTTATTTTCTAATTTGCGTAAGGAAAAATTTGGCAGCAGTCCTGTAAAAATGGCAGATTTTTATTCCCTGTACATTTCAACACATTTGCATTCGCGCAAATTGTTTCAAACTAGTTCGTATTTTATCTTTTCACGAGTCCTTTTACGTAGTCTTACATTGAAGTAAATCAAATACTCGTTTCTTTCGATAAACTATTGAATTTATTTTCATCATTTCTTTCAAATATTCGTGAAAGAGTCATTTAGTTTTTTGCTTCAGGGAAAAAAAAAAAACCAAGGGGAAAGTCGAAATAACAGAAGTTATTATAGACTACGAAATTCATTGCTACCATATTTAAAAAAATAAATAAACCAACTACTACAATACCTAAAAAAACTGAAACTTTTAAAGGAATGAAATGTTAAAAATAGTTTAACTAACGTAATAATACCTTGAGCATGATAAACTTATCATACAAATATATTAAAGAAAATACATTCCATAATTCATTGAAATTAATTTGTTTTAAAATTTATTTTTTTTTTGGTTATTTTTAAGATTTATTTCTTAATTTTTTAAGACCTATTTCTTTTTTTTTTTTGTAAAATTTATTTTATTTATGGCGAAATAAAAGATAATAACATAACATCTTTGTTTTTAATATTTATTTTCCATTTTTCATAAAGTAAACCTTAAAAATAGAATAAAAATAAAGTAAAATAGAAACTCATTAGAACGACATAACTTGATCGAAGTACATTTACCCTAAACGCAGAGGGAGTGATCATCGAACAGCCATGCGCTATTTCTACAGGATTGTCAATTGGTCTCATTTCAGGAATTTAGGCGTTGAAATCAAATTTTAACTTTCTTAATCTCTTGAAGGAATGTTTACAAATGATAAAAAAAAAGATATTCTTTTTGCGTTTTTAATTGTAAAATAAAAAAAACCAAAAAAACGATTTTTTACATTCTTTAAGAAAATGGCAGGTAAACTAAAAGAAAGAATACTTGGACTAAATTCTTTTAATAAAAAAAATAAAATAAATGAAAAAACAAAGTAAATAAAAACAATAATAAAAAACTTTAAATGTTAAAAAAGTAGGCACAGTGATTCGAATTGTGTTTGTTTAGGAGGACTGGTCCAAACATCGACTCTGTCTCCTTAAGACGCGTTCTCCTGACATTGGTTGCTTCATAGATGTTTTACGTGAGAGAACGAAACATTAAAGTACCGTGCCTTCTTTTAGCTTCTCAGAAGCATAATTTTGGCAGCCATAGCTCTTCAGAATCCATAATTGTCTGCCAAGGCATGTATACGCCGAACATGGAGCTCCCCAATGCCTTAGCGGTGAACAGAGAAAGGTTAGGTTTGTCTCTGGAGAAAAGGGTTTTAGATTACAATTCCCCAGCGCTTTGCTTATTGTTTTATGTTGCCGATATGTTACATCACTTACAACAGTTGTTGTTAAGTGGCAAGATTTCCCAGAAAGCATCTAAACTTATGGAATAAATCGTTTATGACTGAATTTAGTTGATAACGTTTTGACTTTATTTTTTTTCTGTAGAACTTAATATATACATTCATCACTTTTAGAAGCTGTATTAACGCTATCTGCATTTAAAAAAGAAATTGTATTTCCTGACTGGAACGTCGTCCTTGTAGAATCTTAGTTAAGGCCAAACTGTGTTACGACGTTAAATCTTTAGTACTCATTGACATAACATTCGAGATTAAAATATCTAAGTATTCTAGTGCAAATATTTCACTTACTTTTTTTCTGGGTCTTAAATAAAAAGAATATGTGAACACCAAAATATTATTAAAATTAAAACCCATTTCTCCAAGACTCCTTCGATTTCTCCTTGTTGTTATACGATTGAGTTGCAATGTTTTGTGGTTGGCACTGGTTGAGATTAAATAGTCTCTGTACAAAACTCCGTAATAAACAATTTGTAAATTTGATTTTACGTACTTGCTTTGTACATGATACATCTTTCTTACTTTTTTTATAACTAACAGTTTATTGACTGATCATGATAAACTTAGCAGAATAACCTATTACCTATTATTTTTTTAGATACTTTAGAATATTCTTTCTTCCAACAGTTGCTTTCACAAAAGAAAGTTCGCGAAATAAGGAAGTGGCCTAATTCTTAATCATGCCTAGAAATCCACGTAACGGCAGTTATTCAAAATTAAAACAAAAGAAAACAATTAATATACAAAATGGATAATTAAAACATAAATTTACTTCTTGAATTTGTAATAATAATTTGGATACATCCAAGATGTAGGAAATTACAGTAATACATAACACCATATTACTTTTACATTCATTATTTTACAGCGGTTCAGTTTTTCAACAAAAGATGTCGCTGAGATACCCCAAATGATTAACCCATTAAGAATTGCCACGTCCTTTTTATATTCTTTAGTGAACTATACGCAGAATTGCTTCAAATTTATAATAAAAATATAAAAAAAAGCAAAAACTGTACAAACTATTGTAGAAACTTGTAGGTAAAATCAAGTTTATAAATTGCTTATTGCGGAGTTTTGAACATGTAAATGTCGTTGAAAACCATACGATATTTTAAAAATAAGTATTTTTATTGTGTTACCCCATAAACTCATTTAATTAACTCTTTGAAACTCTTTGAAACTATCCACGTGCTTGTACAGGAGTTGGACACAATAATATGAACACCCATTTGAAAATAGGCCATACTTCATTTGCGTAGCAGAGCCACGCCATCTAGAATAGACGTCCGCCACCTAGTGACCGTGAAGGCAGAGGTATCAGTCGATCAGCAGCAGTCGTACGGTTGCTAGCAGTGAAACGCAGTTCATAAAGATTTTGTATAGTTTCGCAGGTGTTCATATTATTTCGTCCATCCTCTACATTTCTCTGAACTGTTAAGCATTAAAGTTACCAAAGTTGTGGCCCGACTCCTTTTGTACATGTTCATTCAGAAAACGTGTGTGAAGTCATTGATTTCGAACAGTACTTCCCGACGAGTCCTTGCCAATTTATCTTTGCTTTACCTAAATGAAAATCCTAGAAAGTATGTTCCCTTAAATTCTCGATTCACCGTGACTAATTTTTTTTAACATAATAAAAAAACAAAACAAAAATGTCATTCATGAACTGTCAAAAGTCTTACGGGAGAAAAGTAAAAATAAAGTTAACTTATTTAGAGGAAAAATATTTTTAGAAATTTTTACTGTTGCTTTCAGGACTCAGGCTTGATAGCTATCTCTATATTGCAGAATCAGATGCAAGGGTTGGAACGGAAGTATGCCTTTAATGAGGTACAGTGAATCAAAAATAATTTTACGGCTTCTAATTGTAATTTTTTCTTAAAATTAAAAAGCTTAAATTATCGAAATTTGGATGTGGAGCATCATAGTTTTAACTTTTGTTTTGTTTTTGTTATTTTATTTGTCCTTTTCCCCCGCAATCCCTATGTTCTGTGTACAACTTTATGTGCCTTTTATTTGCTGCGGTCAGTGAATTGATTAACCAAAAAAAAAATAATATATATATGATCTAAAAGGCTGGCAATTTGAAGCTATTGTAATTCTGCCCTTAATTAATGCATACTTCCGTTTTCTATGTTGTAACTTAGAGCATGCCTGATTGAAAGCAAGTGAAGATAAATGATAAAAAAAGGGTTGTAGTGCCTGAAGGCTTTAAAATTTTTGAGATTTTTTTTCTGAATTTTTCTGTTTTAATTCCTGATTTTACTGCAATATGTTGTAGCATGACTTGTAGGCAGAGAAGTAGGTCTGTTAGTAAACTGTAGAGTAAACACTTGATAGAGGTTTGTTTGATGAATGGTAGTAGAAGGGCATTGTGAAAATTGTTATTGGTAATGTCTTTTCTTTTACTTCCTTCTTCATTAACTAATGCTTTTGTACGTATGATAGAAGACGGTTACAAGGAATTACGTGAAATTGTTTCAGCTCTAGCTTTCTATAGCTTATAGAATGTTGATGGCATTGCTGAAATTGATTTTCTTCATTTCAGTTCATTGGCAAAGGCATTGTTTCTCATTCAGAGCCACACAATCCTTTTATCTTTCGGGTCAGTGCTTAGGCGTTCTGTTGTGCTCTGTTTAATTGTCTGTAATTCTGAAACGTCTAATTTCACTAACTTGGAAGATTACTGTTGCCTTTCAATTAATAAACGTAATTGAAATCTATTAACAGGTATCTGCTGTCTTCCCAAATTCAAATTTTAGTGCAGTCTGATATTAGTGATTATCACGTGACAGCACTTACCCATTCAAGTTCTAAAACTGCTGAAATAATCGATGATCGACGTTCATCAATGATTTTCTTTTGTTGTAGACTTGACTGTTTTCATACTGCACTTACCATTTGTCAACTAGCTAATAACTTTATTTAAACTTATTAATAAGCTCTGTCAAGTGATATAAACAGTGTCTTACCAAATTAAACCGAATTAAACTACATGTTTTTACGTAACACTCTACAGAGTCAAGATGATTACATACGTTGCTTTTAAATCTTAGTTATAGTGTTTCTAACAAGAGACGATTTTTTAGCAATTAAGTCATCCTGGCTCAAAAACCTGTCAAGAATATATATTGGCCCTGCTTTTGATGTGTCTGGTTTTCCATTGCATGTGCTTTTGTTGACCTAATTTGAATTTAATTTCTGATTTGAGTAATTTCATAAATTCAAATGTACATAAATAAATTCCTGAACATCTTATGTAAATGATTCAAAATTGTTTTCGAATGAACAGGTTCTGATCAGGGTAGGTACTTTATCAATGTAAACTGGTATTTTAGTTAAAAAAAAAAGAATTTTTTTTTTTTTTTTTTTTTTTAAATTGTATATTGTATGGATCGTGCAGTGACGCTAAAAAATGGTCAAAGATCCTTTCTAAGATGATAAGTTTCCTTATAGAGGTTTGATTCAGAATAACTTTTATGACTTTAATCAATTCCGAAACTTAAGTATCTTAAGAAAGTTGAACTTTTAGCGCTAAGTACCGTTTAATCTGATAAGGGTGATTACCAGGTGGCAGCACTTACTCCCTCAAGACATCTACTAAACTACTGGAATTCGATGACAGACTATTATCTACGATTTTTGTTCTGTTGTAGACTTGACAGTTTTCGTATTGCACTTAACATTTGTCAGTCAGCTAAATAACTTTACTTAATGTTATTAATCATAACAAGCTCTGTCAAGTAATATAAACAGAGTCTTACCAAATTAAGCCGAATTAAACTGTGTTTTTATTTTACACTGTCTGTGTCTGCGCACGATAAATTATCGACTTTAGATTGACGCCGTTATCTTGTTCCGAATTGACGTTACATGTTAGAGCCATTCTGCTACATTTGCACCTGTACTTCTTAAGACATTTTCAGCTTAATGAGAGTTTCGTCCTTTGGAAGCACTGCAATCCTAGACAGATGATTCTGATCAGTTTACTCTTCAGCTACTGTGTTAACAATTTTCCTGATGGTCCATCAGTAAAGATTATTCCAACATTTACAAAGATTCGTAGGATTTCCACGCTCTTCTTTTTTCAATACAAAATGCGAGGTTAATTAAAAGCTTGGAGGGATGCAAATTAGTAATCTTCTAATTTGACTGTAAATAATGAGATGGAGCTACTGTATAGCATACATTTTTGCCATATTTTTGTTTGAATTCAATCGTTTCTACAGTAACATCTGATTTGAAAAGTCATATTTTGTTTCTCTGGATATATGGACCCTCTTTGTAAAACGACATCTCTAAGATTCGAATTCATAATTCATCTGCAGCACGAAATCCACCTAATGTCTTTTGTTCAATATCATCTTACATCAGAAACTCTTTGCTCGTCTGAAGTTGTTTACCACTGAATGAAAAATCTTCCAGGGATATTTGGATTGAGACGGTGGATGTTTTCCCTCAATGTCGCTTCGGTCACTTTGCCTGAAGCAATTTATTGAGGTCATTTTTCCTCTTGCGTTGACTATTTTCAACAGGCCTTCGACATCAACTTTCGTAAGATATCCACAGCCGTATTGGATATGTTATTACATCACATGGCATGTCTTCTAAAGACAGCTCCAAATTGTAGTGAGAATCATTGTTTTTTAAGATCTAAAGTATTACTGTTAATAAGTTCAATGTATGATAATAATAAGTAAAATATAAAAAAAATAGTTTAAATAGTATACATAGTTGCCTAAGAATTTTTACTAAAATTTCCCAAGAAGAAAAATAAGCCTAATTTTTTACTCAAAGCCTAACTGTCTCCTGACTGTCCATTTTTCGAATCTGTCTTTAAAGGAGAGGAAGTAAAATATTTATTAAAAAGGTTTCTAGATTTTCTTTATTTATGTCCGAAAATTATATTTTCTTTTTATAATAAGCACAACAAAAATGCATTTTTCCTTGTCTCGTTCCAATATATAAAGCTAACACAAAGAAAGTAAATTTAAAGAAAAATAAAATGCAAAACTGTTCCTGTTTTGAAAATTTATTTTTAACTTCATACCACCATATTGTGATGCTTCAGAATACAGTAAAGCAAAAAATATTAGCTTTCAGTTCTACGAATTTTCTACGCAAATATCAATTGAGAGCTTCTGTAAAAAAGGATCCTGCAACAGCCAAGAATATCATTTGAGATATTTTTCGACTATGTTCAGAGTTAGGGTGATGAAATATGTATTTCTGCTCCTAAATTTCGGGGCTACCTCACATTCATAAACCATGGCAATTCTTGCTATTGTTTCGGATAAGCATTTAGGTTCTTGTAGTTACCACATTTCTTATAAATTATAGTTGTTTCAGGGATCAAATCCTAAATATAATTATTATGGGTTTTTGTAGCTGTGTTAGCATATGAAAATCTGAATTCTTCGATAAATTTTCTTATCGTCAACAGGAAGTGATCAGTCGTAATAAAAAAAAACTCAGTAGTATAGTGATAACATTTCTATTTCAGTTACTTTCATCTAAGAGTGACAGTGTCCGTGATTGTACAGGAAAGCGAAATGAAATGTGGGACGCTGTGATCGCTATGCCAGAGTTCACACCTGCTGGTCGGGTCAAACGCCTGGCTGTCGAATGTCGAAAGTAACGAAGAAAAAGCAATGGGAAGAATTTTTTATTCGTCTGTTCAAGCCGAGTTTAATGTTCGTCTGTTCAAGTCGAGCGTAACAAAATCGCGTTCTTAATGATGAGAAGTGAGTTTCAAGGTGAAGCGGCCATCCGAGAGTTCAAAGACTCAAAGATCCAATTCAAAAATATTTGAATTTTTCACAGTATTTTTCACAGTGCAAATGGATTTACGATTTCACAACAAAGATAATAATATCTCTGTCACGCATCTACCGCGTTAAGGGTATACTTTGCAAAGTTCAACCACCTTGAGATTTGTGAATAGTATTTGTTAATAATATTTTAATAAGGAAAGTTTGATATTCAGCCAGCCGAAGTCAAGGTTAGTTTTAATCGAAAAGCCTAAATTTATTCACGAA
The DNA here is from genome assembly GCA_023159025.1 of Thereuonema tuberculata. Classification (NCBI taxonomy): domain Eukaryota; kingdom Metazoa; phylum Arthropoda; class Chilopoda; order Scutigeromorpha; family Scutigeridae; genus Thereuonema; species Thereuonema tuberculata. Next base: position 53,307,142 of record JAFIDM010002131.1, read on the forward strand.
ATAACTTCGAGGTCAAGTCCCGCTGCTAAGCTTCGCCCCCTAAAAACCCGTAAACATAAGTCGACTTTGTTGTTATTTATTTTTAGTTACACCAATGCCCTAAAAGCTGTACAAAGTTTGTGGCAAAAGTTGTGTAAACAACGTCAGGATAAGGGTTTAAAGATAGGAAAAACGTCAAAAAATTGAAATTTTTATCGGCCGCCATTTTGGAACGTTTGATCCGATATGGCTGAAATACAATACCAACTGAGTCCTTAAGGGTACCTATTGTCCTCAAAATGAAAGATGGCCGCCCTGTTTTTGTGAGATCTGCGCATGTATCATCGATTACTCTGGTCAGGCACTTCCGTATGAGTTTATTGCCATTTATCGCCAGGACGTCGCCATTAAGGTAAAGGCTTGTTACTTTGCAAAACAGCATTGTATTTATAAATAATATATATTTATTTATTTATATAAATATTTATTGTTAGCAACTGGTATTGAAATAACGGTAAATAGTCGAGAGAAGTTTTTAATTTGGCGTTATCAACATGTCTTTCTCAGTGAAAACAGACTACGTCGTCCATTGTGACAGGAAAACATAATTGATCAGCTACCAGAAGGGCTGCGCAGTTCAAACTTCCGCCGGTCATCTTTCATTTTGAGGACAATAGCACCCACAAAAATTTTAGCTCAAAAGCTTAAAGTTTACGTCAGTCATCCACGCCGCAATTTTGAGGTCACGCCTCACTTCAAAGACCCGCCGCCTAAAACCCTGTGAACAGATTTAGAATTTTTCAATACTTATTTGTAGTTCAATCAATACTATAAAAGGTCTGAAAAGTTTATGGCGAAAGCTCTAAAAATGAAGTGACCGTAAGGTTTTGAAAACAGTGGAAAATCGTCAAAAAGTGTAAAATATATATCGTGGGAAGAAGAATTTGAATAGCATAAATATTTGTGAACTGTGACCCTGATGGGCATTTTTCACATGGTCCCCTGCGCCATCTGCTCAGGTAGGAAAGAATGCACATAAATGTTGTATATTGTAAACAATGAGAACTGTAAACAGTAAGCATGCCAGAGATTTTCAACCGTGTTAGTCAACCAAAGCCTAGTTTTTATTTTCACCACCAGATTTCATGTTGAACATCTCCGCTTCCAACTTGGATTTCAAATCACTAGTAGACGAAGTCTTATATTGTAAACATAGTCTTCTATTGTATTGTGTTTAAGAAAATCCAATATATTTCACTTAAATTTGCGGAATAAGTAAATATTTCCCAGTTGTAAATTTTCACATAATAAAAAAAAAGTCGAACACTATCCTGGAAAAGTATTTATTTCCATTTTTCTCCTGGTGAAAATATAATTGTTAAATTTGTTAAATATTCTTTTCTTTTTTGTGTGTGTGGAGGCAGAAAGGTGATTGGTCGACATTCGTTGCACCCAGTTTTTTCTTCATTGATGAGCCGCTCTCTTTCTTATTCGGAAGGTGGGAATTAGATGGTTTAATTTTCCCTTAGAATCGAATTCGATTTCAGTCCAGCGGTTTCGAATGGAGTCGTTTCTACGGGCAGGTTTTCGAAAACTCGATGATTCCACTTGAGAAGTTTAGACTGGCGAGAGGAGTTATTTCCTGGCAAGCACTTAATTCCAATCAGAAAGTTCCTTTCCGCTCTAACCCCATCTCCCAATTTACCCTTTTCCCATCTGTTTAAAAAGAGAGAGTGTAGGCATGAATGATACCTGGGTTCTAGACTATTCATTTGCTAGTCAATCTTTGTAACCTAGTTTTCTGAATGGAATTTGTATCGGTATCAAATTGCAGTCCTTGTGCATTCTCTAACAAAATTTCGAATCTTCGCATCGATTTCCCTCGAAATTTAAATGAAAACAAAACGAAGACAGACAAGCAAACATTTATTGTGTGAAAAACGTTTCGTCCATAAATAGGAGCCGTGCGATGTGATTTTTCACCATATCGAAAGCATACAGACATAATTTCAGTCATTCATTCCTTATAGTATCAGAGACATCAATAAAAAAAATACTGTAGAGAAGTGTGGTTAAAATAAAGATGAAATAATAGTCTTACTTATCATCATTTTCAACCATTTGGAGAGACATTCAATCCACTGCAGGATAAGGTTTCTCCAAGTTTTTTTCCAGTTGTTTCGGTCGAAAGCTTTTCTCTTCCAGTCGAAACCAACAAAACTTTTAAGTTTATCCACCCATCCTTCTTTCTCAGCCTCCTTTCATTTCTCGGAATCCAATTTAGGATTTCTGTTGATCATCCATTATCATTATGCCTTACTATATGGCCAACCTTAATAGTCCTTTATATGAGTACCGGGTTCGGTTCTCATGTGGGTTTCGTGATGGTGGACGAGCCGCGCTGGGCAGGTTTTCTCGGGGTTCTCCCATTTCCCCTGCACTTCTCCCACCATACTTTCCCAGTCTTTCTCTCCATCTGTCCTTATTTCCGTGGGATAGTACAATAGACCTCCGGTCGCAGTGCTTGGCTTCTGTGCCACCCACATTCACTACTACATAGTCCTATATTCCAGAGATAGGTAAAATTATTTAATCTTGACCCTACAATGACCAAGCTTTTAGCATTAATAAGGCTTTCATCACTGAATGAATACTTGCAAAGAAAGAAATAAGCCTGTCTCCACTTCACACATTTAAATCCATATCCTTAGTTTAAATGAAGACCCTGTTCTTAAATTGTCCTTCGATTTTTCAGCACAACTTCGCTAAGGACTGCAGATAGTAACTTTGGCATATCCTCTGGATGACTTCCGCCCTCCTTTGTGGTGAAATAAGTAATTCTAAGTCGAGTTTTGTCTTCTCCACTAGGATAGCGAGTTCCCTCGATGCATTGACAAAAGAATGAGAATAAAAAAAAAGGAAAGTTAATATGAATTGAAATTCTCATATACGTCTGTCTGTGGTGAGATACTTGAAGCCCATTTATGCTTGAAAGCGGAAAATTTAGTAGTAGGTCTGTTTGCTATGAAAAGGAAGGTCCTTGATGAATGAGTAATGAATTGAAGACCAAAAAAAAGCAAACTGTGAATTCTCGTAATCACGATTTTTTTTTAAGTAATTCCTTAAGTCACTAAAAGACTGAAAAGCTTTCAACGATTGTTGCTCTTTTAGTTGATTCTAATGTTAGATTTGTAGGTGAAGAGTTGAGCACTAAAGTATTTGGTTGTTAGGCCATTCTTGTTAAAGTCGTGTTAGTGTAAGCTTCTTTAATGTATCCTGTATATAATTTACTCCTAGAAATCCTTAATATAACAACACT
>JAFIDM010002131.1:53320439-53422951 GCA_023159025.1 Thereuonema tuberculata
CATGTGGGAAATACATACCTGAAATTATGCCGTGTATTTTTGAAACAGCAACACTGTTAACCGAAAGACCGTCATTATATGAATCTTTAGTTTGTAAACTGAATATACTCTACTCACTTTCGACGGAATGAATTATCTTCATGCCCAAAAATAATGGATTTATCCAAATTCAGCCTAATCTAATCTATCGAACCCATAAGTAGTTTTCAAACATTTTCATAAATATCGAACATTCTAGTTTCATGGGCATTATTTGTTATTTTGTAACAAATCATGTGATTGCTGTAGATGGCGCTCAAAAAGTTGGTGTGAACAAACGATTATCGAGTATTTTCGAAGCTGCTCTTCTTTGGTGACATGGAAAATAACAAACATTGGTGGGATTACAGTGGTGATGCTGAACAGAGACAGAAATACAACAGTTTAAACAATCAACGTTTAATTAGACTCAAAATGCTATGGTAACTTATTGTGGGGTATTGAAACTTGTTATGCCCATTTACGAGCTAGAGACGTTCTAACTTTTGCTTTTGATTAAAAGAAAATATGTTTAGCTCCCTATTCACGCGGTTGCCGTTGTCGCTGTGACATCGGCCTCTCACCTCTGAGTACCGGGGTTCGGTTCTCATGTGGGTTTCGTGATAGTGGACGATCCGCGCTGGGCAGGTTTTCTCGGGGTTCTCCCGTTTCCCCTGCACTTCTCCTACCATACTTTCTCAGTCTTTCTCTTCATCTGTCCTTATTTCCGTGGGATAGTACAATAGACCTCCGGTCGCAGTGCTTGGCTTCTCTGCCACCCACATTCACTACATAACATAACATAACATAACTCCTTATTCACATATTGGCTCGTGAACACAACAAACTTTTTGGTAGAAAAACACTGAAAGTGATGTAATAAAATGTCTCTAATAAAACAGTGTTTCTCTTTGGTAACCCATTGTTATTTGCGTGTGTTTTGATATAATTAATTAGATTTGGGTGATTGAAGAAAGTAATTCCAAATATTAATTGAGTTTCAGAAATGGAAAAACTGAAATACTTGTCTGCAGTCTTCGCAAATCTTATAATTTATAACACACAGTGACATACTAGTCTTATGGCTTTAATAAATAGATTTAAAAAAAAAAATCTACATTTTAATGGAAACAGGCTTCAAGTTTTTTTCGGGAACTTCTGGCTTTTGAAACGTCTGCTTTTATAAAATCAAATCCTATTTTTTTAATAAGTGGAACTGCCAGTTTTTGTAATGTGATTTTGCATTTACGTAATTACATTGTGGTTCTTCAAGAGGTTTTTTTTTCCCTCCAAAAAAATTATAATCTGTTACCATTGGGGAAAATCGTTCACAAGAGCGATGCATTGGCTCTCAATAGATCGATACCAAGGGAAGAAGTTTCAGCAGACAAGGAAAGCGTTTTGGCATTTTGTAGTTTTTCTTTTAAGAGCGGAAAAACGAAAACCCGATTGAATAGAATTTGAAGTAACAGTCAATAAAGTACGGCTCGGTCTCTTCTTAGAACCTTTAACCGAACATTCCCAGAGCTTAGACGAGAAAATGAAAATATCCTGGAAAAGAAAAAGGATAGGAAAGGAAAATAAAAAAAAAAACAAAGACTCCTTTCTCGGAACAAAAAGGAGATTAAAGAATTTTTGAATGAACAGGCAGAAATATACACTTTTTTTTTATTTATTTTTCGTTTCGCTATCGATTTTATACAGGATTCCAGTCATATGGAAGGTCAGGAAAAATTGGGAAAGAAATCGGGAAAAAAATCAGGAAAAGGATCTTCTATTCGATAACTGAATCAAGATCAATACATTTAATAATTACGCTCTAGGCTCTAAGAATAAAAGATCCCCTAGGAAACAACTTCGTGGACTTGTATTAATAAGCTTTAATACAATGCAGTACAAAGCGAGAATAAAATGGCAGTTAGTTGTTATGAGTTTTTCTTCTTCGGGGTTAGTAACAGCATCTGCCATCACGAGATGTGTCGGAATCTGGGTTCGAATCCCGGCGTCGGCATGGATGTAACTGTCTCCTTCTGTGTTTCGACCGTTTCTGCTGGTTTAACGCGAGCTGCCTCCTATGGCGTACTCTAGACAACGATTATTTGGCCAAAAGCTCACAATTCTCGCCCCTTGTTGAAGCAAGAAGAAAAGCAAGAAGAGCCCGGGCACGAAAAACAAAAAAAAAGGATATTTAACTGTTAAGTTAAAAAGTGAATGAGAAACCCAACAATGAAATTCCAAATTTTGGTGGTTGCAAAACCAAAAATTATATTTCCTGAGCAAGAACTGTTATGGATTTCGTATTTAACAAGAATTTCGAAGAACTTAAAGCCCATTTGCTTAAAAATGTTATTTTAAGAACCCTTTTCAAGTGACTTCTTTCGCTTTCTAGCGTTATTTTTAAAATTCGTAACAGAATTCCGGTCTAAAAATTTGAATGGGCTAGCGCTTGAAATCTCGAAAACATATCGTCGTTTGGCGAGATTTAACGAGTAACATCGAAACTGAAAATAAAGGCATATAAAAAGATGAAAAAATGAAATACTTTCTGTTTTAATTAATTAAAAACACTCTGTCGCCTATTCGATGCATTGAATAAATGATTTTTATATAAATGAATGTTTATTTTCTAAGTAAAACGTAGGTATGATGGTAATTGCCAAGTGCTAAGAGACCAAGCTTCTATGGATTCCGTTGATGTGCCAAGTTGGGATCTCGTCAACAATGAGAGCTTCACGTGATTTTCAGATGGGTGGATGTATTCTTGCTGGGTCGTATAACTCAATTCAATTTCAAAATTTCAATTCACTCAAAATACTTGATGGGAAACCGGTTAAACACGCGAAGACGAGTAAATTCCTAGCCAACATCCTGCACAGAACCACCCAATTTTCACCCGTATAATGCCGCCTACACAATTTATCGAAGGATTAAGTTTTTTTAATAATTCCACGTTAACTATTAACAGAGTAATATTTATAATTCTGTCAAATATTTACAAGTCGATTCCTTGGTGACAAAATATGCTCTGTGTTTTATACTTACTTCCTATCTTTAAATCTTCCGAGATATTTCGAAAAAGAATCTAGTAAGAGCAATGCGACGATAATTGTTAGCCTCGCTTAGATAACGGAAAATACATTTTATTTATTCATAAAATAAAATAAATTAAAACTTAAAACTAAAATTAAATTAAAGTTTAAATTCTAAAGAATATATGCTAAACAATATTGAAATATATTTGTAACAGTCGGAAATTTGCGCAGTTGAGTTGACAATATTCAATATTCATGTTGCCACAATACTCTTGTTACCTGGCAAGGCATTTGCGAAATTCCATTGTTGTGGACAAAGTTGACCACGCAACAATACTCCTGTTGCCTAGCAACGCGAATATGAACTTCAATTGTTACGGATGTACGCACATATGTTGTTTATTTAATTCAATAATACCTTGAGATACTAGCGTCCCAACATACGAGTATTCCGAAATACTAGCAAGCCTTCGAACAAATTTTTGCTTTGAGATACCAGTAAAGATTTGAGATATGAGCACGCTTATAGACGCGTACTGGTCGTGCTTCGGCGCTTTTTGACGACACGTGCCTTACTCATTTCCGTAACATTTTGAAAGGGAAACAGAAACAAATCTCCCTTGATAGGTATTTCGTTAAAAGGCCTGCACCAAGTGAAAGTGAGGATAGTCAGGAGAAAAAAGTTAAGAAAAGTGAAGAAAAGTAAAGAATACAAATCGAAAAAAGCAAAAAGAAAAATAGAAAAGTAAAAAAAAATACATAAGTTAAGTTATTCTATGCTTATGGAAGTTACATAGTATACGTGTAAGGTACGGTACGGAATCAAGTGCCTACTTACGGGCCAACTCTCTTCCCTCCCTCCTCCGCACATGCCGCCATTAGCCGCTACTGTATGGTCTGTCGGTAAGAACTCATAATTAAAACCACATTTTATTTTCTATCACAGGAATCCTTATATACTATAATTTCTTTTGTGTGTATATGTCTCTATAGCAATTAAAAATATGTTTTTTCCATTATTATTAGCACTAATAACGGAGTTTTTTTAGAGGGCCGGAACGGATTAATTTGTTTTCTTTTATTTCTTATGGAAAAAAATGATTCGAGATACGAGCACCTCGAGTTACGAGCTCGGTCCTGGAACAGATTATGCTCTTATCTCAAGGTATTACTGTAATATTACACTCTGGAAATTATAGTCAAGAAAAAAGTTTACTAATCATAAAAAGGAATTGAAATTGCATAATGAAGGGTTACGGATAGAGGTCACGATAGGATGTAGTTAGGATATGAAATACTAAACTAGATGTAACTAGATAAAAACTAGATTCATCAATGTCGCCATTTTGTAGATTAAAATGTGTTAAGGCATTTTTAAATCGTACATTTATAAAGGCCAGGGATGGCTACAGAAATTCTCTAACACATTAACCTTTGTGTGTGAAGAGTATTTACAGTTCCTAGGATATAAATTTAAAAATGAGATTTTCCTGCTCTAAATAATGACTTAAAAGATGGTTCCTCACCTTGAAGAGAAATCCTCACCTATAAGCATTATTACGCATTAATCTTCATGAAGTTGCAATTTAACGTATACCTTAGAAAGTTCCTAAAAGTGAAATTATTATTCAAAAACTTAAACGTATTTAATTATTAATTTCTAGTAAAATTCATCAAGGAATGTAGAAATTTGAAACTAAAGTGTACAGAAAATAACTAATTAATTTTTTTTACAAAATTTTAAAATTCTTACAGCTTACGTTTCGGCACAAAACTAGCACAATATCTTACATATACCTTTAGTCTAATGAAATTATTAACAAGTGAATATAATTTTGTATTAAAAGCTTAAATTTAAGGGCGACCCTAATAATAAAAAAAGGAAGTACAATAACGTAAGGCAAAATAAAAAAAAAAATTAGGAAAATAAGAAAAACAAAAAAATCCATGCGGATATTCAGAAAACACGATTAAGAGAAAAAAAAAACAAACAACAAAACAACAAACTTCTAAACAACAACCTTCAGCATATGAGTCGAGACCTTACAGCTCCAAGCTACAGCTGACAATTGAAATGATATGGTTGTATGTAATAAGCTAATAAGCTAATAGCGGAAATCCAATATTCAATGAAAACAATGCCAAAACAACGCCCTATTCCTATGTTGTTTGGGTCTCAGAACACGATGGTGAAGTCCGTTTGTCGATCCGACCTTCCGTTTGGGAGTTGTTAGAGGGAGGACAGACACGGACGGACAGCACAAACGCAGAAGCTACCTATTTTGATCGCTATCACAATAGCTCCCAAATGGATCGTTAAAAACAGTTCATTTATGAAGGTTTAAGTCACAAACAAAACCACGGAGGGAATAGACAGTATTACAAGAATTTTGGTATCATTTTTTACTTCTTCACTGAGAATAGAATATTTTAATTGGAACCCTTGCCAACCTTCTTCAAATGTAATCTGTTACAAATCCTTTTAAGTTTAAAAAACATCCCATGAAAGTAATCAATTACTAAATACCATATATATCACACTCAATGGATAAAAATCATTGTTGGAAACAACCACTTCAACCTCTCAATTATTTGCAAGATATTGAAAAGATAACATGCATAATAGACAACAACCGACATTATAAAAATTTAGTAATGTTTTGAAAACTTTGCCTAAATAGACATATCGAATAATCATTCAATTGTATTCCCTTATTCCAATTTCAGTATGATATATTTTGTATTTTAATTGATTACTTTCATGCAATGTTATATATTGTTAATTTTTTTTTAATCACAGAGTCATCTAGTGACATATTTTTGGTAACCTATCTTAAACCTTTCCCCACCTTAACGGATTGTACTTGAAGAAGGTTGGCAACCGAAATATTGCATTGTCAGTGAAGAAAAAGTAAACAATTTATAGTATAATATAAAGTGTCAATGATTTACAGTTTAGTATCGTTACTTTGAAGAAGGAACTTGGTCAGCAGGGGCCGAAATGTAAAAATTTTATAATTTTAGTGTGTGATAATTTTTTTAATTTTTAATACATGTTTTAGTTATTAAATTTCCTTTCAGAACGTGAAATTCATCAGAATAAAAATAATCACTTCTTTTATTTTCAACGTTTTTATTTTCTTTTAAATATTCTGTCTGTTGCGCACCCACATTGTTGTCCTATTTTTGAAGAACATTCAGCCGATCAGCATTGGTTAGCTTTAGCTGAGGAGGTTAAAACGTTCGAAACAGTTATTCCGTTGTCCCATTTAAATTATGATACATTCTCCCCCTCCCCCCCTCCCCCCACCAAAAAAAAACAAAAAAAACTAAATACGTTCTAAATACGTTGCGTTTTCTCTTAAGCGAAATAATATTTAATAGCTTTTAAACACATGACTAACTAAAGACACAGACCTGTGAGCAAAGAAAGAAAATCGTCAAGAACTTCGTATCGTGGGAAAGACTTATCAATATAGTATATCACAGTAACTGTTAATCTACAGTAAATACTTGCTGAAAAAAATCTTCTTTTGAACGAGCTGCTGCCGTATTAGTATGTCGAGTCATTGTGTTAAGTTCGGGATGTATCCCGTTTCCGGTCGAAGGCCTGCCTTTTAAGTTGGACTTGACTTAAACATAAATAAACTAAACCATTAATCATTGCTTCAAAGTTACGTCAAATTTTACGAAGCAGTTTTAATTGAAAAAAGTCGTATTATTTGACTTATTAATTAATATTGTGTGAATTAATGGCCTTTCTGTTATATTGGGGAGAGTTCATTAGTATTTGTAATTTAATCGATTTATTAATTAGTTTGATCTGTATCTTCTGATCTAATTTTGAAAAGCAGTCATAATGATAGTCCGTTTCAGATATAGCGTCGTTATTGTCAATTCTGTAACAATAAAGTTAGAGATTTTAATTCTATTGCATCACCAACGTAATAAATATTGTGTATCTCTATTGATTAGAGTGATGATGCAATGGATACAAAGCCCACATCTAGTTTATTGTTGGGAAGCTAATAACAGCTCGGAGATGTTTAAATGGTCTCCATACATGCGGCAAGCTTATCAAGATAACACAGGAATAGTTAAAGCTAAGCGAAACTGTCCTTGTACATTAGTGATGGTAATATTTAAATAGAAATGATATTTTAGAAAAATTACCATAGAAAATAATTTGGAATTTTAAGTTGCAATTTTGTTTTAAATATTAGAATTTTTTTAATAAATAGAATAAACAATTTTATTCATTATCGTTTGCCATAGTAATAACAACTTTATACTATCTTAATACTTTTTTATTACTTAATACTTTCGTAGTAGTAATAATAAAGTTAAGTGGTCCACTTTTATGTCAATTGTTGAGATATATGATTGTTAATATATGCTGAAGATAAGATTTCAGCATTCATAATCAATGAGGTAATAAGCTAAGATCAGATAGTCAGCCTAATGCCCGCCCATCTTGAATCCCGGTCTCCATTTAAGTGAGTGTTGGGAAGATAGTTCACAAGTCTATCTGTAGGACAGACATAGGTTATGGCAGCTTTACACGCTCCGGAAAACTTGCCTCAAACGAGCTCAAATACTTGCCAGTTGCCGCTGGCCGCTTGTCGTATCGCTTTACACGGGAAGATTGTTCAAGTCTCGTTTTGTTCTCGTTGAGATCGCGAGAACAATTGCCTTCGCCGAAGCGACAAACAAAGATTATTTCGCAGCTTTGTTTTGTTATTAATTCTCAACTCATTTCACAGCAGAGATAAAGAAAAAGGTAAAAAAGATCCCAGAGAAGAGAATGTGGTGAATAAAGCCGTGGATTGAAACCATGAGCAAAGAATATCCAGATTTCAGTGTGAAGTTAACACTGTCGTAGCTTTTAAATAAATTTTCTCGCCGCCAAGAGCGCTGGTGTCGACTTGCTTCTAACATTTGCCTGAATTTAGAACCGTTTCTGTTAGAGAAACTGGCGGATTTTTCGAGCAAGTGGGAGTTTTTCGAGCCACTTACCGGTTTAAAGCAAATTTTCAAGAGCGTGTGAAGCAGCCATTAGATGAGAAATTCCCCAACTTTGAAGGGGAGGAAAACTGACTTCTCCAGCCCCTTATCTAATCATTTAAACGATCGGTTAATAACAAATAGTAATATAGTTAGAAAAATTCGTTATTCACAACAGTGACGAACAGCACTTTGTCTCTGCCTTAATGAAATCTGAGAGAAAGAAGATGAGAAACATTATCGAAGTTTTCGTGATAAATCACAAGCTGTAATGCGGCTTCGCAAGTGTTCCAGTGGTCAAGTTTCATATGTAATAAATATTAAAATACTGAACATTTCAACTGAAAAGAATTGGCATCTAAAAGAATTAAGGGTCCTGTGAATGGATTCCAAAAGACTTGATGTTTTCGTTGTCTTAACTCTCCTATCAACAATAAACCAGAGATGCAATTTTTATCAAATCTGCTTGTTAAGCGGAAAATTCCTGATTGCTGTTAAGACTGTTTCTGGGTCTTAAGTTGGGATGAACTTTCTCGAGGAACCTAAGTAGCTATAAAATGAACGTAATTAACTTAAGCCTAGGTTTTATAGATCGGTATTGTGTGTAATTCATGTTGTCTTAAAACGGCACGCTTTAATTTGGAAGAAGTTTTGGAAGAACTTCTAACATGTTATGAACTGTGTCCAGTAAGGCATTGCTGAATGACATAAGCTATGGTCAACTTTATCTGCTCTGCTTTCGCATATAAAGTAGTTGATTGTTCAGAAAAATTCAGTTCACTTATATTGAAATAAGAATGTTGAGTTCTTCGAATGTACTAGATAATTCACTGAAACACAGGTCGTGACTAAAATATTCCACATATCAAACCCCCAAAGTTTTGAATTAATGGTATTAATATGTAAATACTATTAATAAACAAGATGAATGTTTGCTACCTGACATCCTCGTTCTTTGGCGATCATCAGCTAGGAATAGTATCAGTGAACAGATCATCAGTTAGAATAGTCACCAGTGAACAGATCTTCAGCTAGAAATAGTCACCAGTGAACATATCTTCAGCTAGAAACAGTCACCAATGAACAGCGAGCTCTGAGACGGAGGTTCGGCTGAACAATCGTGAGAATACATGTCATATTTCCTAGAACTAAAAAAAAATAAACAAATCCTAAAACTTAATGACTAAGCATACAGAGTCTTTCGAATCCACGTGAACACCTTTCTTTGTTTGTCTTTTTGCAACGTACTCCTGCATGTTAACGGGTTTCCATAAATTCTGGTACAATACATTTGTTTATTTAAAATCCAACATTAAAATTTAGATGCTTTTAGCTCATGGTCTCCGTCCCTCAAAAATGACACACGAAATCCATCGGAAAAAATAGCTGGACTGATGTCTTAAAATTTGATATGACTCTTAATTTGATACGATTTACGGTACAATTTAGAATATGATCACGGTTTCATTGGTCTCCGTCGTCCTCACACTCCCTTCGTCAGTCCTCAGCGCTACATGTTCGATTTCCAATTCTTAATTTTTAATATTATTTCTGTATATAATTATATATATATATATATATATATATATATATATATATATATATATATATATATATATATATATATATATTAGTTTGGATAAGCCATATTTATTCTTAGTATTTATTTTCTTTTGCAATTGTGTTAACAGAATTTATAATCTTTCTTTTCTTTTTCTTTTATAGACTGGCAAGCATTTCCATCACACTTCGCTGCTCATCAAGGCCTTCAATCACAAGTTTCGCCTTGACTTGGAGCTCAATGCGTAAGTCACAATCTACATACATAAAAGAAAATATTTGTTTGTTTTTTTTTTCTGTACGCTACTCCTCCGAAACCATAAGACACAGAAATACAAATAAAGTATCAAATATTAGGTATAATATTGAGGATGGCTACATTCTATTTTTCATCGACGTGGGTCAACCGGAAGTCACGTGACACGAGGTCATTTTCTAAACCGTTCATTTTAGATGACTTATAATGTAAAGAAAAATTGCTCCTCTCATCGAGATGAACGTTTTACAGGTAGTCCTGTCGTGATCAAAGATCACGTGACTGGGGAAATGACCTCAGAATCCAAGGTCACGTGATCACTAAAACGTTTCCTTGACAGGTTTGCTAGTTTAAACTTTAAAATTTAATTCTCAAATTAACGAATCGTAATCTTTCTTACTTGTCGAAGAATATGGTATGTTTTCATTTCTAAAACAGCTTTGCCATTTTCAAATTTCAGTTCATGGAAGCCGTTGCATCCGTGACCTTTCTTTAGCAGAAAGGACCTTTACTTTAGTTACAATTTCAACTACAGTTTTTGCTAATAAAAAAGCCATTGAATTGAATTAAGGTCCGTGTAACTTGATCGACGTAAAGATACCTACGGACCAGGAGACCCAAAATTCAATACTGATACTCTCCTGGGATTTTTCTCTTTTATTTTTCCCTTCAACGGCAATGCCTTGAGGGTCTCCACTCAAAAAGAAAAAGAGTTCTGTGAGGCCTAAGCATTTTATCAACGTTGAAATAAAGAAATTTCATTTTTATAGATTGTTTGCTTAATAACCTTATTTACTGAACAGTTCAAATCAATGTACGAATTATTAAAAAATACGTTTTTCTTCATTATTTAGATATTATTATTATTATTATTTCGTTATATATTTATTTTATTTACTTGAATTAATGTAGAACTGTAACCTATTGTGTTTTAAGATTAATTACAATCTTAAAACTGGTTGTCTAAAAAGTTATGAAAAAAAAAAAAAATTTTGTTTCCAAACTTCGACAGATCTCAAGTAATAGGAACCTTCTTGTTGTTACATAAGTATATCGACAGTTTAATGTAAATAAAATTTCAATGTATTGGCTAAAAACAAATAGCTTAACTAGTTCCTCTTTAGAATAAACCTTTGAAAAATGTTGATTAAATAGTAGGTGTTGTCTAATATTTTCTGACAAATGGATATTCACGTAATTGATCATTAATGTATGGATTGGTGAACTTCATTTCTTTAAATAATTTCATTTCAATGGAGTGAATATCAACGGTAAGTATAAGTATGTAGCTTAACAATGGAACTGTTGAAAAAAACTTCTATTTGCGTTGCCCAAACCACTCACAATCTATACCAGCAAACGTCAAATTTGGAAATGATGTAAACCAACACTTTTTTTCGTGTAGATACAGTTGTTATTATTGTATTGTTACATGAAAGTTCCTTTGAAATCGAAGTGAACCTTTGTACATTGAAAAAGCTATAGATTGAAAGACAAGAACCGGTTTATTTTTTTACTTTTGTTTTTAGAAAATCTTTAAAATAAAGAAAAACCTTATTTTTTTTTTTCATTCTTTTATAACATATATACTTAAATCAAAAAACTTCTATTACTTGAAAAACATCTTTATCTTCTTCAATATTTCGTCTTTTTTAAGACGAAAAGACATTAAGAATCCATAACAAATGAAATGTTTTATTCTTAACTTTTGTGAGGAGGAAGACCTCAGCTGTAATTCCTGAAGAAGTCTTTTGCTAAAAAAGACGAAATATTGAAGAAGATAAAGATCTTTTTCAAATAATACAAGTTTTTTGATTTAAAAACATTAACTGATAATATTGGTTTCATGAGAAGAAGACTTGTCTTTAAATTATAAAATAAAAACATTCTTGCGAAGTTTTACACTATGAAGTCAAATCAGAAAGAACCCTGCTAAGAACCCTGATCAATCTCTAAATAATTTTATATTGTAGCCAAAGTATGCTAAGGACGTAGTTGTATAATGGATTTGGGTAAAACTGATTTCTTAAAACTGCGATGTGGAACGATTAGAACATCTGTAAATTGTCCTACAGTCTAGTGGTGAGACATCACGTGCATTCTGTATACCCAAGGTGGTAACAGATCTTTTGTCGTTCTAGAACCACGTACAAAACTTGACCTAAAGTGTGAGATACCTCAAAGAAGAAAAAAGAGAAGCAGATAACCTCGAATTAGAAATAAATTCGAATTTGTAACTTAAAAGAAAAAAGAAATAGTTTAGGGCTCAGTTATTTGTTGATTTGGATATTTGCAATTTTAAATGTTTGAATATCATAGTATTGAAGGAGAAAACACAAAGGAAGTATAGATGTCTTATTTTAAAATTGATATTTTTTTGTCTTTTTACAATATACTTTCATCATATTCTAAATGTAATTTATTTAAAGTGCCTTGTTATTTGTTAGGATTTTTACATAACTGACGAAATAAAAATCCACAAAATAAAATTCGTACAATTTGTCTTATTTTAACTTCGATACGTAAAATTGACATTGTTATTAAAATACTGGATAATAATGATAATAATCGAACTGATGAAATTTTCTCCTTCTCTTTAATTTCTGGAGCTTTTTATATTAGTTATATATCGATAATTTTTATTTTCTAATGCTAAGTTGCTAAATAAATAAAAGATCTTAACCTTAACACGCTTTTATATTGGTATAGGAGGCATTCAATTACAGCATTGCATTTTGAAGCATTCCTGATTTTTTTTTTTTTTTTTTATTGTGGGCGATTAAAGAAAAAAATGATGAATTTAATATTTCTATACATTTGAAATCAAAACCTCTTTTAAAAGCTCAGGTAGCTAATGCCTTCCTGAATGAGGGACGAACCTAGTGTGTTGTTTTTATTTAGTTGTTAGGGGGTTTATTATTTAATACCATGATCTCTATATTTCCCAAACTTTAAACATTTAGTTGTAATATGCTCGACTATTTTTTTTTTTTTTATAAAGCTGTAAAACTTTTGTTTGATAAAGCAAACAAAAAATGCAATTCCTCCTGATTAAAACGGCATTCTCTGTATAATGTAGACATTAGAAGTAATATTATTATGTAATTTTCTTCCTAGTAACCTTCTGGCTCCTAATCTGATTCAGAAACACTTCCTTCCAGGAGACTCTCAACAGATATCTTCTCAGGTAATTTCAATTTATTTATTTATTTATTTATTTATTTTCACTATATGTGCTATTTTATGTAATTGCAGCAATTTGTTTTGTATTTAAAACAATTAAAGGGGAAAGTGGATGAAGATGTTATGTTATAATTTGTAAAAAATTGAGTTTTTATTATGGATGAAAAAGTGTTATGCAGCTTAATACATATTAACATTTGGAGAGTGTTGGATGCATAGATCCGTAGATATCCGGTGGATAACGTTATTTCTAATACAGAAAAACTGCTAGAATAAAAACTATTGACAGATTTTTCTGAAACGTACATTTTTGGAACATAACACCCTTCATCCACATGCCCGTTCAATTATTCCATAGATCAATTAAAAAAAAAACCTTCATCATAGAATTGAACAGATTGTCTTTATTACCATCTTTTTCCTCAAGATTCAACTAAGAATATCAGTTGAATTACGCAAAGTTGCTGCAAATAAAGATGAGTTCAATCTTTAGGTGTTTTTTTTTTTGTTTTTGTTTTTTGTTTTTTTTTACTTCCAAAAAGGACTTGGATAAATACTTACTTCACAAACTCCATTTCAGTACAGTTGCCTCCTTTGTAATATTAGTTTTGTTTTTTTATCGACCAAGATATTCGTCTCGAATTGAAAGTAAAAGTAAACATTCGGTAAAACAGATATAACAACTCGACAGCTATATGTGTTTCTTTTCTGGTTTTATATTACATATCTAAAATTAAAAGCCATCACTAAAAACACATAATTCAAAACGCTTCAGTTACTGAAAACGTTCATCCGTTTTCCGTAAAACAAATTGAAACTTATTATTTCTCCTAATGTGCACTTTTAGTCATCAGAACAAAGAAATGTCTTCTTCAAGTTCTAACAGTCTTACCAATTTACAATTTTGCCGGAATTTGCGTTGAAATAACCTAGATGACATTTAAATAAATAATGTTTCAAAGGCAGAAGGAAGTTATATTTCTGATAGATTCTGAAATGAATAATCAACAAAGAAACAGTGTATAGTTTAAATTTTAGCTAGAAAATACTGAATTCTTCAAAAGGTAGTTGAATGAATTCTCAGCTCACTTTCATACAAATAATTAGGAGATTGGCAAAAATAAGGGAAAAGTTTTTAATAATATTACAATAGAAACTCATAAAAAATAATGGTTAAAACAGAGCTTCCTAACTTTCTCAGTTCAAGTTCAATGGTTGACCTAGAGTTTCTATTCGCAGAAGTATATGGGTCTTCATTTCTTTAGGAGGCCTATATCATAATATTTCAGTTTCGCAGATGAAAATATCAAGAAAAAATATTCATAGAAAAGAATTTATTAAAAAAAATATTCCACGATTAAAAAGTTAATTAAATGGACTCTTCTTCCAAAACCAGCTAAAACTCATCCAAACTTATCCCTCTCTTAACTTTATAGCCTGTTTCAAACAGAATTGCAATCTTTCAATTCGAATTCTTCTGTAGCCATGTCACATCTCTTTCCATGTCAAGACGCATCATTTCTTGTCAAAACGCAGAGTAATGTCTATGTATCTTAATATCTACTATCCTTATTCCAAAAACAATCAATGCTGCATTAATGCAGAACTACATTAAGTACTTTTTTTTTTGGGGGGGGGGTCAAAATGAAGACTGTTTGTTTTATTTTACGATAGTTGTTTCACTGCAACACAATTTGACCACTGGGAATAAACTGTGTCACCAGAGAATTAGTTTATGTCACGTGACTCACAAGAAAAGTTATTCATTTTCAGCTACTTACTGAGCATTAAATCGTATCACCATTAAGAAGTTTATGATGTTTTAATTTTATTTTATTGCTCAATTTAGTGCCATACTGAGGCCAAGTGAATCATAATTTACAGAGGAAGGTTTACGAGATGATTTTATTTAGCATTTAATGGTGGTGTCATGAAAAAGTTCAAGTAACCGACCAGTCGAATGTATGACGTTTAAATTATTAAAATATTGGGAAGTTCCGTAGAAGTTTCTTCATCCATATGATTACTAAGAGAAACATACTTTGAAAATACATTTAATTTAGAATAAAACCTAAATATTTATCAACATTTAATCAATGTCGTCAAATATTTAATACATTTTGAAAAACTGAAGAATAATATTTTTTAAACTACATAAATCCATTGCCTAAACACTACACTAACACTCGTGTATTTTGTTAATTTAAATAAGCTTACAGAAGACAAATGTGCTATTAACAGGAAAACAATCTGTTTTCGTATAGATTAGGTTTGAAATTCCTAATGCGTATTGATTAGAAATAGGACGCATAAAAATACGAAAGCCTAGATTTAAATAAAGCTGGATCATTCCTTATGAAATCAACCAGGAAGAAAATATTTGGTTTTCTGACCAATTTAAAAAATTTTTAATTTTGGCACACATGTTCCTACAAATTTCAGTAGCTCTGGCACAATTTTTTAAAAACATTCCCTCTAATTTGTTTTCCTGGTAGGGCTATTTTTCCTATATGGCTGATGCTTATTTTGGTAAAGTTTGATGTTCACACAAACTTTAATATTTTCGTAAGTGAAAGACAAAATATTTGCAAAAGAACTAGAGATTTATAATAAAAACCATTGTCTTAAATCAAAAATCACTTTCTTCAATACAGTAATAATCAATTTCATTATTTTTAGATTATTTATGAAATTCCTAGCATTAAGTGCGGTGTACACCAATACTCTGCCAGTGTTGTCAATTGATGATCCGCTACTCGTGATCAAAAGCTATACGTCTTCAATTAAAAGTTGGTGTGTATCAAGCGCAATAGGGCAGTATTTTACTGATGAGTCGTTAATAACGTGTTGTGTTTTCAAAAAATAGCTGCGATTGGTCAATAACATTTAACATTATTTCCGGATCACTTTGAGCATGCGCAAGTATTTTTCAAAAAGGCGGCTTTCATGAAGAAAAAAGTGGGTCGAATTTTTCGCTTGAAATTAAGTATTTTCAAGGCAAGATTTTTAAAAGGAAGTAGCCCTACCTAACATTATTTTGGGAACTTTTAGTAGTGTATATTTCTCAACTTCATCATGAAAATCAGAGGAATCGGAATCTTGAAAAAGGTGAGCAGCGAGGAGCTGGTGAGAGTTTTGAGATTGAAGAATGATTTAGCAGAAGAAAATTGGGCAGTTAAATTTTAATGATTCAATAGAGATTTAGGCCGACCAATGAATCTTGCATTACAGGCATTGCAGATTGAGAGGAGATTTGAGCAACCCACAAATTTAACATAAACTTGGTGGACACCGCTTTTAGTATTTTATTTAACAATCATAACAATTATGTTACATGACTCACTTGTCTAACTCTCTGGTAAAGGAGATGACGCCATTAAGCCTTTGATATAGAATGCCTTTGCAAACCCTGACTGTTAGTCTAAATATTGATTAAAACGAGTTCAAAGGTAGATTTCTATTGCAGTTTGCAGATCTTTTAAAACTATATATAAATATTGCATGAAACTCAGTTACTTTCTATAAATATTGCGTAAAAATACAGAGAAAGCAAGTTTCCTTTATTTTTCATCCATGATGGAATATGGCAAATTTGAATGAATATGAATTCTGGCAGATTCTGAGGAAAATTTACAGCTGTTGGTGAACGAGGTAGAAAGAAGAAGTGCAGGACTTGGTCTACAGATTAATTATAAGAAGACAAAATGTATGGTAATTAAAAGAGGAAATGAGATGACAAGGATATACATACGGATAAACAATAGAAGACTAGAACAGGTTGACTCCTTCATTTACTTAGGATAGCTTTTCACAGAGGATGGGACCAGCACTAGAGAAATTAAAAGGAGAATTGAAATAGCTAGAAAGACTTTTATGGATATGAGAGCTACTCTGACATCAAGAGATATCTCCATTAATTTAAGGAAAAGAATGATGAAATGTTAAACATGGACAACACTCCTTTATGGATCTGAGACCTGGACTCTCAGCAGAGAGACAGAAAGAAAATTGGAGAGTTTTGAGATGTGGATTTTGAGAAGAATGTTTAAAATTCCTTGGACAAGAAGAATGAGTAATGAGGAGGTATTAAGATTGGCTGAATACGAGAGATCCTTGATTAGGACCATAAGGGAAAGAAAAATGAAATACTTCGGTCACCTGATGAGACAAGATGATCTACAGAGGTTGACGCTGGAGGCAAAGTTGGATGGGAGAAGACCCAGAGGAAGACCGAGAAAGAATTGGTTTGACAACATCAGAGAATGGACTGGCAGGAATTACCAGGAATGCTCCAGAATAGCAAGAGATAGAATATTACAGAGTTTAAGACAAGATCAATTCAATAATGAATGTTAATACGAAATATTCATTTTTATTAGTTTTTAGCATTTGGATTAAGAGCTAGCAATGGAAACTGCTATTAAATCTTTTACAAAATTAAGTAAATACAGTCTTACTTGAAGTTAGATGGTGAAAATGAAAAGAAGGTTTTACGGCGCTCGCTTTTCGGTTCTAATTCATTTATCTTTGAGATGCTTCTGCTAACTGTTTATTTAACATGTGACTGTTTTGCAATTAATGATGTCCATTTTAGTTTTTCTTCTTTTTTTTTATTCTGCAGTAATTTTAGATAGCGTCATATCACCCAATGAAATCTAGGTTTAAAACCGCGTTTAAAACTGCCTTTCTTACGCTAATAAAATATCACATCAACCACAAATGTAGGAGACATGACGAAGCCGCTGCTACAAGCACAGTATTTTCTACAGCTTTGTGAACTGTCTTAAATAGTAGCTTATTTAATCCTTTTTGATTCATTAGAATAAATAAATAACCATGCTGGTGTTTTAGCACAGTAAACATTTCATAATGTCTAAAATATGATATTAACCATGTCTTAGGAAGCATTTAAACATAGAAACAATTCGACAAAGACAAAACACACCTTACACCATCTCTTCTTTGCATCAAGAAATCTGGAAAAAGCATCCTGTTACCGTTTTTCTCTCATATATATATACAGGGTATTTCAGAAATAACTTACTGTTTGAAAAGGATGTTGTTTGAGAATGGTGCAGACTACAGTAAAATAAGAACCACGGATGGACTGACGAAGTATTCAAGTTTTTAATTTGTTACGCCCTCAGATGTTCAATGTGTCCGTCTTTGGTCATTCGGCAGACCTGATAGTCGAGTTCCTGCCATACTCCGTCTGCATCGATGCCTAACATGTCTTATGCGTGTCTTTAGCTCTTGCATGTTTACAGGGATAGGTGGCACATAAACAATGTCCTTGAAGGTGCCCCACAGGAAAAAGTCTCACGGTGTCAAGTCATATAGCTTTGAGGCAGACATGCTGCACCGAGTGTGGCTTAAACTCGACTATCATTTGTGCGACCAAAGGCAGACATCATCCGCAAGATAGCAAATAAAACTTGAAATACTTCCTCTGTCCATCCGTGCCTCTTATTTTACTGTACTCTGAACCATTCTCATATGACATCCTTTTCAACTATTACATCATTATTTCTGAGAGACCCTGTATATTCATTGATATGCATTCATTACATTGCTGATGAAATTAGATTCGAAATAAATTCGAACACGACTAATGGTTTTCGCTACAAATTAAATCTGTCGAATGCAGAGCGCCATTGATTGATTTTACACTTCTTCAGAACTCACTATTTTCTTCCAATGAAAAAAAAAATTCGTGACATTATAAATAGTGAAAATCACTCAGTGGTATTGTTTTTAAAGTATACGTCCACTGCAAAAGAACGTTTTGATGTAGATCGCCAAATGAGAATAAAGAATAATGAAAGAGTTCATTTAAAAATATCTTTTTTATTATTATTATTTAATCCTGTTTTTATATGATTTCAATATTATTATACATTTATTTACGTGCAACACAAATTAAATTATAGTCAAACGTTTATCAGAATGGCGACCATTGTTAAAAATCATGAATAAACATTAAGCTTCAGTAAAGCACTAAAATATATTTGGACAGCTGTTAGCTTGATTTTCTTAAAAGTGTATGATGCAAAGAAAATAAATACGAAGTAAAAGTAATCTAAAAATAATTCTAAATTTCTTACTTGTGGCAAGTAAATTATAAATTTTTGCTCATTTTAGCACCATTGCTGAGGAACGATAATAATTCTGAAACGGTTGTCTTTAGTTCTAACAGAATCTAGCATCGAAAAATTTATAATTATTAATAAGAATTATAATATATTATTAATTATAATATTATTAAGAATTGTAACTGTTACGGAGATTAAAGATGAGAAATTTGTAAAGGAATAAGAGAGTCCTGAAACTAAGTTGGTATAATAATGATGTCAATAATACGAGAAAAAAAAACACAGCTGATATTCTTACCTTTTTTGCAGTTGTAGAGTTTGCAGTTGATATAAAGTTGCAGGAGATACGTTTATCTCTCGTACTGAGTTCAACTGCTTCCAGTGGTCATTTGATGAAAGCCGCAGGGCAGAAAACCACATCGAGTGACAAGAACATCGTAGCAAACAACTAAAAGAAACGGTTATCTCGTGAACTTCAAATTAGAACTCACATAGAGAGAGATATTAAATGGAAAAAAAAATG
The DNA here is from genome assembly GCA_023159025.1 of Thereuonema tuberculata. Taxonomy (NCBI): domain Eukaryota; kingdom Metazoa; phylum Arthropoda; class Chilopoda; order Scutigeromorpha; family Scutigeridae; genus Thereuonema; species Thereuonema tuberculata. The sequence continues at coordinate 53,340,108 of JAFIDM010002131.1, forward strand.
GACTTGTTAGTTTTTCTTTTTTTTTTACATTGCAGATGTTTAGCATTTTGTTTTTACATTCCACTAATTTTTAATCAGTTTTGACTCAAAGAAAGTAAAAGTACAAATGAAGAAAGTTTTTTATTAGGAAACAAGTAACTGTTTCTACAAAGTTAAAGAAACTTGGGAGAGTGGAGAAAGAGAAGACTAACAGTTGTAACAACTTCTAAAATCAGTGCAGAATTTAGAAAGTAGAATTTATATATTAAATAGAAATATTGTAATGATTTTTATATATTTATATTTATCCATTTATTCTATTCATCCTTATATGTTTTTAGTAATCAATTATACATTCAAAGTCTACTGTTAACCGTTAATTCTGTTTGTTTATTTTCAAATTTTCTCCTTGGCTTGCTTTCTTTCTGATTCGTTATAATTTAAAGATTCAGTTAAAGACCACGTGTATTTTAAAATCCCCCAATCAATTGTAAAAGCACGCCAACCAATCGCAGCCCCTGTACATAAGGTTATTTAAACCCGTGATTCCCAAGAATAAACAAGTTCAGTTAGAGCTCCCACTCGCTTCCAGTTGATCTCTCATTCCACGGACCAGTGGCCAAAAATACCATCTCAATATTGTAAATTTTAAAGTGTTATTTTTATTTATTTATTTATTTATTTATTTATTTATTTTTTTTTGAAATGTCATTTTAGTTGATTAATTGCACTAATGCTCTTACATAAAAATAAATTCTCCGATTGACTTTAAGCGGAAACATATTTAAATTTATAATAAAAGTTGGATTAATTTGAGATAGGAAATGAATGATAAGGCAGTTTTATTAAGACGCTAAGTTTTCGGAATGTCCTTTAATGCAAAAGCGGCCCCTCGAGTTCATGGTGACTTCGCGGTACAGCAATACCATCTTACATTCAAATAACCTGCCATGATCTTTTGATTTCAAGATACTATGCAGTCATTAACGGAATATTCGATAATCGACGATTCTTTGTAGACTGCAAAGCATGAATTTTATCTGCAGGAGTGGCGTCACGTCACAGCCATCATTTGCATATTGCACACAGGCGTATGCTCTGTACGTCTATCGCCTTCTATTTGCACGATTCTTTTCTGTAAAAAGTCATTTCCTACTAATTCGGTGATTTCTAGAGTATTTAGAGTATTTCTTTCTCATTATTTTTTTTTCCGTATATCTCTTAGTTTCCGAGATAGGGTTACTAACTTCCATATTTTGCCGCTAGGTGCGCTGCCTTCAACCTCATCTGATAGCGCATGCTCGCTTTCCTATACCAAAACCTAACTTCTCTAATTTTATTTTCGTCCAAAAGTTATTTGGATGACTTAGGATCCTTACACCCTGTATCGTTCTTAAGAAAAATGTTAATAACGAATAACTGTATACCCTGTGGGTATCGTTCTTAAGAAAAATGTTAATAACGAATAACTGTATACCCTGTATTATAATTATTTTCTTTTTAATTTTTATTTAGTATTAATTTCAATATTAAATTATAACAGAACTGCGGGAGTTTAATTCTGAAACCTTCTTTTGTCTGTAACCTGAACATTTTAAATTTTTTTAATTTTACTTAAAAAAAAAATTTCTCTTCTACATATTTTTATGCCATTTTTTTTTGAATTTCGTTTATCGAAAGTGTCAGCATTTTCATTTATTTGAAAGAATTTCACGGAAAACTCGAAGAGTGTTCTCTATCTGTTTCCCACACTTCTGATCTTTTTTTTTTTTTCTACTAATGAAGCCGATTCCCATGCGTGGGTGGTGTTAGCCATGTTAACTGCCACCATTTGCATTAATTATTTGTTTTCGGCTCCCGATGAAAAGATATGAGCATCTTAAAAAGATCGGCACAAGAAGATTACGACGAAAAATGAAGACGATTCTTTTGATCTCGATAAGAGGAATTCCATGGAGTAAAAAGGCAGCGATTTGTTCTAATTGCAGCCGAGTTTTGAGTTCTATTTCTTGGAAGCAAATCTCTTGCAAGTCGTTTCTACAAGCATTACTAACAATAGCAAAATGATTTCTTTTTTTCTTTATGATACCACCCTCGTAACGTTTCAAGATCATGAATGGTTTTAAGCTCTGAGATATCCCACAGCAATTGCATTCTATTCCAAATTATGAAAAGAATAGCCGCGGTCTTTTGGCTGAAATGCAAATATCATTACCCAGATTTTTAAACGTTCCGCGAGAGCTTTTAGGAATCGTTTAGGCTTAAAGAATCTAAAGAAATAATGATGTAAGTTGTTATGAGGGAATGACATGTCAACAGATTTTTCCAACTTCCTAATTTAAAAGAATAACAAGCAAATGCCTTTTTAAATTGTCGTTTTCTATTATTCCATCATAATAATGTTATCCATTATTACTATTATTGCTGACTACAGCACTGAATGTGGACTTTATGCCTTTTTATGCATGGCTTCTGGCTAATTTAATGGCAGAAAAATTGCAATCTTTTAGAACACGCAACTGCAACTATAAAGGAAGCGATAAGTTTCTGGAAATCAGATTATAACTATAACAACTCAGGATCTGACACAAGATACGCAGATTGATTGTTCACGGCGCGAAGACAAATAGAATCGATTTCTTCCATCATTCTGTTATTCTAATATTAGAGCCAATTTCACGTCTTGAGTTTCTACGTTAACTGCCATCAAATCTGAAGTTACAACTGAATGAAAAGCATACATTTTAAATTTTAAAGCATACATTTAAATATAGAAGAATAAAAAGCAAAGTTGTAACATGTAAATAAACTTCCTGCTAAAGTAAGTCAGAAGTTTGTTTCTTTCGTCTATTTTTAATTCGCTGTTTAATAAATATTTCATTAAACTAAATATTTATCATATCTTTACACTAAGCTGTCTTCCCGCTTTTTCCATTACTTCAACCTATTGAATCTTTAAAAAATATTTCGCGTTAAAATATTCTATGCTAATTTAAGATGACTTTTCTCTGGACTGAAAATATTTGTGAACTTACTCAATCCCTAGCCACTCTAAATAAAATCCTAAACACAAATCTATTAAGACTGAGTGAGAATGAAGTTAAAGCCGTTTTGTCAAGAAAGTGAGGAAGCCTACAACAGCTAAGATCCAAAGAAGTTTCCAGAACCTCATTACATTGATCGCTAGTCATCGTCATTCTTTACTGAATACATTATCGATTGTAATGTTCTAATGAGGATAAATATTTTAATTACAATCCCGCTTGTGTTTTCGGAAAAAAAAAGTAATAAAAAAATAAAATGGATCTTCTGTAAATATCGTTCTTAGCAATGATACTACTAGCGAAGGTGATTTTGTGACACTTTTTTAACTTCCGCTATTTTTTTTTAATTAGTTGCGTATTGATTTTGTAACAGTTTTTTACAGAAAACAACCATTAAAAGTAATGTTTCGCTTTCTATCCTTTTCTGTGTAAGTGCCGAATTGTCTGTTTTATCAACGATTTCTCTGTCTGTCTGTCTGTCTGCCGTTATTATTAAATATTAAGCTACTTTTCTTTTCATATCCTTTTACTCTGTAGGCCTAACGCTACTACCATAAGGAACACGTCTCTAAAAACGTAGATACTATTTGATAAGGATGTCGTATGAGAATGGTTCACAGTACAGTAAAATAAGAGGCACGGCTGGACAGAGGAAGTACTCAAGTGTTATTGGTTACCTTACAAATTGTTCAATTTGTCCGCCTTTGGTCACTCGGCAGACGTCCAAGTGATAGTCGAGTTCCTCTCACACTCGGTGCATCAATGCTGTCTACAGGTAATGTTACGCGTGTCTTTAGCTCTAGTATATTTTTTCCTGTCACCTCTTCTTGCAAACATGCAAGATTTAAAGACGCGCATAACACCAGCCGTACAGAGCATTGATGCAGACATGTTGCACGAGTGTGGCAGGAACTCGACTATCGTTTGGACGTCTGCCGAGTGACCAAAGGCGGATAAATTGAACATTTGTAAGGTACAAATAATACTTGAATACTTCGTCTGTCCCTCCGTGCCTCTTATTTTACTGTACTCGGCAACATTACAAAAAACATCCTTTTCAAATAGTACCATTATTTCTGAAGGACCCTGTACCGTATCTACTTTAGTTTTGTGTTTTACAGTCACATTCGCCTTTTCATTGTACAGTCTACTGTGAATGTATTTTTATTGAAAGAATAGTTTTGCCACTCACAAGACTGCTAATTATTATATTGGACCTATTCTCCTTGAAAATACAGCATCTCATTAACTCCTTTAAAAGCTACCCGGTATCATCTGAGTATCTATTGAGCTGTCCGCTTCATTGCACAGCAATGATATTCTTATGAAGAACGAGTCACTATTTCTTATTTTAGTACTGAGAATTCATACAGTAATATCAAAAACCTGGAACGAAGATGATGGAAACGGACAAGATTATCTTTTACCTCCATTTTTTTTGCCTAAAGCAATAGGCAGGCGCCCAATTTCTTAGTATCTTTTGTATTCTGTTGCTTTGCTGAAAAATTAATCTCAATTCCTAGTAATTGATGTTGATTGATTCGGTTTTTACTTTTTTTGTTTTCATTTTGCGGATGACTGAATTGCTAAAATCGCCATTTGCCAAAGCAGATGGAGAAAAATATCTCCTTTTTGATTTGGCAGAGGTTATTCCGAAACGCGTTCCAAGGGGCTTTGTTATGAATTTGTTGCGTATCGCTGCGAAGATTTACATGGAAGGTGGGAATACGAGATCAGAAGTGGAGGAGGCAATTTTTATTCCACGTTTAAATGCAGAGCTTCTGTCAGCGTCTGAAAATACGAAAATGGGATTTGCAGTCTGCGATAAGAATATCCGATCTTTCAGAGGAAAACAGAAAAAAAAAAGTAAAAAGATCTCTACGAAATTCTCCAGTTGCATCCAATTTCACTTCTTGATTACCTTTCGAATTTCTCCAACTGTTAAAAAGAATAAATGCTAATACAATGTTTAATCCCTCTATAACGAGTCTTTTTGTAACGAAAAATATCGAATTCTTTCTTTTATTTTCGTGTAATCAATAGATAAAGTTAAACAGTAAAACGATCTCGAATTCGTATCTAAAGGAAAGAGCAAAATTATTAAAATCTAAGAGATAAATGAAAATCTTCAACAATTACTTTTCATATGATTACCTTTGCCATTTATCTAATTCTAATTTTAATAGAATAATGTTACTGTAATCCTATTTGATTCTGTATTTTGAATAGTATTGGAATACCTTTAACGTCAAAAAAATATGTAGTGATAATAATTATAAGAAATGGATAATAATTTTTAAGATTATTACAGTTGAGAATTACTTATACAGTAGAGTCCCGCTAATCCGGACCCCTCTAGTCCGGACATCCGGTTAATCCGGACGGGATTAAAAAAAAGAGAGAATTTTTGAAAAGAGGAAAAACTCTCAGAAAAATCTGTGTTGTTCATAGACAATGCACCGTGCCACCCTCCTGAAGAAGAATTTGCGAAAGGGGGACATTTTTGTGAAATTTCTGCCCCCGAACGTCACTGCTTTAATTCCACCAATGGACCTACATTTGATAATCCTACATCAGTTCGTAGGTTAAAAACTAAGGTCTATATATACAGTACGTAGTATTAAACTAAAAGTAAGCTGTAGGGAAAGAAAAAACGCCGATTTTTTTTTAGTTTTACCCATCTAAAACTTGTGTTATGTGCATTTTAAGGCAGATTCCGTTTAATCCGGACTTTCGATGATCCGGTCAGGGTCCGGTCCCATCTAGTCCGGACTAACGGGACTCTACTGTAATTAATAATAATTAATAATTACTATACATCAAGATATTCATATAACATAATTTCAGTGTATGTAAATACATAAGTTATAAATTCACTTTTTAACTTGCGATGTATAGCTACGAAAAATTTTCGAAAACGCCCAGCTGTCTGACTTATGAAATAAATTCAAGCTATTTTTTTTTGATCGGAACAAATTTCTGCTTCCGTTTCAACAACAAACCGAATTGGGAGCGCTGTTGTTAGATGTGACAGCAAAATCTAATCCATTAGTGTCCGCATTCGATCTGGAGATTCTGTAATTCCGTTCCCCTCTGTCCTACGACACTTAAGCTTTCAGTTTCAATCAGTTCTTCAGTTGAAACTAAATCAGAAATTACTGTTGAACGGAAATAACTGTATTGACAATGGATTTGTTCTCTATGATTATGCTCTGAATTACTAATAATACTTTTACGATAGGGTATTTAAAATTAACAGACAAATAAAGCAAAAAGAGAGAAAAATTGATGAGGATATTGTTGTATAAGAAAAGAGGAATTTTCGTTTTAAATAAGATGTAAATAACATAGAAATAAACAGAAATATACATGTATTTAAGTTTCTTGTAGGCCTCAATAAAGCTTACAATATAAAAGGAAGTTTGATTTAGGCTTTAAATTGTAGATATTATAGGATTTTTAGAAAGCCATTTGGGAGCTATTGTGATAGCGACCAAAATCGATAGGTATTGCGTTTATCCTGTCCGTATCTATCCATCCGTAACAACTCGCGAACGGAGGATCAGATCGACAAACGGACTTCACCATCGTGTTCAGAGGCCAAACAACATAGGAATAGGGTATTTTCAGGGGCCAACGTCCCCCCACCCACCCACCCAATGTTCAAGATATTTGGCATTGTTTTCATTGGATTTCCTCTGTTAGCTTACATATTAGTAATGCGACCATCTCATTAAATGCTTGATGTAGCTTGATGCTTAAACTATCGGAGTCGTATACTGTAGGTCGTCGAATCTGTGTATCTACCTTTTTTTTTTTCCTCTTTTTTTTTTTATCAATGTCCGCGTGGGTTAAGAGGAACAAAAATTTAACCGCGTTGAATAATAATTTGGTACACTAGGAACCTTATTCATCGTTGTAATTGCATTGGATTTATTCTTTGTTGTAACTGCCTTGATCTTAATTTTTTCAAAATGTAGTCTGAAGAAGCAAGGAAAGGTTATTACCACGCGAAATATCGCTAATAGAAGTATGCAGTTCTTTAGTAATAAACAAATTTTGTAAAAAAAAAAGGATTCATAATCGACTTATCTTCAGTTGTTCTGTTCGGTTGCTCCCTGCTCTGCATCTTCAAATATCTTTACTATTCCGTGAATTTTTAATACAAGATTAGCACAATAAGATTTCGTCTCGTCTGACAGGAAGTTCTCCCTAGTAAGCTGCCCTCGAAGTTCCATCTGCAGTACCTAACTTTGAATACATCTTATCTGTTTTCTTCTGTCTTTTACCATTCACACTGTATTGACTACATTTTCTGTGATTATAAGCTTAACAGGTCTTCTGATGTGACTAAAGTATTATCTGCTATTTATCTGATTGTCGATAGGAGTAGCACAAGAAATAAATACAGAAATACAAACCTCTCCTGCTCAAACTAACCCAATAGAGTTGCTAAACTATTGGAATAAAATACTTTAAAAACTACTTCACAGCTCCCTCTGAACCCAGCACGATTACTACAGCTGTCAACAATTTTACATTAATTTATCGAAATAAAAAAAACAAAATTCATCCATTTCATCGCCAATAGATTTATTGGATAGTATAAAATGATATGTATTACTAACTTAAACGCTATTTTTACTTTGCCAAATTTCTATAAGATGTAAAAGTTAAAACCACAACTCACTTAAAAATTTATGTAAAAAATGTGCATAGATTTTAAATTTTAAGTGTGTTGGGGTTTTAGCTTTTAGTAATTATTCTTCAAACGTTAAATTACATTACAGTTCTATAAGATCTACGATAGAATTTAATAAACATTTTCACAAATTTACAGAGAGCCTTAAATTACGTGAATTTTTTCCAAATTGGAAGTTTCTAAATACTTAATTGAGACAGTTTGAACTTAAAGAGGAGCGTAGGCGAACCCCTGATAAATAGAGAACCATTCAGTAGCGAGGAAGGAAGAATTATTAAGATGGAAAGAGCATGAGAACGTTGAACCTCTGCTCTCTTCGGAAAGAACAAAAAGGAGGGGTGGGAGGACCTGCATAATTCTTTTATCCTTGTGCTTTGCACGAATCCACCTTCCTCTGGCAAGATCAACCCTTTGAACTTCCATCGAGGTTCCTTTCGTAATTCAGATCTTCTCTATTAGTAAAACGCAGTTTACGGTTTATTAAAGAGAGGATTTCAAGTTGCAAACCTTCGCTCGTCGGAATTATATAATAACTCATTTCGATATCTTTTGATCTTTGGTATTACTTTGTTATTTATTTGTTTTACTATATTTCAGGGAATTTTCAATAAACTATCGAAACATCGACAATCTCCACCAACTGCATCCTCTTCCGTAATTCTTTCTTTGCAATCCTTGTTCTGCAGTGTAATCTATAAAAATGACTTCCCTTTCATAGTATTTAAAATAATTTATTTAAATATTAAAGCAGCGAATTTTCGGGAACATATTTTACGTCATTCCCTTCTTCAAGCAAATAAGGAACTCTTGAAATCTTGAAGAAGGGAATGACGTAAAATATCTTCCCGAAAATTCGCTGCTTTAATATTTAAATAAATTATTTTAAATACTATGAAAGGGGTTGTGGAGTCATTTTTATATATTAAACGAGATGAAAAGAAGAGAGATAGTAGAAGAATTTAGTGTAATGTATAGTATATAGCTTTCCGTAGCTATGGGAATTTGATATAAAATCTACATAACATGAAATGTAAAAGATGTACGTAGTAACTGTATTATATAAAAACAAACAGTGTTATCAATATAGTTGCAGATAAAACAGTTTTATCCTAAAAAATAAAAAAATAAAACATTTTAGTAAAAGTCATCCTGGTGAAAATATTAGTTTTCTTTCCATTAACACAGGGCCCAATATTTCAAATGACAAAATGCATGTTTCTGTGGGTTGGTGAAACTTGGTTTGACCTCCGCGAAATAAAAAGTTATGATGCTAAATTGGTTGAATCCGTATAGAAATAACTACGAGTGTACTTTTGATTTCTTGCGAAAGAACTGAAATACTTTAAACAATAACAACAGCTTCTTTTTTTCTTGGAATATCTTTCTTTTAGTCAAACAAGGTAGGGATAGTGATTAGTAAACCAATCATAGCGCTTCGCAACGGCTTCTGAGTCACCTTTACTTTAGAATAGACTGCGCCTGGGTGGTCTAGAAAATGCGCGCACGAGTCTGTTTGCGACCCCCTGCTATCTTACCCACCCCTATTTATATGGAATAATCGTCATTCTTAAATCAAACCTTGTTAATACACTAAATTCCCAATAATGATTTAAAGAAAAAAAACAACTTAAGTTGAGAAACTGCGAAAAGATTTAAAATGGAGAGAAAAAATGAATAAGAATTGCCCATGAGGGGATCGAACCCACGACTTTCGCATTATTAGCACGTTATTAGCACGACGTTATTAGCCAACTGAGCTAACAGGCCACCTACAACATTCAAGAAATTCTAAAACAGTCACTTCCTAAGTATCTACTTTAAACAACGTGATACTAATTTTAGAGAAAATAAAGTAGTTATCAAAATCCCAATTCGAAAGAATTACATAACTAATATCTCATAATGTCTTAAGTTGAGAAACTGTGAAAAGATTTAAAATGGGGAGAAAAAATCTGAAGAATAAGAATGGCCCATGAGGGGATCTAATCTATTATTAGCATGACGCTCTAACCAACTGAGCTAACAGAAGCCGTTGCGAAGCATTGTGGGATATGTGTCCATAGACAGACTGATAAACCGGGGATATCAGGCGTCTTTCAGAAGCCTAAAACTAACCACTATTGTTAGCTTCAAAACAAAGTTGTTGTTGGTCTCTTTTTTTCTTTTTTGGTTACCAATCATTATTTTTAATTCTTCAGCCCATTTTATTTGGATTCAATCATCTCTCTTAAATTGGAGATAGTAAATAGTGATAAAAAGAACGGAATCTCAGACTCACACTTTGTATTCATCTCCACAATTTCATGTACAATAACTATAAACCTTTATGTTCTGTTTCATTAGCTATTTAACCATAAATATTTGTCCTCCAGTTGGTTTTCGTAACCATAATCAAGTTTTTGAGTGCAAATTTATCACCCATTAGGTTTTCTATGAAGATACAAACTTACTTTGTATTAAATACTGCAAGAATTTAATGACGGATTTTGATTATTGCTGTATCCTGTTTCTGCTTTAATTTCACTTTTAACAGCCAGAGTGTAATTCAGAAATAGTGGTTATAAGTTTATGTTATTAATGACCAAAATTAAGATTCTTCTTCATACCAGAGGGTCGTGAAGGACAACTTACTGATTCAGGTGATAGACGTTAAGCCAGAGATGAATGAGAACTAGAAGCTTTAGTTCTAAAACTCCTAACCGTGAATATTTCAGCCAAGTCTTAGCCATCCTTTGAGATTATAAAGTTCGTGCAAAAACTGTTGTTTCGCATCACAAATCAAAATAACAGAAATATTCACGTCTACATCGGAATCTACAACTACATGGGACGTAGAACAGCAGATATTGCAAATTGACTACACCTCCTATCTTATTTATTTAACGTACAATAAGTTAAAAGACATTTTAAGATTCTAGCCTTAGTAACCATTGTTGACTCATTACATTGATAGCCTTTTGGTTCACTAATCTAAGTCACAGCAATTGGAAAGGTCGAATGTTTTTTGTTTTTCATAGTAAAATTTCATTAACACCTTGTTTTCTTTTTGTTTGGTTGGATAGCATGACTCGTAATTTTTTTTTTTCGGTTGGATGGTCGTAAGTCAAAAAAAAAGGATTCGCAGTATGGGATTTATAGCAAAATAAAAGTCGAAACTCATTCTTTCAAATATTACATTTAATTCAAGAACATACAAACGTAAGCAAAGGAAATACACTTACGGACAAAGTTCTTTGATGGTTAATGAAATATAACAGAAGAAAAATCAAATTCACTTAAGCATTTTTTTGTTAATGACAAGTTATGAACCTAATTTTAGCAGAAGAATCTGACGAATAAAAAGAATGGTTACATTTTCGGCCAAAAACAATGGATTATCTAATCACGTGGTACGGAAACGTTTGCACTGCGGCCGTTTAAAGAAATCTGAAACTGAAGACGTCTTACAGGATCGAAACTCGTTTTAATATCTACATTAGCACTATTTTGTTACTATAAATGAAGGATAATATTTATAATTCAGAAATTCTTGAACGAACTTAGAGCATACATTCCTTCAAATGCTATTATTCGTTATTTAGTTATTATTTCTTTTTTAGTCTTGAAAACGACACGAACGCAAAACCAACGTTATTTTCAAATTATGAAAACCCACTCAATAAAAACAGTAACATTTTTACATTTACTGAAAAAGAAAAAAAAAATTAAATGTCTATTTTCTATTAAGTTGTCGGATTGGGATTACTTTTAATCATTTAAAATTCCAAACAAATACAAACCAAATGATAATGAAGATAAAGATATGGTTCTTTACTTTTAATCAAACCACGCGGTAATTAATGGCTTAGTTAAAGGATTAAAACCCTTTGTTTAAGACATCGATAAGTTTCTAGTGCTTTTCTACGGGATTTTTTTTTTGTGGCCTTCTCGCGCTTATTTTCCGACAACGATCCATTTGGAAAAGATATAAATGTAATTATTAAGATAGTCTGTAGTTTTTAACTATTCATACCAACGTTCAGGAATATCCATTCAGCCAGTTCAGAAGTAAGTAGTGAGGGGGTGTTAATGATTTGATTAACCTCACTTTCTAGGATGAAAATATAGTAAAAGTAGCGTCTGAATTAACTCCAAGGAGAAGTTATGAATAGACGTAGTGTGTCTGTTGTACTCTTATCCTTAGGAAGTTATTCTCTCTGAGACACACAGACCAATTGAGGGGAAACGGGTTGGCTGTGTTGTTGGACTGTTCGATAAAGGATAACAGCATGAATCGGTGAAATGCAGACGCAGCTGTTAGAAAGAGAAAAATCATTTGTCATTCATCACGGCCCAGAGCTTAGTGCCGCGATGCAAACTGCCCTTGTATGTACTAAGTCATGTCTGACACTGGCTGCACCATCCCAATGACCCGACAGATGCTGCAAATTCTCGAATGAGGAGTTTCATTCCACCACTAAAGTAGGTCGTTACGATTTATCGCCATTTTTTTTTTTTTTTTTTGGTGGCTTGGTGTTACGCTGTGTTGCGCCATTGCTGAAATGAATAAAATTCTTAAAATAGTTTTCAAATGGGCTGTGTATAACGGCCTTTAAATACGATATTTGCTTTCGATTAAAAAATATGTTTTCTAATATTTCATGACATATTTAACAATTTTACTCTCAAAAATGATGATCTGAGATTAAAATTATTTAAGTTATCCATGATTAATAACAGATAACCCCAATATTTTTAGTTCAAATATAAAATACATATTTTTAAATATATAAAGCACTAGAGAGGCCTGTTGCTATATTATGTAAGGATGTCGACGTATTATCATCCATTGGTTCGTTATTAATCATGTAATTTAATGTAACATCGCAATATTACGCCTGTTGTGATATTTTTGTAGCTGTCTGTAGCTGAGTGGTGCGGCGCTTGTCTGTAGGCAGCAAGACTCTGTTTCAATCCCTGGTAATGTTTTTTTTCTCTCCATGTGTATTTTTCCTCCATTGTTTATTTATTAGTTCCAAGATTACTGCAGATCTCTGAAATTATTACGGGTTTTTAATCTGAGGTTTAAAAATGGGCGATCGCCGAACTACTCCGCTCTTCAGAGCGTTATATTCAGCTGATGATCGCAGGAGACTTACTAATGATGATTAGGGCCAGATGTGCAAGCCTATTTTAATTCGTACAGTAGTTCTACGAACTTCTCTGTTATGTTTATTAAATAATTTTATACAGATAGCGTTTTCAGTATAAGAACATAAGGTTTACGTGTACTGCATAACATTGGAAGCAATAATAGAGCCGTACACCTGCGTAAAATAAATGACATGTTTAGACAAAAAAGTTTACACAACGTTTCGCCGTCGAGAGACAGCCTTATCAAGTCAAGACTTGATAACGCTGTCTCTCGACGGCGAAACGTTGTACAAACATTTTTGTCTAAACATGTCATTTATTTTATGCAGGTGTATGGCTCTATTATTGCTTCCAGCGTTTTCAGTATATTTAATAAATATATCAAAAAACTGATTTTTTTTTTTTTTTTATTCTAAAAACTATACTGAAAATCAAACTGATCAAGCCCCTCTGTAAGATTATCATCCATCCTTATTAATATTTTTCGTCGCTAGATGTCGTTACCATGCAATTGGGTTCTATATGAGTAGCAGAGGGTTCTATTGTATTTACCTTGAAAATAGCGCAAACCAACACTTGACTTCATTTAGTATTAAAAAAAAACAACTTTAATTAACTTCACTTCTGTATCACAAAATTCCTTAAGTTTTGTTTGGGAATATATTTCTCATTAAGTCGCGACACATTAACGGAAGAAAGCAAAACGAAACACATAAATCTCGAGAAAAACAGAAAACAGTATTGATTAAGTGTTTAATTTCTATGTTTCACTGTGTCCTTCTCTCGAATAATGGGGGTTTTCGGGGGGGGAAAAAAAGCAATTGTAGCGCCAAGACATTTCTAAAGAGATTATCGATTGCTTACGATATCGTTGATAAAGAGACGATTAAAAGGAGAATCTCTTAACATGAGTTTTAATTTCAAATAAACTCCCCTTTTCAGAAAGTAAATATTTTATTATGCTGATAGGTGCATAGTAAGAAGGGACAGAAAGAAATAAACGATCCACGCTCCATCTGCTGGTGATAAACAGTATTAAATTACATTGCTATGGTTCTACTTTAAAATGAAAACAGTCACATAAAATCTTCACCGTCACTCAAAATAACCGTAATTATTTACATTTATTTTCAAAATGGCAAATTTTCAAGGAGAACATTTGTCTCCCCTTTCTGAAGCCTATTTCCATGACATTAAGTTTGCGAAATTTTGAACAACAATACGATGTAACTTACAGTATGTTAAAATATTGATGTTCAAATTTCGCAAACTTATTGTTATGGCAATAGGCTTGAGAAAGGGAAGACGAGTGTTCTCCTTGAAAAACTGCTGCTTTTGAAAATAAATGTAAATAATTACGTTTATTTTGAGTGATGGTGAAGATTTTATCTAATAGATATTGTAGGAGGAATGAACTACGAAGTAAGTATGGATCAATTGTATATAAAAACAGCCTCAGTCAGAAATAGGTTAGTGATCTATTGTGCTCCCAGTGAATGATGGCCGCCCTGTTTTTGTGAGATCTGCGCATGTATCATCGATTACTCTGGTCAGGCACTTCCGTATGAGTTTATCACTGGACATCGCCATTACGGTAAAGGCTTGTTACTTTGCAAAAGAGCATTGTATTTATAAATAATATATATTTATTTATTTATAAAAATAGTTATTGTTAGCAACTGGTATTGAAATAACGGTAAATAGTCGAGAGAAGTTTTAATTTGGCGTTATCAACATGTCTTTCTCAGTGAAAACAGACGACGGGCGTCCATTGTGACAGGAAAACATAATTGAACAGCTACCGGAAGGGCTGCGCAGTTCAAACTTCCGCCGGTCATCTTTCATTTTGAGGACAATATGTCTATATGAAATATCTGATAAATTTTTCAAAGAGGAGACACTAATCCTTACCACAGAGACAGAAAGGATTTCGTTCAATTGAATAAAACATCACATACCTTTCTATTACTAGATGGTTGATGATAATTTCTCGATGAATCTTCATCTTTTATCCATTTTGCAAAACTCTGCAAAAATGTAACATCCCAAGCAGGAGAATACGATGAGGTTAATGAATGAGTATCAGTAAATATCTTTTTTTATTAAAAATATTTCACGATGGAAGCAAAGCAACGTGATTAGTTTAAAGTGAATGGCGATTCTTCAAAGGTTGAACAAATATTTTGATAAAATAGTTCTTTAACTATTAAAGAACTTTGAAGCAATTTGCAATATTAGCATTATTCGGGAATTTAAATGTAATAAAGATTGTTATTTCATCTGACACTTTTAAAATCTGATTTTACATTTCTTTTTCTTAACTTAAAACATTTTCATATATTTTAAATTCGTAGGTCGAATCAAGTAAATAGATCTAACAGAATTGCAGTGTCATAAGCAAATTAATGAATTCAGTCGAATTTTTGTCTTATTCTCGATAGCATCTTAAAAATAATACAAATACTAGAATTGTGTTAATCCTGTCAATGAAATTAAGAGTGAAACATATTCATTCTATAACCATCCACAAATAGATCGACAGTTTGTTGGCGGTTTTGGCCAAAATTAGGATCTCTCTTCAACTTGAGATTCCTAATTCCCACAAAAAAAATAAGACAAGAAGTTCCTTAAAAAACTCGACACCTACTTTTTTAAAATCTTGGTTTTTAATTATTTTTTAAGTCATGAAGATAAATGGAAACGAAAAATCTCTTTTTTATATTTTCTTAATTACAGCACGTGTTGAATGGAAAGAGTAAAACGTTTTTCGTTTTTAGAAAGAAAAAAAAAATCTGCATTACGTAAGTTGTCTGAATCCAATGACTTTTATTAATTCATTTTATTCCAATTCGTGTTACAATTCGCGCTTACATTTATAATGTTACTAAGCTGATCACCAATCAGTTGTTTTGTCCTATAAGCTAAAGTATAGGACAAGCTATAGAATAACAAGTGAATATAATTTTGTGCTAAAGCATAAATTTAAAATACGACCCATAATAATATTAAATAATAATAATAATAATAATAATAATAATAATAATAAAATAAAGGAAGAACATTAACATAAGGCAAAAAATAAAAAATAAAAAAAGTTAGGAAAATAAGAAAAGAAAAAAAAAAAAAAACACGCGGACATTGAAAAGAAAAAAGATTAAGAGAAAAAAAAATACAGATTTGAACTGACAACCTTCAGTATATGAATCGGAGATCGTAACCATCAAGCTATAGCTGACAACTGAAATGAGATGGTTGCATTTCTAACATTTAAGCTAATAGCGGAAATCCAAGGAAAACAATGCTCAATATCTCGAACTTGGGAGGGGTGCTGGACCCTGAAAATATCCCATTCCTACAATGCTTGGGCTTCTGAACATGATGGTGATATCCGTTTGTCGATCCGACCTTCCGTTCGGGAGTTGTTAGGGATGGACAGACACGGACGGATAGGACAAATGCAATAGCTACCGATTTTGGTCGCCAAAACAATAGTTCTCAAATGGGTCGCTAAAAACAATGGATGCTAGCATAAAGTTCCATAGTTTCTTAAATATGCATGCCATGTTTCATGAAGAATCACTGAGCAGTTCAAAAGTGATCTTTGGGATGCACATACAACGACTTATTTTGATGAACCTCACTTTTCTAGTAAAACACGCTAGATATGATAAAAAAAATGTCATTGATATTAAATTCTGCATTACCTGATTGGGTAAACACAGCTGCTTCCTATTAAACACTGAGCTCCGATTGGTTGGGAAAAGTGGAGTATTTGCATTCCGCTGCTGCTCTTAAAATGGATGGTGTGAAGGTGTTCAGATCGAAGAAG
This sequence comes from Thereuonema tuberculata, assembly GCA_023159025.1. Lineage (NCBI taxonomy): Eukaryota > Metazoa > Arthropoda > Chilopoda > Scutigeromorpha > Scutigeridae > Thereuonema > Thereuonema tuberculata. The sequence continues at coordinate 53,356,795 of JAFIDM010002131.1, forward strand.
AACCTTTTCTTGTTAGTTCAAACTGCATGGATGTTCCTGAAACTTAATATGGAGCGATAAACCGAACACTGATATTTATTGCTACCATAAAAACATCATAATAGAAAACTCTGAGCCTCTCATTAAATATTATACGGTTTGTTTATGTTCCCTTCTATGTCAAAGAGATGATATCATGCCCTCAATAAACACTTTTATGTTTCCTCAGCTCAGTTTACTTAACTTTGTCGGCGCGAATTATCCTATTACAAACTCAGAACAATCTTGGAAACGATGATGTTTTCATTAAGGCGATTGTAAAATGTTTGGAAATTAACAAAATTTAAAAGAAATGAAGAATTATTCTTCAATAAGGATTAGATACTAATTTTCCAATCATTGTCTTTCGTTAAACACTTCATGATTCGACTTAATGCAGATGATATTTTTTTTCTTAATGTTGGAAAGAAGTCGGATTTCGAAAATTTTCTCAAAGATTTAGGATTCGTTGTAAGATCCGCTCTCTGTTTTATTTTTACAGATGACTTGAAGTCGAAATTACATTCAGAATGAAACACTCCGAATTGACAGAAGCCGATGCTTACAATGCGTTGATTATTGAGCAGGCACCTCATTCACAAATTGAGAGAAAAAAATAACCGGACAACAAATATGGCTTCGCACATTGAGCCAACATCCGTTGAAGTTAGCTCAATGTGCGAAGGCATATTTGTTGTCCGGTTGTTTTTCCTCTCAATTTATGGATTATTACGGACATTAAATTTGCTTTTCATTCACCTGATTCACATTTTAGAAAAATCGTTTGTGAATGAGCACTAAGCTATAAAATTACAAAGACAGCATTTTGGTACTGTTAGGATCAACATCTTATCTTGTATTGTATAGAGGGGAGGTTTTCAACTACACCTCCAAAACCAAAATTCAGAAATTTCTGTACATTCCTTTAATATGTAAATATTAGTAACTTACCTTTAGATGTGGAAATTTTTGTTTTTGTATTTTTCATAATTTCGTTAAATCAGAAAACTCATCCTGCTTTTATTCACTTACCACGAAGTTTTCTTTTCAAGTGATAAGCGACGACCGGATGAGAATATAGAATATTTAAAATATATATATATTTAAATATATATAATCATGAAATTATTATACATTTCCAGTTTTAGTCCCATAAATTAGATGATATCTGACTTTTCTGTAGAACCTGCTGTAAATTTGCTTTGATTCCACTCGGATTCCACTCTGCCTCCCTTCACAACCAGAATTGAAATTAGCCGGAATTAACCAGTGAGAGTTTATGAAAAGCAGGTTTTGATGTTGAAGTTTTTGTAAGGGCTTTCCAAAAAAGATCATTAAAAAAATACTGTAAAACGAAAAGCGTGGAGATATTAAATGAACGAGAACAATTCGGTTTGAACCACGGGAGGAGTGAGGTTGATCAGTGATCCATAGCATCGTGATTAAAATTTAACAAAATTCATGCTGTGGAGATTTGGATTGAGCCTGATTTACAAGGTAATGGCGTGGGACGGTTTAATCGTTTAAGTGGTGACATCACATGCTACGTCACAGTTCAAAGAGTGCGTTGCTAGGGTTACAGTCAAGCAAGTGTTTATCATCGTTTTTCTTTGAGAAAAACACCCAAAAAAAAATAATAAAAAATTACCAGAATGCATTTTTAAGATTTTTAAGGAAGCACAACTTAGGGGAGTATTTTTTTCCTTATTTTTTGCGAATTTTAAGAGAAATATTAAGACAAAAAAAAATTTATTTTTGCATATTTTTAAAATTCGATGAAAAAATAATTTTGTAATTGTTGGCGTAAATAAAATTATTTATTCTTCTATAATCCTACTTCTGAAATAAGTTTCAATAATCAGATCGGTTCTTTGCTATTGAAGAGTGGCTTTTGAGTGATCAGAGGCTTTCGACATCGGGTGCAATGTGACCTATTGCAGTCCGAACCTCAAAAATATGCAGAACTACAACTTTTTTCGTCTTAATGTTTCTCCTAAAATTCGCAAAAATAAGGGCAAAAAAACCCTAAGGTGGGCTTTCTTGAAGTCTTAAAAATGCGTTCTGATAATTTTTATTATTTTTTTGGGTCTTTTTCTCAAATAAAAACCATGATAAAGACTTGCTTGATCGTAACTCTTTCCAATGCTAAAACCCTAGCAACGGACCTTAGCAACGGGTGTGACGTAGGGTGTGACGACATCACTTAAACGGTCCATCAACTTCAGCATAGATCAGGTGGTATCTTGCAGCTATGAGATATTGCGATGGCATTTTGAAACAAATGTGTTCGTCCGTTTCATGATAGCTTACCACATTTCTCGCTTCATCGGTTAACATTTTGTTAATTGGATAAATTACTTGAGATAAAGTAAAGCGAAAAGAAAACAAATATCGCTCGGTATATTGAAGGAAATTAGAGATGATGTGTAAGAAGACAGGTGAAGCTAACAGTGGAAGTTTAACTCACCTCTGAGATTCTCAGTGGCATCAACTGAATGCCAAGGTATCGTAAGGAATATTCTTGAATATTGAATGAAAATAACAGTGATGAGATCCAGCAAAACATACGGTTGGAAATGATTTTACGAATATTCTGGAAGATAGTCAATATCATTAGCAGCCACTCATGATGTCGCGTCTCGTCTTAATCTGTTAAATTATCATATTTTTGTTATAGAAGGTTTGATAGGACAGGAGATAATGCTTCTAGGATCACCAATCGAACGGCACGAAGTTCAAATTGGTGAGCGATCGATTTTGTCTGGAATAAACGTCACCAGTCATGACGTCATCAACGTGAACTCAACAATTAATAAAAAAAAAATTTAATAAAATAATCTTTAAAAAAAACCTTAAAATTATTAAAATAATAATAACAATAATATAGAAATGTATTCGTAATTGTAGAAACTACAAAAACCAGAATGTTTTCGTGATGTTTGTAAGACTTCAGTTACGAATCTTAGCAATAGGTGGCGCTGTTACGACCTGGAAATATCAATCCATAAGGGAATTACGTCATCAAAAGCTCTTTCATGAACTGAACTGCAGTCCAGCTCTGGACCTTCTTTAGTCCTTAGAATAAAAAACCTGGTACCCATTTCACAGAGGACTGGGTGAACCTATAGGCCTCATCGTCTGAACACATTAGTTTGTGAAACGCCTTTTTCTAGACAGAATACATGGAACATTCAGTCGTTAAATTAGGAAGGATAAATGACCGTAAATGATAATGGAAAAAGAAAGAAATACAAGAAGTGGAAGTAAAAAGAAATATATTAATAAGGAAAACATGTTTAATTCTTCTTCACTAATTATCTTATCAATGAATTTGTAAGTTATTTTCGTAAGGAAGCCTCTTAAGAAAAATTAATTAGGACTTCTGGTAATTTATCTTAAGCCCGCCGGGAGAATCTTCCTAAATTTTGAAAGTGTGTCTTGTGGGATTTGTTTGGTAATAAAGAAGTCAAGGGGAAGCGTCATCTCTGTCTCAGGGGAGACAAGAACTGTCATAGCAAAGGAATACAGCTGTTTTACGACACCTAATTTTAATTAACATTTTCAGGGCGAAATTGACATCTTAGGAACAGATTTTATGATTGGAGGAATGGATTTTTGTTTTGCTACTGATTTCTGAGTTTTGCCTAACATTGGGAGACACTGAGTAATCTTTATTAAATACGTCAACAGTTTTTAAAAACTTTAATTAGTGAAGGTTTTGGTGCAAAATAGAAAACTTCAAGAACAAATTCAACCTATTATTACCATTAGTCAATAACAGAAATATATTTTATACAATTTCTTTTGAAGAAGTTTGGATTTATCCTAATTTTGCGATGGCCGTTTGTGTTTTGTTTTTGTTTTTTGTTTTTTTACGCAAACACCGTAGTATATTTAAGGCTTTCTCCATTATCAGTGATTCTCATCTTTACATCAATTTACACATAGTCTTTAGAATAAAATCTAAAAAAAAAGATTATTATTTTTGCTTAATCATATATTATATAAAATCTTTTATTTCTCTGTTTGCCCGGCGCAATTGTTGTGATATGTGAAAATAGAGATAATTTCTGCAAGTTCGCTACGGGAATCGAACCTGCAACCTTGTGATCCGAAGTGTAGACGTCTTATCCATTAGGCCACGGGGACTAATCCCTATAAAAAAATACAAATATGTCATAGACTCACTCGCTGATTCTAACAGCAGTCGTGGGTTGGGAGAATCGAATTTTATCGGATAGTTGTGAGAAAGCAGTCGCACGTTGGGAGAATCCACTTTTCCCGGGTTGCTAGTTGTTTCTATTTAGATATACCTTTCTGTTCTTCAAGGGGAAATGTCTCACAAAATTCTCTACCTGATCTTAAAGTATAATTTCTTGTTTATGCAGTTGATTAGCCACTCTTCATGGATCAAAGTTTACTTATGAAACTCCCCTTATATTAGCACTAGGTTTCGAATTTTTGTTTACCGTTGGAGGTTTAACAGGTGTAGCCAATTCATCTATTGATATCATAATACACGATACTTATTATGTTGTAGCCCATTTCCATTATGTTTCTTTCTACAGGAGCAGTATTTGCAATTTTAGGAGGAAAAAATTTACCACATTTTAAGTAATTAGTATTTGTAACAATAGTCTACCTGTTTTTGAATTTTCATTTAATTTTACAATGATCAGGACTTCTATCAGAACTTTGATTAAATTTACAGAAGCGTAACGTTAGATAATGTTCCACAAGAAGTTAGGCATTGTATTTGTAGGCATTGCATTTCTGATGAGTAAAATAATAATAATTTAGAAAAGTGTACAAAAGTGTATCAAGTCAAAATATTACAAATTAATAACCTTTGTAAGATATTACATATAGATATTATTTAAGTGAATAGCTCATATTCAGTGACATTTATCTACTAGTTAACTTTTAGCTTTGTAAGGTAAATAGTTGGATTTATCTTGATTATCTCGACTTAACGGTCAGCTATAAGCGGAAAATCAAAAAAAAAATATTTAAGTATTAAGAATGGTTTAAAGCGTAAATACTGGAAAAAAATCCCATTTTATAATTTATACACAATAGATAATTTCATGGGAAAAAGTTTATTAAATTTGACTTCTATACTTCATAAATATTTTTTGTTACATTTTGAAAGAGAAAAATAGAAAACGTAACACAAAATAGTTAAGAGAAGTTTTAATAAGGTTTTTCCCATGAAAATAACTTATGTATAAAAAAATGGTTTACAAAATAAAAGGTCGAAGAATTAATAAATCCACTATATCCAGAATAAAAAAGTGCTGTGATAAGTACAAAATTTAAGAAAAGTTTCTTATTTAAAACGAAGTCTACTTGTCCACAGGTATAGCCATTTTGAATTTACTGAAAGTTTTGTTAATTTCATAAATTGTCAATTAACAAAAAAGTCAAGAACGAAGAGGAACACTTTTGAAAAAAGGGAAATACTGGATAATTTTACTTTACTGAGAGTGAATATCGGCATTTCATATTTCTATTAAATTTGTAAAACCATTTTCATTAAAAAAATAAATTTAAAAAAATTCAGTGTATGAAACCCAAGGTAAGGTTTATTGCTTTAACTCTTTTTTTATTTTTGTAAGCATGCCTTTGATTTCTTCACATTGTATTACCAAATTGCTAAGTAGCACAGCATCGTTCCTTCATAATGCAAGACTGAACCAGAGTACAACTAGGCCTTAAGTTGAAGCCTAGATGTGAATAATATCCAAATTCACATCTGGTGGAAACAAACCGAATTCCGGAAGACAGATTATTTTTGATAAGTTATCTCAAGCTTAAGAGGTAATGAAATAAAACGTTAAAATATACAACACTTCTATAAAGTAATTTACTTTTTAATTATTCACAAATGATATCGAAATCTCAGTAAGAATTACAGTAAAACCCCGTTATTGCGCTCGTCAAGGGACCATGACCTACAAGCGTAATAAGCGGGATAGCGCTATAGACGGGAAATGATTTATGAGATGGGGAAAGATTTGGACACCATTTTACAGGAAACATACATGATTCTGCAATAGATATAGTGCAAAGAAGAGCTTATTTCCTATTAAAAAGATCTTTGATTGTGGTTTGCCGTGTGTATGTGCTACTGTTAAGAATAATTTTCAATACGGTTCAGGTAACTATTAACGTCAATTCATACCCCACTAGGAGTAACACGAATATATTTTCGGAGCAGATTTAGTGCGCACTTTACTTTTTTACGTTTGCAACAACCCTTCGCTGCATCGGTAATTACATCCCTATTTTTCATTATTGTTCGCAGGTTGGACGAGGGAATTCCTAGAGATTCTGCGAAATCCTCTTGACTTAATGTAGAATTATCGTCGTAGTTAGGAGAATTTGCAATTTTTCACTTATAGAAAGGGATTTCCGCTTCGACATTTTGCACTACTGTATCACAGACCCGCACTTCACAGAGTTCAAAGATTCCCTACTACCAGGGAAAGAAAAGAATCTTTACAGTGTTACATTTCTTTTCGATACAAAATTTCCGATAAAAAAAAATAGCGCTACAAGCGGGATTTGAAGCGTTATAAGAGGGTAAAAGTATACAGAGATATATAGAAAATTCCAGGGACCGAATAAAAAGAGCGTAAAGAACGGGATAGTGCTATAAGCGGGAGCGTAATAACGGGGTTTTACTGTATTTCCGAAGTCTAACTCGGTGGTGAAAATATTTTTAAAAAATCGGGCATCCACCTGTAGTAGTTAATACAGTTCGTATTTTGTAACATTCACTAGGAAAATAGTATTAGAAACTAAATAAGTAAACGATCTTAAAAGCTGATAGTTATTACATCTTGCCTACAGATTTATTATAGTTACAGCGAAACGGATATTCTAAGCCAGTAGGATAAATAATTGTTTATAAGTAAAGTAAAAAATATAACTTATAATTAGTCAAGTGCTATTAGCTGTAAAGTTAGCTGATATAAAACAAAATAGTCTTATGTTAGACCTTTTCTAGTTGGCATTGTACACCGAACCCTCCGTCCCTTTTAGCATATATGGAACCTTGTTGCAATTTTGGCCTCGTACATCACAAGTGTCGTGTTACCTTCAAAAAGCATAAAACTTGTTTATAATCCTACAATGGCTATTGGAGTAGTTCGTCAGTTAGACTTCCATTCAAGGCTAATATGTGTTGAGAACTTCCTTCTCTATTGCAGGAAGTGATAATGTGCCTCCCCATGCCTATTTGATGCACTCGGGAACATTTATGTCAGATGCATAGTGCGCTTGAGTTTATATCTCGCTTTATTGCGCTCTACTGTTCTCAGCATTTGTATCAAGTTGCAAGCCATCAGTTCCAGGCACCATTTCACTTGGTTTTTGGGAAAGTTAAGCTTTCAACCAAAGACACAAATAGTCAGCTTTTAGGTCCAATGAGAGAGGGATATCCCCTTTTCCAAAAACAAAATTTTAAATCTGTCAAGATCTTCTTGGATTGCAAAAGCCAAGATCTACTTTGCTTGCGGCCAGTTTCTCCAAATAGTATTAGTAAGTCGCAACTTAATTGAATTCAATTGGACTTAATCCAGGATGTAATTTGCGACTATTTGGGGAAACCAAATCCATCTCCAGTATATCCTCAGTTCTAGGAAATCAATTAATTAAATAATAATAAATAAAGTCAGCTGTTTTTATGATAAAACTTAGTTTTTTTGTAAGTTTTGGATATCCCTGATTTTTGCAGAAAATCCTTTAATTATAGTAACCTTGTAAGTATTGACGAAATCAGTCCTGTACTAAATTTGGGTTTAGTACTCAATTTCTCCGTTTTCAGTGTTTATAGAAATCTTTCCTTGCTTAGCCAGAAACGGTCTGTGTCTCATAAAACAAAAAAAATATCGTCTCTATATGCATGTAAGTGTGTAAAATACAGTAAATTTAAATATATGTTTATATATAAATAATATAAAATAAATAAAAAGAATGAAGTCTTATGATTCAAATTTGTCATAAGCAACAGATTTATATTGAAGCTATAATAGACTTGAATCACATTCTAAGGGGACCTGATTCACATTCGAAAGTTCTAAATTAAAGTTTTGGTAATACAATGTTTTAATAAAAATTTTGTATGTTGGTAGATGTAGAGTGTAATTTTATTAATAATAATAAGCAAAACCTGTCCTTATTTGTAAACTATGGTAGAATGTAATACTATCTATAGTCTTCATAATGTAGTGTTAGCCCTGCCATCTAGACTAGGTTGAAGACTAGCACATTAATGAAATGGTCCTCCTACAGTTGACCTTAATTTTTCTTTTATTATCTCTCTTAATATTAAACTTTATTCCCACGAAAAGTGTACAAATTCCACACGTGCACATAAAATTAGTTAGACGCTAGAGCTAACACTTAACTAGTATTGTAATCTTTTTCTGATGATTTTTTTGCCTTCCATTTGTACTTTACTACATCCCTGAATCTTTAAATTTCAGGGAACGCTTCTGAAACGAATATTCCCCCAGAACTACAATCGGTTGGTAAGTACACTACCCCTGGTGTCAGGCTTGTGCACTTTTCAGTATATTTCACATCCACAGTTTCATACCACAGTCTTGCACACACTTAGATCATAGTTTGTGAACTATCCGAATACAGGAACTCCTTTCTGTCTTCAGATATCTTTATTTTAAGCCACCACATCACAGCATGGTGAGAAATAAGTTTGCTTTATCTAAGATTTCAGATGATTCTCGAAATATCAAGAAGAGATATAAGTTCCATTGCATATTTATCTAAGCTTTTCTTGACATGTTAAAATCTTGTATACCAGGGATTTAATTGCGCACGTAATTTTCCAACTAAGATTGCATAGTATTACTATGCAATAATTGTTGTAATATGATTTATAATATAATTTTTATAATCTTTTTATAATATGATTAAGTAATGAAAGACTAGCTAAAAGATTCGATTTAGAACTTCCTAAGTTAATGTAAATTGATGAACGAAAAACTATTCAAGACTTAAGTATAATAAGACTAGTTTTGGGGATTAGCCTTTTGAAATAAACTTATAGCAGATCAAGAATTTACTTATTGCAAGTTTGAAATCGACAGTTTCTGTAGAATGTTTCGGTTTCTGTTTGCAGACTAATTACTTCAATGGCATCACAAGTGCTTCCGCCTCCTAAAATTTAGATAATTGTCAAATGATTGGCTGAAAGCAAATTCAAAATTTCAAAAAGTAAGTTTACTTTCAAACTCTTCATAAAAATAAGCGAGACTGCTCACGGAGAAACAGCTTCGTTGTCAGCTTATTGAGACTATTTTGTTGGCAGCATTACATAAGATTCCGTATTCCTATAACCTCTTTCTGAAATAGATCTTACTGTTTCGGTGTTCCCAAATGTTCCGAATACAAAGACGAAATTTTAGAGTAGCTTATTTTTCTCTTCATCCTGAAAAATGAAGGAAGCTTGTTTACAGATAAATAGCTTTTCTTCCAGTGATTATAGATTCGAATCTGCTAAGACATGGATTATTTTTAATAATAGGAAAAAAAAATCAGAAGAGTATTTCTGAGGAATCTTTGAATTCGCTTTCTTCACACTTAGAGAATCATAAGAAATCATAGATATTCATGTGGTTGAAATTTGTGTCATTGGACAAAACACTGCATCCTATTCTAATAAGAAATGCATGGGGTATATAGTCAGTCTCTACCATGCTTTGAATGGTAGAAACATCGTAGTTAATGCAATTCAAATCAAATCTTTGGTTTATTTCATCCGTCATCTTATTATTTACTTCAAAGCTTGCCAAAAGCACCAAAAATTTAGTTTTCTAGTTTTAGTAGATGCTCGTATGGCAGAGTTTACACTACAATATGAAGCCGCATGAAAAAGAGATATAACTTTCTATTATTTATTGTTTCTTTTGTATCGTTGCATATTTTTACTTTTATTTATTTGTAGAAGCATTTATTTTATTGTTTATTTATGCAATTCTGTAGTTCCCCTTCCAAATCGCATTATCTTTCATCACTTATTAAAGGCTTAAATAACTATTAAAGTCGTTTTCCTGTCAATCAATGTATGATAACGGTTGCAAAGCAAGCAATGTTGAATTTGTCACAAACAGTTAAAAATCACTTGGTACTAAATTCTTTCTTACTTAACTACGTACATTCCTATTATTGTTATTAAGAGGTGATTGCTTTTTTTTTTTTTATGTTTTGTTAATCAACTTAACAACGAATTTTAATTAGCACTATTCGTAATGCGCTGACCTAATAGAAAGAAAGCATAGATGTTGGCGATGTTCGGATATACGTCACTTTCATTGGTTGTTACGCATATTCGTACTTAAAAACTACTTAAATCCACACAATTTCATCCTAACGGTCACTCAGCACACAGTTAAATTTATACGGATCAGTCAGTAGATCTGACTCAGATTTAAGCTATCTTCCAATTTCCCCGACTTCCAATAAGTTACACTTCCTTCACATTCCTTGTTTTGTTTTATAACTGCTACGAAAACTGCTTTTCTTAATATTAATTGAAATCGCCCATTTCAGTGCTTTACACAGCGACTAGATTGTACTTTACGTGATAATTGATTCAAAACATCTAACAAAAGATGTAGTTTGATGAATACAACAATGGAATTGAATTACTTTCAATCTTAGGAATCAATCCAAAATAAACAAAACAATAATAAAAGACAAATTAAAAAACTCCAGCCATTAGCCGGCCTCAGATGAGTATTCACAGGGCATTAAAAGAGAAAAAGCGCCTTCAATTTTTTCTTCAATTTCAAAAATAAAATCATAAGAAAAATAAATTACATAACAAAAAATCAAAAAAAAAAAAATAAATTTTAAACCAAATTTTAAAAAAATAACCTTATAACAGCAGAAATATATAATACAAATATCCTAGCATTAGCTAAAGAAGTTTAAACAAATAAAAATATTTAGATAATATTTGTGTCTTAGAAGTTTTAGATAAAAATTACATCAGCCACGGCACTTGATTAAAAACTGTAAAAATATTGACAGTTCAAAAGCACCCCACAAGCTGCGTCCAAATTGCAGATTGGACATCGGAGGGGAATCTCTGATAATTTAGACAATATTTGTGTCTTTCTTCAAAGTTTAAAAGAAGTTAGGAGGCTCATTCTTGAGAATCCCCGCCTCCAAAAAAAATTTGATTTTAAATTTATAAGTTTTCTCAAATGTTTATTGGAAGTAACATGATAATGATATCAAAATTAAAATATGAAAATTAAACAAGACCTTTCTGTGATATTATCATATCAAATATGTTAATGGGATTAAATTTAATTTACCCAATTTCGTCTTTTAGAGTATTTTATTATCATTATGTAAAGTTAATCCTATCCTTTTTTTGTTTGCTTCTTAGGAAATAGAGCACTGTTACTATCATGGCGTGATTAAAGATGTTCCTGGTGCCTTTGCAGCGGTAAGGACGTGCAGTGGGGTCAGGTAAGTAGAAACTAAGGCGAGATTCCTTTATAATATTAACGATATATAATGAACGGTCCTTATGGCTGCATCTTCATCATCCTGGCTGCTATCGAAAATCCTAACTATGTACGACTACTTCATAGACACGCCATTGTAACATTAGAATTTGTAGAGTTAATCTGAAAAATGAAGCAAAGATAACTTGTATTCAACGGAATGTGCTGGAATATACTGGTTAATAGTTGTAGCACGCTGTTACTGTCTCCTTTTAAGTTTGGTTGTTTGTTTTTTGTTTTTTTTAATAATCTCGGTTAAAACATAAAAAATGAGGCTTTTATGTGTTAACATAACAACAACTCAGTTTATATTTCTAAACGGTCCATGCAGAAGAGGCGACTAATGGGAGCCTCATAAGAATTGCTTTGTATTTTCTGTCTGTCACAGTTCTTGAAAAAAAAATGGAAAAAACTTTGATCTTCATATTCTTATGAAAAAAAAAGATACGAGAACCCACACTTATTCAACCTAATTTATGAGAATTTACCTTACAATCTGTTAGTTTAACGACCTGTCATTGATGAGTATGTTTTTTTGATAACTAGGGATCTATTGGATTTTACGATCTACTTTGCATAAGTGTCAAAAGTAGCTTAAACAATAATGAACTGATATATATCAAATATCATATTTACGAGTTTAGTGTTAAAATTAAACTTTGGTTTAAGTAGACCAATTTTTAAGGACACTTTATAAGTTATGTACAACAGTACTGATATTCTTCCAATTTCATATTCAAGAATTTGGACGTAACGTGTGAACTGCTAGTTTTTGGGTTCGTTTCGCCATTTCGTCCCATTTTTTATAAGACCCATTTTGTGGTGAAAGATTCCATCATTTTTTTTTAAGATACTTAGCAATAAAAGTTATCACAAGCTAAAAGTTTATTAACATTGTTTTTTTTCTGCCGCTACTCCTCCGAAACCATAAGACATAGAAACAAAATATGGTGTCAAACTTTACTGAGGATGGCTGCATTTCATTTTCATCGACGTGGGTCAACCGGAAGTCATGTGACGTAGGGTCAACTTCTAAACCATTCAGTTTGCTAGTAGATGACCAAAATGTAAAGATCGAGATGAACTTTTTGTAGGTAGTCCGGTCGCGATCAAAGGTCACGTGACTGAGAAAATGGCCTGAGAATTCAAGGTCACGAGATCTCTAAAAATTTTACTTGACAAATTTGCTAGTTAAGTTTTAAACTTAAAGTTTTGTAGAGTTTGGAAAATACCAGAAGAAACTAAACGATGTCCATTCGTGCTACTCCATTTTTGTGTTAGGATCCCACCTGTGGTCGAACTGGTGATCACAATTCTAAAACTATGAATTACTATCGTTAGGTGTACGTTAGTGTGAAAAGTTCTAGTATAGACCAGTAACAGTCTAGTATAGACATTAGCTGAGACTGCTAACTTCTCTAAGATTTAATTTCTTTCAACTCTTTAGCGGAATAGGAATTTCTGCAAAACACTGTAATAGCACTTGCTTTAAACCAGACAAGCGAGAGTCTAATATAAACTTTATATCTTTTATTTATAAATTTTTGGTGTCTTAGTTACCTTTCTTAGCGCAATAATTCTCACAAATGATGATGCATTAACAACCATTCATTTCATTTTTAAAAATTCAAATAAAAGAAATATCTTATTTTTCTTTTTCTTTTTCTTTCAAGTGGTGTCATTCACATCGGGAATGAAACATTCGTCATCCATCCCTTCTATGGAGGAGATCTGTCAGTAAGTTCTAATTCTTAAGTTTACTTAATCTTAAGAAAGTCCCATTTCCTAGCTTAATCTCAGCTATTCAAATTTTAATCTTAATTTTTTCGGTCATATGTTTCTTAAAACTAGTTAATGTTAAATTACTTTTATTATTTCCTTTTCTAAGTAAATCACAGTTAATTATTTTTTTCCTAAATCTTTCAGAAAAAACATCCTCATGTAATATATGAGGCTAAAACCAAAATGAAGCAGACCTGTGGTAAGTAACACAGATCAGAACATAATCTTCTATTCATTTGTCTGTTATCAATCCTTATGTGTACAAAGTTTGTTGTAACCACTCGGTAATTTCCAAATAGTAGTTGATCTATAACATTGCATTGTAATACATGAAACGATGTTTTGGGGAACCCAATCTCCTTCGAAACTAAAACCTAAGTGAGTAATTCAGAAAGTAGTCACGTGATAATGAAATCAATCTATTCCCTGTCAATATTTTCGTAATATTTTCGTAACTGCTTTGCATATATAGTTAAAATATTAATTCTTAATTACTGTAATTACATATAGCAAAAATATAACATTACTCAGCAACCAATTGATCAGACCTAAGTTACGAACTCATGTAACGTAATGCAAAGAATAGTGCATCAGATCCTGTAGTGTTTGTTTTAAAAATATCGTATATGTTATTTCTTTACGGTCAGATTGATCTCGAGATGTAACATTGGGATTTATGAAAGCTCATTAACTGAAATTATTCTAAAGCTACTGAATTGATGGCTAATAACATTTCACAAGTCATGAGGAGAGCTTTTATCTGGTTTCTATCCTCATTATCTGAATCAATGGGCTATTATTTACGCCTTTATCTAGAAAGCTTCATGTCAACCCTAATTCCGGCTTGGGGACGAATGGAGGCTGCGATAATTCTCAGTTGGGGTCTATAATGGATGGTCGTGTCACTAGAAGCAGAAATTTCTGCTTTTGTTGTCTGTTTATGCGCATTGGTTTTTAAATTTAAACAAGCAGTTTCTTCGGCTGATTTAGTGATTTAAGAATAAAAAATTAAACAAAGCTTTTTATAAGTTTAAAGAAACGAAAACAAGAACAGTACCTGAATAAAATTGCCTTTCTGATTCGATTATGGGAAGGAATTGGGAACGGCCGTTTCGTCCTTCAGCGGACTCATCATAATCACTAATGCTGGCCGAACACGTAGCAATATGCGGCAATATTGCTGGACAATATTGCTCATTTTTATTGCTGACAACCGTTTCCAGCAATAAAAATGAACAATATTGCCCATTTCAAGAATATTGGTATTGTAGGAAAAATAGGAACAATTTTAGTTGTCGAGAAATATTGCTGGTTCGCGAGCGAATCACATGAACGGATGAAATCACGGGACAATGGTGACGTAGAAGGAAGGCGGGGCTTTGAAAATCGGAAAGTAACTCACTCACTCCGACCATTTTTTTTTAGAAAGAAGGCTTAAAATCAGCGAAATGGGTCGGTCCAAAAAAGATAATTCAAACAACAACATTTTGTCAATTGATAATGAAAGAATCTTAATTGATTTCTACCGCGGTAAGGCGTTTAATAGTAGATCGATTCTGTACGTTCGTAACAAGTTAGGCTTAACCGCAAGTACGCTTACACTCGATCGCTCCCATTTTATTCGCAAATAAATTGTATAAATAAAACCGATGTCGTACAATTGCTGTGAATATTGTCCCCAGTGCACCTATGCTCTGCTAGTGTGGTGTGTTTATAAGTCGTTCTCACTGAGTGTGTAATGACTAGGGCTCCCTAGTGAAACACGAAGCGCCGTAACCATCAATATTCAGGGCAATATTCGTTCAGGAAAAACTGTGAGTTCGCGCGTGATATAAACTGGCAATATCAATTTTAATCAATATTGCCCAGCAATATTGCCGAATATTGCTACGTGTTCGGCCAGCATAAGGCAATTTTATTTTATTCAGGTGCTGTTCTTGTTTTCCTTTCTTTAACCATTTCTCACAGCACGTTAATTTTCTCTATTACTTTTTATAAGTTTATTGCGCACATCTTTTAATGCGTGTAACGTTATTTATTTAAGATTGCACTGCATTTGGTTTTTATTGTTATATTTACACGTTCTGACTTTTGTTTTGATGTCACCACATAGTCATAAACACTGTCTATTTTAGTAAGTGCAGTAAAACTTTTGAGTGGATGTTTCCCACTCACTTTTTCTTTGTTTTTTTATTTAACTTTTTTCTGTGTTTCATGGGATAAATTTATTCCGCTCTCCAGGGCTTGGGTGGGATAGATTTGTTTCAATATTTGAAGTTCAGCGGTTTTTATTCCGAAGATTTAAAGACCGTTACATTTTATAAAGTCTTTTAATCCCTTTTGCAAATAAGACATTAGTTATTTCAAACATCGACGGGCATTCATACAGAAAAATCTAGGAAAAAACAGTAAACATTGAAATAAATTTGTGCCTGTGTAAAAAACATAACAGTAACTTTATATGCAAATGGTACATGTAACAGGAAATATATGCAAATATATATTAAATTAAGTGAGTTGGGCTGTTTTTAAACTTTAAAAAAATTTAAATTTATAAACCATCTAACATCTGTCTGGAAAGGTAAATGCCTCCCCCACCCAATCCTTTCGATTTTTCGCCCCTAAGTTTATTGAGATTTTGGCGAAGATGTATCCAACCAAACAGTGTTCTGAAAGTGATCAGACTAATAGATTTCTCATGTTAGTTTGTATAGAAGTCTATGCAGTTTCTTTGCTAAAATGTTGGCGTGTAATTCACTAAACTTTTATACGAGAAATTTAAGTCGTTCCATTTTTTTCACCTACCTAAGGACTGGAATTCAGCTTTAAAATTTCTAAGACCTCCGACCTTTCCCTTGTTGGCGTGAAGTTGATTTTTCTGCAATGCCTTTGATTGGCTTTATTTACTTTCCCAATATGGAAATTATGCAAGTCGCAGTAATCAGATTAGAAAAACCTCCAGCAATTGTATACCTTAAACGTTTAAAAAAAAAAAAAGACACTTACTGTCGTTCCTGTCCTGAAACTTAGCTAATTGGCTTATATTCTTAGCATCAAATTGATCTAAATAGTTTACATTTGATTTTTAGGAGCTGCAGCTCTGAGTCTTGAAATGATTAAAACTGACGCACGATTTTTATAGAAAGCTAAATGCAATTCTCGTCAAAATACTTATACTAAATTTTAAGGTATAATTCTGTATTGATGGGGTAATAATTCAAACTTAATGCTGTTTGTAAAACTTTTATAATAACTTTTTTACTGAGGTTGCAGACTTCATTGTTCTTGACACAAGCAAAATACTGAAGTTGAAATTTTGAAAATTCATTATGGAAATTGCACAGCATTTTCCATGATTACATCATTAAGTAAATCATTTTATTGTTACCGAATGAATACTTCATCTACAGTTTCTCTCAATTATGAATACTAGATGATTAATTTTAAAAAAAAGGTGAATAGGTATAAAAATACTTTTATTTTGTAAATGAACCATACCTTGTCCTCAGCTCTTCTCTTTTATAATTTCTATTGTTAAATATCTTCGACATCACACAAAATAAATGTTAAATAAATAAATAATGGAATAAATGTAGGAATTTTTAACATTTATTTTGTGGGATGTGGAAGGTATTTAACAATAGAAAAATACTTTTGATCGAAATGCATTTATAAACTATAAAGCCATGTTTATAACAGGTTTTATGTTAAGTTTCAAAATTGGGAGTAGTTTTTAAATGGCAGAAAGCAATTGACTGAATCTTGATATGAAAATAACTATAGAAACACTTTCTTGACTTAGCATATTACAGTACCTTTAGTAATAGGCTACAGAAGATATACTTTGCAGAATATAGTTTCAAAATACAATACTGGACTCGTCGTAATTTTCTGACAACAGTGAAATACACCATTTATAAATTTTATTCCGTATGGTATGCTGTGAATTGGTTGTTTTATGCTGCCCTTAAACTCTGTGGATCTTTGGGTCAAACGCGATTTTGGTCTAAAGAATTCAGTGACGAAAGAATTTTTTCAATGTTTCAGAAGGAATAAAAATAAGTGTCATTAAATAACACTGAGATTAAACTCCGAAAAGATTGTAGAATTACAGAGTGAGTGAGTAAATTAAAAATGATAGTTAATAATAAATGAACTAATGAAAACCGTTAAGCATGAAAGGTTGATGATTCCACCGTACCTTCTGTGCTACTCACTTTTCAGAATACAGGCTTGTTTCTTTAACTTAAGCTTTAGTGAACATTTTCTTAAAGTGGTTAACGAAAAAAAAAAATAGAGGATCTTTCATATTTTTTAACGTTTGATAATATAGTGAAATTTTGCACATACAGTATATATGCATTGTGAATCAGAATTCCCTGTACAAACTTTAAAGATAGGTAAGGAATACAAAAACAAACCGTATTCATAGTGGAACGTATGTCCGCAAACCCCACCCGAATGTGCTAAAAGGAACACTAAGGTTCAGAAATAAAAGACAACAGGTAAACAACATGTTTATTAGTCCTATGTTTACAATATGACAGTAAGATGTACACAATCATGTCTGTTTCCGTCGAATGATCCGATATACAAAATCTCTGGTAGAAATGCGCAAACATTGGATGATTGGGCACACGTCTGTTGGGGAACCGTTCATGATACAATCGTACAGCGGCTCATCCGTTCCCGTTTGCTGTTCCCTAGGGTGGGTGCATATCTGTCCTCTAAGCATTAGTGAAGCGATACATCCTGCTCATACAAAGTCAACATCTCAAAAGACGATGGCTCACACTGTGCAACAAATGTGCTGCTAGACAGCGCCCTCTAGCACATTCGGGTGGCGTTTGCGGACATACGTTCCAGTATGAATACGATTTGTTTTTGTATTCCTGACCTACCTTTAAAGTTTGTACAGGGAACTTTGAGTCACCCCATATATAAAAATTAAATTAGTGATTATTTGGTAATAAGTGTAAAGTTTTTAGCATTTGGGTTACTTAAAAGACGTAACGAGAAAAGACAAAGGTTACTCCTCAGAAACAAAATAAACGAAAATTAAGAATGTATTATTGTTATAATTAAGAAGAGGAATTTGAATATAAAAAAAGAAAGATAAGAAAGAAAGCAAGGAATCAATTATCATCTATTTTTCGTTTATTTTAGTTTCTGAGAAACAACTTGTTTTTTTCTCCTTTAACAGTACGCATTTTGCCACATTTTACTACTGTCCATTGATGGTTTGATGACAATCCTGTATAAGACTAATGTTAGAAGATTGCAAGAATGCTTTTATTTATATTTTATCTTTCCTAATGTTAACTCGGCAAATTTGATTTCAGATGAAATGTTTGAAAAAATTATTAATTATAATGACTTGTAAGTTTAGAACACGGAATATAGTGTACCAAACACGTAATGTAGTGTACTTTAATCGAACCATCTTTTGTTCGATTAAAGTATTAGGAAGATGTGAATAAGAAAATAAGTCTATAAGCGGAAATCTCCCATATTCAATTTTAATTTATTTAAAAATTATCCTGAATTTTTTTCACTATTACCTTAATTCATTAGAAGAAATAATTCACTAGCTCTTCCAATTGATGGAAATTATGAGTTTCTTTCCTTAGATGTTATTTATTTGATTGAAATTCCCTGGATTTTCTTTATGTTTTCAGGAAACACAGGAATGCACGAATGGGGTTTCCTACATTTTAGAAAACAGCATAATGTTCGACATCGGGTAAGTGATTTCAAAGTAATTTTTTGAAAATGTTTGTGCTATGGTTTAAAACAAAGATTAAATAGTATGACAGTGCTTTTGATCCAGTAAACAAAGCTAAAAAACAAGATTTTAGTAACTCAGTTATAATGCTGCACCTCATCCGAACTAAGGCTTACCATAGAACTCAAACATTATCAAGTATTTAAGTGGTAACCCACAAAAGAGCTGAACATTGAGAGGATAACAAATGTTTGTTTTTCATTATCTGTTATAAATATGATTCCCTGCTACTAAAGCTGAATTGTCATGCCATCCACGAACTAGATCGAAGCACATTGTGAAAATTTAGTTTTAAATTGTGCTCTGGATTTTTGTTTTCCTTAGGCGATGCGAGCTGAAGGTAAGAAACGTTGGGAAAAATTTGAATTTGAATTAATTCGTTCGATTAGAGAACTTTTGGCAATAATACGAGTCCTTCTTAATACCTTTCTTTGTATCTGTGTCGTCTGTCTGACAAAGCATAAAACCTGCTTCTATTGTCTATTCCAGTACGTTCTTTAAGATCTACTTAAAATTTCATGCAAAGTCCTTTGTAATTTGTACCATTGTTGAACATTGGGTAATTGATTTTTCTTTAATCTTAGGATAAAAGGGATGTGCGGGAAGTCACTAAATACGTCGAGTTGGCACTCATTATAGATAAAGCTATGGTAAGTTCCAAACAAAAAAAAACAATTCCTTTTGAAGTTGTAACACTCTTTCAAGCAAAATAAAATGTCAGAAATACTAATTCAATAATGTACAGTTCCGATGTCTTTGATGTTGAATTAATGGCATTGAATTAACACAAACTCATGTTTTAAGGCGTTTTGTTTGTTTGATTGTAGTTTGACAAACGGAATACAAGTAGCAGGCTAGAGGTGGTTCAGGATGCTATTCAAATTGCAAATATTGCAGACCTCGTAAGTATTGCTATTCATTTTTCATATTGTTGTTATTTAAAACCAAATTACTCTGTCTTTTTTCGATTCAGGAAGACAGGAGTAATTTACTTAATGTAATGCAAGACAACAACATTCCTTCAAAGCATACCGCTACTCTTCTTCGCCAAAATACTGTGAAATTGACTCAATTCTAAATTTAAGCCTAGTGGAATCTCTGTTAATCAACTTGCACAGCAATTCTCAATTCACAAACCGCATGCCATATTGCTTTTGTTTGTTTGTTGTTTTCAAAATGGTAGTATTTATTCGGTCTTTTTCATCCATGTTAAGAAAAACAAATGATATTTATTTCAATTGCTATAGCCGAGGCTTGTTTTCAAATACTTTTCCAAATAAAAAGTACCAAAATGAAATCGATTAACTTACCACTAAAAAAACACTTGAGAGATGATGGGATATGTCTTAACTCGAATAGATTGTTTTAAAAAAAAATAACAGGATTGACGATATCCGTTTTAGCTTATTTGTAATTGGATCATTGATAGGTAATTAGGTATTTCCCCTTCGATCCTCCAAAGACTCATGAGAGCACCGAAGAAATGGGTTCCGATGTTTCATGACCAGTGGGGATTAGTCCTCCGGAGAATAAATAACCTGGGGAAGCAACATCCTCAAACAATGCCTTTATAACTGGATCCTATCCGTAATAAAGGGCAGTCAAATAAGAATGGCTTTTCTTTCTATTAGTAAATTGCCTTGAAGATCTATAGAACAGTTTCTTTTTCTCAAAAAAATAACTTAATACTTTTAAGGCTTCTCTTTTTATTAGTTAATAAATAATATATTACAATAAAATCAACAACATAAAATACACATCGAATGTTAAAATAACTTTTCCTAGTGTAATCTATTGCATGCTAAACATTAATCACAAAGATTTACTATAAACAATTACAACAGTTTTCAAGTTCAAAATATATTTGAAATAAAAATTAAAAGCATAATACAATAAAAAGTTTTAGCTTTTATTTACATTAGAAACGTAATGTACTTCGTAAGACTACTAATGTAGTAGAATTACATCTAATTTTTTTCAGAAAGACAACATTAAATCACTGCTACTGCAATCTACAATAGCCTATCTACAGTCTAAAAGCACTTGCACAAATTGTCGACAAAGATACGGATGATATTAATTTGCACTTGATTTGGCAGTGATTAGCTATGACTTTTATGTATCTTATGAGTTTCCGTATTTTTATATATATCTACATTGTGAATCGATGTAGAGACATGAGCTTTGTTAAAAAATATTGATGGTTTAAATGGCATATGATGATAGCAAAGTTACATTTCATGTGAAAATTCCTAATAAAAACGTTTGTGGTACGCTTGTAAATTAATTTATTAATTTTTGTGATTTTTGTAAACTAGATGATTGCTTCTTAAACGCGTCAACCATTTCGGCATATCAGGACAGATATTTCGTAAATCGCCATGTATTTGAATTGAAGGAGTAATTGGAAAGTTGTATTTAAATGAATTATCTCCACATGTGGAAGCCCAAACTTGAATAGTTCTCTGAACACTAACGGTTAACTTTCTTATAACATGTAATACTCCAAAACATGCCGGGTAAACATCTGAGATGGTTATGAAGTTCGATAAACTTACATACATTGGGATATCACGAAACACTGCTCTGAGACTATCAAGTCTTAGACACCAGGAACAAATCCTTGGAAAGCTGCTGGGTGATTCCCCCTTTGTTTAGAAAATATAAAAATAAATTGTTCAACTGAAGTTGTTATGTTTCTGCTATCGTTTTCTGTTTGAATTACTATTGAACTGAAACAGAAAATTGAAAACGAAAAGAAAGCTTCATTTCATTTTCATTCAAGCTGAATTGGGGGGTCAACGTAAAACGTCTTATCAACCTGACAGAAATTGTAGCAGAATAATTTTGAACATTACTTTAAGTTTTAACATTTGTTAACATCAGCAAATATTCGAAAAGTAGCTCCAAAAATCTATTCAGCAATTGGAAATTTTTTTTTTTAAATTATCAAGTGAGCAAGACTTAATTTTCTATTCTGTTTTAACACACACACAAAAAAAAAAGAATAAAAATTGTACCGGTCTTTTTTTTATCTAAAGTAGAAATCTGAAATGTGCACCAAACTTTTTCTGGTACCTTCCATGAAAAATAATCATTCTAATAGTAACAAAACAGTAATTTATGGTTGTATTAAAACCTATCTAGCATATGTAGTTCAAACTTGTAAATAAGACATTAAAAGCTGTTGAAATTGAGAGAAACATTTAAGGTAGATTACCTTCAAATAAAATCACACAAAACTTGAGAATTTAGAATTTTAGCAATAACTTGAAAAGGTAGTTGCTACTATAAACTGCACACAACATTTCGGCAGTTTTTAGTAGCAACTGCCTTTTTCAAGTTATTACCATATTCAAGTTATAAATATATTTATTTCTAAAATTCAAAATTTTCGAGTTTGTGTGATTTAAGTAGTTTATTTTATTATTTTTTTAATGATTACCATTAACATCATAGTGGTGTCTTTGATAGTTGAAATTAAATTCATTTGTATGTCAAGCTGTAGACAGACATGAAACGATGACCACCAACAAATATGGTACCATTTGGTACATAACATCTAATTTCTTGTAATAGTGGCAATGTCTTGACTTTGCTGTCAGTACCAGCCGTTTTCTGACAGCTCTTGATGGGATTTGGCAACACAAAGTCAATAAGAAAGACCGGTTTGTACTTCTGCAATAGACTTCAAATAAACATCCGCTTTCAGACTGATACTGAATCATTCCAGATTTGGGCTTTTTTTTTTTTTTTAGTAGAATGATTATTTAATATTTGCTATTTTCAGTTGTTGCAACTTAAGCTATGTATATATGTGATAGCTTTAAGAAAGTCTTTTTATTATTATTATTATTCAGGCAGTAATATCAAATGCAAATTAATTGACTGGCAGTGAAAAGAGGTTGCTAGTAGTTAGCATATGAAAGACTTATTTCGATTCTTGTGTGAATATTTTCAAACTTACCTAAAATTATTAAGGTAGACAAAACCAAAATGTTTTTACATAAAAATGAAAATAATGGACCTACAATGAAAGAACAGTCATTCGACTTAATGACGGAAGACTTATAGAACAGAAGCTCAATTAAACAAATTTAAGTTCCTATAATAATAATATTTAGATAATTACACGGTATAATACTTCTAGACAATACGAATCTTATCCACTAAAATAATAAGTTCAATTGATCTTTTTTCACAGTACAGGTATTTAACACTTAGTTCTTAATGCCATTTTTAAGTAGTAACAATAAATTATGAAACATCCATTTATGAAAAATATAATCCTTGAAAAACAAAGTAATCAGCTTCATCAAAGCCTCCTTAACAACACGAATTTTTGGAATTGAAAGTCATCGACAAAGAAAGAAAGAATCGAATTAAAAATTTAAACCGGAAAAGAAATTCTAAAAATCCTTACAGTCCGTCTCAAGTGTATGTGGATTATTAAGTGGTTAAAACAGTGCAATTGATGCATAGTTTCTTCTGTTATTGTAATGAATTGTAATTATCACTATGACTAAAATGACTAAAAATATAAACCGAGAATCAAAAGAAAACCATCACAACTTAGTTTTAACTCTTGTGATGTAACAATACGACATCGCTAGAACAAAGAACTCAAGCTACTTATTATATTTCTATTATGTGTAAATTAATTTCATTCACACATTGCATCGTAAATCTAAGAGATTGTTTTAAAGAAAACGAAATACAATTAAAAGAGTTTGATTACAGAAAATATAAAATGTATTAAAACTTATTCAGTAAGATCCAAAGTGGCAAAAAGTTAAATTTATATGGAAAGTATCTTTCAGCGCTGCAAATTGTTGGTGACGCCATCTTGAAAGCAGATCTAATGTCTAACAGATGGATGTTGACGATCCCGTATTTTCGTGATTTCACGTAATTTACGCGAGAATAGCCTCTATCCTGTCTTCTCACAAAATATTGAAATATTGAAATGAATTATAATACGGGGAAATGCATGAGACTTTTACTACATTTTAATATAGTTTTAATAAATTGAAAACAGTCAATAAATAAACAATAAATTCATTATGTAGCATTTTCCTAGTGACAGACATTAAAAATACTAAATGCCTTGAGACCTGTTCGAAGAGGCTAATGGCGAGATCTTGTGTTTTTCGTAATTCTCGCGCAAACGTGATCGTCAACATCCATCTGTTAGATATTAGCTTGAGATTTTTGTTTTTGTTTTGTTTTTTCTAATAACTTTTTAATTTTTTTTTTATCAACAGACAGTTTCTTAGTTAAATATTAATTTTCTTCGAATACACGGCTCTAGTTCATCCCTTAATGAAACTGTTATGAATATTCTCCTTTCTATAAAATGTCTATATTGTAGAGCTGTCATATTGGTTACCCGCCCTCAAGCACTAAATTTGTGAGACTGATCTATATTAGGAGTTGTTCTCGAAGAATCGATGTAATTACGAAGGAGGCTTTCTTACGATGAAGTTGGCTACTGTGTTCTTCATATCTTTAAGAGTCATTTAATAAATATATTTTGCTTAATAAAAATAAATATTTTTCTTCCCTCTATATTTTTTTTTTTATATATTTTGATTTAGCAAATAAAACTTACATTTTAAATAAATTTACTTTTCAATTTTTTACAAAAATATACATCTTTCTTCAAATATTTTAATAAAGTTTTCTTTTAAAAACTTAAGGTTTTCTTGACTGCAGAAAAAAAAACTTATTTTTTAAGAACGAAATACAATTGAAATTTTTGATGAAATACATCAGCAAAACGTTCTAAATTGACAAAAATCTCGAAAAAAAATTACAGACGATCACATGAATTCTTCATTCGTTCAGTTTGTCTAACAATTGAAGTTTATAATTTAGCGACCTATAGTTATTTTAAATAAGTGAAAATTTTAAACGTTTGTTGTTGCTGCTGTTCTTTTAATTTAAATTTCCTTGAATCTAAAATAATTATTTTTTGAGGAAAAGAGTTAGTCCAAGACAAAAAATGTCATCATGGCTAGGAAAAAATTAAGTTCCGAATTAATGTACTGGTTCTGAAATCGCGAGGGTGGCTTCTGTTACCCTGTTTTATGACAATGCAGCTGCTGAGATGGAATTTGCTGGAAGGTACGTCCTTTTAAATGGTCCGGTAGATAGCATTTGGCGTCTCGAACGATGATCCCACCACGACTGTATACCAGCAACCACAGAAGATTGCAGTCGCATGTCAGAGGATTACCTGACGAAAAAAAAAGAAATAATGCGAGAACTTAAAACCTACTTCCTCAAAAAGTTAAATCTCTTTTTTATTTTTTATTTTTTTTTTCAAAGTCGTGAAAATGTCTACATAAACGAAAACCCAATATTTATTTACAAATTATAGCCATAAAAAGTACTAGAAGACGAACTTAAACGTGCACCAAAACAAAAGATTTCACACCCTGAGGCCGTCACGTCATCTGGGACAGCTGTTTCAGCCTTATTAGGCGTCATCAGCCAGATTTACCCTTGGTGATGGGCCCAGTGTGCGAAACAAAGTTAAGGGTTGTGCTAAAAGTTTTGTTTGTTTGGGTTCTACGATAGTTTTATATTAATTCCTTTGAGCCTTGGAATACGATCAGGACAAGGAATTACAGCCGCGTCTGATACGGATTATATTTTATTTTATTTTTTTTATTGCTGCTTGTTTTGTTGGAGTACCACTTCCGGGTGCGGAGGGTAGAAATCTCCTTAACTTTGTTTCGCGCACTAGGCCCATCATCACGGGTCAATATGGCTGATGAGGCCTATAAGGCTGAAACAGCTTCCCAGATTCAAAACGATGGCTCAGGGTGTGAAGTCTTTGTTTTGGTGCACGTTTGAGTTTGAGCAAAAAAATTTTAATACAAGGAAAAATAATAATATTCGAGAACATCCTGATGTTTGAAAATCTTTCAGCATTTGATCCTCATTTTTTTTAGCCTACTTTCCTACGAAAATAAGGCTCATCAAATCAGTGTGTCTGTTTGTATGTATGTATGTGTTCCCCTAATCCAACCACTGGATGAATCTTCCTGAAACTTGACATTCACATTTCAAAAGAAACGATCTGACTTTTGTTAATATATTTGAAATTTTTGCCAGATGGGTTATGTGTAGAAATTAGTGCGAGGTGACAAAAAGTTTCTTACAAAAGCATTAGAACCATAAACAATGGATTTCTATAGATATATTAAATAATATAGATATATTAAACAATGAACCTGCTTATTAATTCTGTCAACGACTGAACGAGCTCTAATGATTAAAAGTAATCTGATTATTTAAATAAGTAATGAGGACCAAAAACAAAAAGACAATAAGAAACTTAATATATTCCTTGTTATTCGATTTATTTTTAATAATGTCAACATCTAAGAGTAGATAAATTTCTCTTTGTATTTAGCAAAACTGATAATATAAATTAATTAATAATAATAATAATAATAATAATAATAAGGTATTTCGGATGCTTCTTGTTTAATAAACAATGTTATACAAGTTGTTGAATAAATCATAAAACTGCATTTTAAAGTTGTTGTTTTTTGTCATGAAGATTGGGTTTTTTTAAGCAGTTTTCCTTTTGATTTCGTATATTTTCGTATTATCATTTCTGACAGAAGAATCCAGATTTAGTGAATAACGGTTTCGGTTTCTGGAATGGAACGGACACTGGTTTAAAAATACCACTGATACGCAGCAAACAGTAAACTCCTGAACTAATGTTATGTTATGTTATATTGTGAATGCGGGTGGCAAGGAAGCCAAGCGACAGGAGGTCTGTTAACTCCTGAACTAATACAAGGAAAAAAAAGTCATCAAATGTCTACTAACAACAGATAGCATAGGGAGGATTGCGCAGTAACGGTTTTCGACACCACTTCAAGCTATTAGTCTAGAAGAAAGAGTTTTTTTTTAATCCTTTTCAAAGCTTCAGTGTTAAAGTAATCCACCCACATGATGCTTAGTCCTATTTTATTAATAATAAGTTAATTAGTTTATTAGTAATTCCATTAATAACAAAAAACTAACGAATTGGCCAAAATTGCAGAATGTAGGGATTATCTTATAAGTGGTAGGGATTGTGAAGCCTCTTCCTTAGTGCAACAACGATTGATTTAAGACAGAGTAAGAGATAAATTGCCTAAATAGGCCTAAATATATACAAAATAATTTCTAATATAACATGATTTCTATAATAATGTATCTACGTACTTGGATGCAAATGTAGCTTTGACCATTTACTGTTATTTTCGTTGCATTTTCTAACCATATTACGTTAATTCTCACAATCTATTAAGTCATTCCACTTAATACGTATTTACTTTGGGAATAAGTGTTCGTCTACTTTCATTGTATTTTCTGAACCTACAACAACCTACATTGCTCTATTTAATTTTTTTTTTAATTCTTATTTTACACATTTGCCATGGAATACTTGTTGTGCTACTTATTGTCTTGGCATTTCTTTATGCTTTTTTTCTTTGTAATTTTGTAATTATGTTGTAATGGTCTTCTTTATATTTTTGTTGTTGTTGCAGTCTGTGGCTTTTACCAAAACATCTGACTAATTTTAGTGGTTGTTTTTTTATTCAACATTTTGTTCTTGTATGTATGTATGCATGTAGTGAATGTGGATGGCAGAGAAGCCAAGCACTGTGACCGAAGGTCTACATTTTGTTCTTACTTTTCTCATGTGTCATTTTTCTCTCTCTTATTGCTGTATATTTTGACATTTGTAGTTATATTCGAAATGCCTAATATTTTTACATTGACCATTCCTGGCACAGCAAGACCTTAGTTGCAAGTAAATAACCAATAAGCTATGAGATTCAAATTATTCAGTGGTCTTAATTGGTGAATCTATAACAAGTCTTGAGATACTGAGAACAAAAAATCTGATCATTAAGAAACAAATCTGATAATAAAATTCCGTGAGAGAAGGCTTTCCAGAAAACTTAATTAAGTAAAACAAATTGTTTGAATAGTGTATCATGAAATATGACTGAATAGTATTATAGAAAATATATCAAATTACAATATATGTTTTTTTGATATGAAGATTTTACAGCATGTTGTATTCTCATATACTTTTTACAGCGTACTTTGTGTCTATGAAGAAATGTTTTTAGAACATAAAAATTTACATAAAAGTGGTACAAACTCTTTATTGCTATTAAGAAGCTGAAGAATAACAAAGCCCCGGGAATGGATTTTATCCAATCAGAGCTCGTGAAAAATGCTGGAGAAGAATTTGTTTATCATTTCCACAATCTTCTGGCTAAGATTTGGGTTGCTGAAACTATCCCTGATGAATGGAATGTAGGTATCATTTGCCCGATACATAAGAAAGGTGATATCATGATGTGTTCTAACTATAGAGGTATCTGCTTATTATCCATTGCTTATAAAAAAATTTACAATATTCTTTTTAATAGATTGGTGCCTTTTGTGGAAAGTGTGGTTGGTGATTATCAATGTGGTTTCCCCCAAGGAAGATCTACTACTGATCAGATCTTCACTATTCGCCAGATTCTGGAAAAATGTAAAGAATTCGGAATTGACACACACCATCTTTTTATCGACTTCAGATCAGCTTATGATAGTATTGATAGAGGTAGTCTTTATGTGGCTATGGAAGAGTTAGAGATTCCTAAGAAATTGATTGCCCTTGTGAAAGCTACTATGGAAAATACTCGGAGTCAAATTAAGATACAGAACATGTTACCTAGTACTGTAACGATCAAGAATGGAGTTAGGCAAGGAGATTCATTATCGTGCCTTCTGTTTAATATTGCTTTGGAGAAGGTTATTAGAGA
Organism: Thereuonema tuberculata; assembly: GCA_023159025.1. Classification (NCBI taxonomy): domain Eukaryota; kingdom Metazoa; phylum Arthropoda; class Chilopoda; order Scutigeromorpha; family Scutigeridae; genus Thereuonema; species Thereuonema tuberculata. The sequence goes on from JAFIDM010002131.1 coordinate 53,385,762, forward strand.
TGCGGGTATTTACACAAGGGGAACCATTTTATATAAATCTATTCAGATTTTGGCATATGCTGATGATATTGACTTAATTGCAAGAACACCAAGAGCAATGAGAGAAGCTTTCATAAGCTTCGACAAAGCTGCAAGAAAGATGAATTTACAGATTAATGAAGAAAAAACTAAGTACATGCCCGTAACCAAGAAAGACAACCATAGTGGATCTGCATTCATTGAAATTGGCTCGTATAAGTTTGAAGTTGTACGTAGCTTTACTTACCTTGGATCCGAAGTTAACTCCAGGAACAATGTTAGGTCCGAAATCCAAAAACGTTTACTGTCTGCTAACAAGTGCTATCATGGCCTCAGGAAGCATTTGAAGTCTAAGCTGTTGTTTAGGAAAACTAAAGTCCTAATGTATAACGTCTTAGTGAAGCCTGTACTAACATATGGAGCTGAGACCTGGACACTCTCAAATGCTGATGAAAGACAGCTAGGTATTTTTGAAAGAAGGATTTTGAGGCAAATTTTTGGGCCAGTGGAGGAAAACGGTGTCTGGCGAAGAAGATATAATTATGAATTGTATAATTTATATAAAGAACCAAACATTGTGAATTGTATAAAGATCAGAAGGTTGGAGTGGGCTGGACATGTGCTCCGTGCAAAGGATAGAATGATAAAGAAGATATTTGATGCAAAGCCAGAAGGAATTAGGAAGGTTGGAAGACCAAAGCTAAGGTGGGAAGAGGGTGTGAGAGAGGATGTGAGGACAATTGGAATCAAGAATTGGAGGAATGCTGCACTCAATAGGAAAGAATGGGGAAAACTTCTTCAGAAGGCCAAGGTCCACAGAGGGCTGTCATGCCATTGATGATGATGATGGTACAAACTCTTTAAGGCGTGGAGTAGCTGATTCTTTCTGTTTCCTTTGTTTTTTCTTTTGAGGAGTGGAGAGGTAGGGGTGGACAGTTTAAATCTGGGCGATTTCATTTGCAATTCTTCATTTTTTTTTAAGAGGTTGATGTTTTTATTAATTCATTGGTACACCCTTTAGACCAGAGCTTGTCAACCAGTGTGTCTTGAAGATGTCTCTGGTGTGCCGCGAGAAAATTCCCAGGGTGCATCTGTAATACCAAATGTTCGTATGTATGTTAGTGCGTAAGTATGTATGTGTGTTAGTGTTGTATGTTAATGTATAACACTAACCAAATGTTCGTATCTAGAATAAACTCTAGACGTCAAATAACCCAAGCAGACATTCTGTTTCGCTCTAATAATTAAGTTAATAAAATATTAAATATCAAACACATTCAAATCGGCTTTAAAAAATATTTCAGATATCTTAAAAGAGTGTAAAATTAAGACTGTTATATTCATTTGTAAATCATAGGTTATTTTTAAAGGATTCTGTTATAGAATGAAGAAGTTTGGTGTGTCGCGGGATTTCTGCAAATATAAAAGGGAGCAGCGAAGTAAAAAAAGTTGAGAAGTAGCGCATTTTATAACGATGTGTAGCGCCTCACCACTTGATACTACTCGCATGAGTTCTGTGCAGGCTTAACGATTTAAATATTCGCAAAAATCATTAAAAAGCATTGTTGTGATTATTTTCCTAATGTTAAAGTATCACGTCATATTTGAAGATTTCTGGATATCACGGTGTCGATTTCTGGAGATCTGATTACTCAGACAGACAACGGACTGATCCAGCTGAACCATACAGTTAAGGGCGATGATGCTTTCTGTATGATCCTTAGACAAAACGACAATTCAAGGTGTAGCTGTTTCTTGGTCAGAATTGACCAAGAAAAATGCTCTGTTTTCTCTGATTATTGTGAGCTGATCCATCGTGAATACATACCAGAGGGACTATCTATCATCGGCAATAGATACGTGTCCATTCTGAGACATAAACGTGATGTAAGAGATCACATCTATTGCAAAACAATTTTTGAATTCTGCAACACGGCAACGCACCCGCTCACCGAACATTTGCCGTCGCATCGTACTTTGTCCATTGGAAACCATTACTCTATCCCCCACTCTGTCTAATCTCGAGATTTAGCCCCCTGTGACTATCATCTGTTTCCCAAACTGAAGTGGTCTTACATGATACAGATTTAACAACCGTGAAAAGATTATTGAGGCTACAACAGCAGTATTGACACAGGTACCACAAAATGTTTTCCGGAAGGTTTTGAAAAATTGTACTACCTTTGAATGAAATGTGTAACTGCAGAGGGGAATTATTTTGAAGGACAATGTCAACATTTTACCTCTAAGAGTTTTGTTTTACTATGGTTTAAACATGGGAATTAAAAAAAGCCATCCTCTAGTTTAGTTAATCTGTAATTGGAATAAATTTTCCTCTTTCTTGCTGTTAATCGAAAAACTTATATAAATCCAATTTCTGCAGTGGTGTAATTCGGGGTATGTCAAGCTGATAGATAACATATAGCCTTACTCTTTTCTGAATATAGTCTTTGAATTTAAGAGATCATTGAATAATAACGGTTTTCCTTTAAATATTTTTATTGAATTATTTGTATCTTACACTGGAATTTTTTTAAGTCTTCTTTATCCTTAAATAAGGTCAAATGACAAGAAGTCGAGATTAAGAATTTCTTAATGCAATAATTTTTAAGTAAATCTATTATAAAACTACAACGTATGATGTTATTTATAATTTTATGCATTTAAAAATGTAATTTCTTTTTTAAAGGGACTAAAGGCAGGAAACTTGTAATATTTTACAAGTATTAAAGACGCCTCGCTTTAAAAACACTTTAAGGATTTGGTTCACTTATTTGCACCAACGTCGTGCTTTGTAAAATATTCAAATACTAGCCTACTTTCAGAATGTAAATTTTTCATTAAAACGGAAAGTAAACAGTGATCTTACCCTTTAAATGAATCGCCTTCAAGTGGTTGAGGTTCCAAGGCACTGAGCCTCGATACAGCGTTTTAAGTTGATTGTGTCTCAAGTCGAGCTCGTGCAACATGGCGAGATTACGGAAAGCCCCCGTCTCCACGGCAACCAGGCTGTTATTCGGAAGCGAGATGGTCCGGAGATTTGGCAGCTCCTTGATGAACAGACCGCGGCTGATCCTTTCCAGCCTATTTCCACCAGCCCGGAACTCCACCAGGTTTGAAAGCCCGTGCAGAAGGCCCGTCTCAAGAACGGTCAGATTATTTCTCGAAACGTCCAGATGCTCTAGATATTGCAGCACGTGAAACACTTGCACGGGAAGCAGAGGAATGTGGTTGTGGGACACAGAAAGGAAATTCAGTTTCACCAAACCAGAGAAAGCGTCCTCTTGTAAATTCGGGAGTCTGTTGTGGTCCAGATGAAGCTCCCGCAATTTCCGTAGATGCTCGAAAGCACGATGCTCTAGAATTTCCAAATTATTGTAACCCAGGTTAAGATGACGCAGAGTGTAAAGCCCATAGAAAATCCCGTTGTGGATACTTGGGATTTCGTTGTGAGAAAGATCCAGGGTTTCCAGAAAGGCAAGGCTGTCGAACGTGCCATGGCGAACGTATCTCATGCGGTTGTACTGGAGCTGCAATATCTTGAGAATCGAAAGTGTGCTGAATACGCCAGGTTCTACACTAGCAAATCGGTTGTGCGATAAATCGAGTTTTTCCAGCATCGGCAGTCCAAAGAAAGTGCCGTTGTACAATTTCGGGATCTTGTTGTGGCTGAGAGACAGTATTCTCAGTGCATCAAGCCCTTCAAACACTCCTGGGGTGAGCCGGCCTATGCTGTTGTTGGAAAGAAGCAGAACTTGCAGTGCAGGGAGATTGTGGAACAGTCCGTCCAGAAGAATTAGACGGTTCTGACTGATGCTCAGCTGTGTCATAGATTGCATGGCATCGAACACTCCGACGGGCAGCTGAGTGACTTGATTCTGCGTCAGATCGAGCTTCCAGACGGAGGCGAGCATTTCAAACGACTTCTGTCCGACGCGCCGTATCTCGTTCTGCGACAGGTCGAGCGTTTCCAGACTGGGAAGGCCCTCGAGCGCCCCGTTGCCCAATTCAGCGAGGCGGTTCTTCGACAGGTAGAGGCTGCGCACGGACACACCGACTTCACGAAAGGCGCCGGGTTCAATCCAGGACAGGTTGCCCTGCACTCGTAAGATCTTGGGATAGAAGCCCGGGAAGGCCCTGGTTGGTAACACCGTCCCTAAGAAGTCGATGTCCAAGCGCAGCATCTTATGAACGTTCACCTGGTTGAGGTGATCAATAATAGCATCGTAATCTTCTCCGTGGCACTTGACGGAAACGAAACTAAAGCGGCTCTGGCAGGCACAGGGAGCGTTGTTCGCAACTATCTCCGGACACGTGGCTCCAGTAAGAGGCAAAATAGTGCACAACGTCATCAGAATGTCGTAACTCCCTGCACATTTCCTCACTGTGATCTGGTTCGAAGACCTTAAAAAAAAAAAAGAAATATCCATATAAATATCTATTCTCTTTTAAATTTATAATCAATAATATGAAGAGATAATCAGTAAAACTACTCAGTGATACTAAATAATAAGAATTGGAAAAATAGACAAAGAAAAATGGATAGGTTTAAATTAGATTTATTTCGTCGAAACTCAGTCCCATAGAGCGGGCTTGGGATACTCATAGAACATATTTGTTCCTTCCTCCATCATTCTCCCATCTATTGATCAGTCTAAGAACTCTACAGCAATTGTGCATTTAATTCTTCTAACATATAACACTGTCATAGATTTTTCTGTTGCTACAGCAGATGATCATAAGATTTGAATTCTAGATGTTCAGTTTAATTCTTCTGATGTCATTCTATCTATTAATTTTGGGATATTAATAAATATCCCAAATACTTCTTTAACTTTCTCACCCATGTTAATCAGTCGAGCATTTTTGTTTTATAACATTTTTGTACATATCATGCGAAACATAAGATAGTATTTGTTTTTCTAAGTTCATCCTTACATCGTGAATGTCCGTACAATAACTAGAAGTTGTAAACGTCAAGCGCTTTAAAAAATGATTCAGTCTAAAATGTAAAAAAAGTTAAAGGATTATATTCTCTTATTTATCCATCAATTTAGCATGAAAACAAACGTACTGTTGTTTAAAAATAAGTTCTTTATAAACTCTTCATAAACATCTTCTTTAATATCTACAATATTTCGTTCTTCTTACCGAAGAACTTCGTCAGGTTACATAAAATAAGGAAAAGAATTCTTCTTTTTCTTCAACTAAAATTCGTTATAATACAACTCGAACTTTCAATTTTTCAATGCATTGTCATAATGCAATACAATCTTTCAATGCATGTTTATCACGTGTCATTCATATTATAACGAATTTCAGTTATAGTTAGGAAAAAGAAGAATTCTTTTCCTTATTTTATGTAACCTGAAGAAGTTCTTCGGTAAGAAGAACGAAATATTATAGATATGGAAGATGTTTATGAAGAGTTAATAAGTAATTTTTTTTTCAAACATAAAGAGTAAGATGAGGTTTGCTTATAGATGTGCTATTGAATAATCAATAATATAGACCACTTAAAAGAAGTTATTGTATTTTCATTCGCTTTCTTTCAGGAGAAGCGAATGTAACCAGCTCGAGTTTTTATTTAAGTTTTTATTTTTACTCCGTTATTTTTGATGATATAAAAATACTCAAGTAATTTTCAGAAATTATCTATATATGTAAATGCTTCATTCGAATTTCATTATATGGATTTCTGTTCTTTTATATATATTTCTGTTATTTTTTTCCTAAAGGCTTAAACCCAAATTCTTTTTATTAAAATGAAGCACTTAACGTGCGGAAACTTATGATTAAGGGAAGACGGAAGTCAGTCTGGACTATTTGGAAGTCTTAAGTTCAAATTGCTCTGTAAGTGTTAAAAATACAGCTAAAAATCTGAAAACTTAAAATATGAAAGTTTAAATATGAATTAATCATATTCTCCTATTCTTGATTTTTATATAATAACTGAATTAATTACATTTAAGCTCAAAACAGGCTAATTTTTCGAAAGAATTTCAGTTCTACTAAATTATTTTAGCTTAAAACAGCTTCCATTTCAGATTCTATAAATAAATAAAGTAATAATCTAGTAACTGAATTCAAGATTTCCTTTACTTTCCCAATAGTTGAATTTTAAAAATTATAAATTTGATAAGTTTCGATTTATAGTTTTTATTTTTTTTAAATTCAACTATTGGGAAAGTAAAGGAAAATTTTGAATTCAGAGAATGGATTTTTACTTTATTTATTCGTAGAATCAGTAATGGGAGCTTTTTTAAGTTAAAATAATTTAATACAATGCTAAGTAGCCTGTTTTGAGCTTAAATATAATTAATTCAGTTATCATATTAAAAATCAAGAATAGGAGAATATTATTGATTCCTATTAAAACTGTCATATTTTGCATTTTCAGATTTTAGTTTAAGACTTACAGGACTATTTAGGCAGCGCGGTTGTCGTTGTCGCTAAGACACTGACCTCTCACCTCTGAGTATCGAATTCGGTTCTCATATGTGGATTTCGTGATGGTGGACGATCCGCGCTAGGCAGGTTTTCTCGGGGTTCTCCTGTTTCCTCGCACTTCTCCCACCATTCTTTCTCAGTCTTTCTCTCCGTCTGTCCTTATTTCCGTGGGATGTAGTACAATAGACCAACGGTCGCGGTGCTCGGCTTCCCTGCCACCCACACTCACCACATTACATTATATTATATTACAGAACTATTTGAACTTAGACTTCCAAATCGATCAAACTGACTTCCGCCTCCCTTTAACTAAAGTTGGATTTAACACGCACATTTACTAATCTGTACAATATTTACCGATGGTTTTAAGCAATAGATCGTTGTTTTCTTCAAGTGTACAAAACTATAAAAATACTCCAATTTTAAAAATTATTCAAATTAAGAAGTTGGTCGTATTTTTTTTCATTCTTTTCATTTTAGTTCATTATAAATAATATAAATATATAAAATTAATGATATTGAGTAAGTAAGAACTTTACATATTTAGAAACGCTTTAAAAGACTTTATCATTTACTATTTAAAAAATATATAAATTCCTTCAATTTTAGATATCAAACATTAATATTATTAAAAAAAACATTTTTCTGCATTATATATTTTTATAAAGCAACTTTATTGAAATATGTTTAAACGCATGTAATCAGAACATTTCAATTTTACTAGAACGATTCGTACTTTTGGGAAATTGTCATCTTCTTTTCGATTAATAATGTCAAGTTGTTTCTCCTGGTTAGCAGAGATTATCCTACCATCTCTTCGCCATTTCTCTCTTAGCTTCCCAACCCCTAGCAGTGGCTTCTCGGCCTGACCTCATCATAAACAAATGTTGTGGTCAACTGTGTGTTGCACTAAGGCCACTTAAGTATCACTCCGCAGCCACTAGAATGGCGCTAGGGACCATCTCCTTAAAATTAATCTCTGATCTTTTGCATTCTAGTGATAAAATGTTAAGGAAATTGTTTTTTTGCATTGAAAATTAAAGAGCAAAGTATTGTATAATTTACATCCCTCCACAATTAGATATTTACTAATTCTTACGAACTAGAAAAAATATAAATTAACCCATCACCTATTACTGTTGTATAAAAACGTTTTGTAGATGATTCTATTAGCTTCTTTAGTATTGTTTGTTTTTTCGCCTTCTTTCTTAGGCGAGTTACTTAAATGACGTCATACATATCCTTCCACCTCCTAAACTTTAACTGTTTTGAAATTTTCTGTCCTGCGATTGGACAGAAAATGAATTCAAAATTCCATTTTAAACTTAAAAAATGAAGAAAAACAGATTGATAAAAAAAACAAACAAAATATTCTGGAAGCTAGATCCAGAGTCAACAGTTATATTGTAAGTTTTGAATTGGAACTATTTTGTTTACAGCAATACCCAAATTAGTTCATTCCTGCAAGTCCTTCACGAAACGAACAGTAGATATCGTGATCTAAGCAAAACTGTATTCTTGAAGCTTAAAAAAAAAAAAAAAAAAGGCTTAGGTTTCATTTACGAAACCTCCAAGGTTTCCAATCACATCATAAATAATGAGTTAATCATCCTCACAGTCAAACAAGATAGAAAAAAACATCACGATATGAAAGCCATTTAAATAATTCAGTGATTATATTAACATTCATCCAAAAACAAAGTATGGATGAATATCATACATACACTCCTTTGCTAGTTTACTAGTAGGCTTATCTCTGATGTGAAGAATTAGAGAATAAAATGGCAACCTACAAAACACTGGAAGAAATGGAATCAAATGGAGAATTCACATATGTTGGAATATGCTGATATCCTTCTGTTTATCAAAACTCATTATCCAAAGATCATTCAGCGTTCACATTTGAATTTAGCGGGTCATTAGCCTTTCATTTTCGTGAACCATAGTTTTGATGCATCATTATCACTGGTCTGACTAAAATTTAGTCGTCTTCAGATGCGAATATCAAAGCCTTGCAGATTTATCGAACTGACTACCTACCTAAAGTAAAGAGCATCTAAAGCAGCTTCTTTGCAATTGCAAAGTGTATTGTCTCGATCTGGGCATAGTTTAAAGAGTACAGTGATTTCGTAAACAGTAAACGTCATTGTGGGTTATCTATGAGAAATGAAAGTAACTTGAATTTTTATTTACTGTTACAGCTATTTTTTAAGATCACATTTGTAAGTACAAAGCTCAATGATTTGCAATAATGTAAAATTTCATTGCAAAAACTTGAAATACAAAATTGAAACTAAAAATTAATCTAAATAAAGGAATTCTTGTATATGTAGAAATTTCATGTGTGTGAAATTAATGATGTAGTTTTAAAAAAAAGGCCAGACACACAATAATTAAAAAACATTAAAAACACATTAAAATCTCGACCAGGTTTCGATCAGACCTACCGATCTTTTTCAAGTGAAAAACTACACCAAAGGAATGCTTTTTTTTTTCATAATAATCTTTTACATAATTTATCTTTATAGATAAAGTGTCACTGTGTTTTTCTCAGTCTGTCATAATTCTAGAGAGTCGATTCCAGTCACGAAATTAATTCCTTTGAAATCATTGGAGATACTGTACAGAATAGATTTTTGTAACTACATTAGAGCCATTTTACTAACATATTTTTCCAAATTATTTAAAATTATTTTTTGTCAATTTCTTCCCATTTAATTTCGTAATTTGGTACCTGTATTGGAAACAGTAAAAAACATACAACCAACGAATAATTATAATAATTAATAAATTACTTTAAGAACTACATACAATAAGTTGTAGTTAACCAAATTAATTAAACACAAAATGAGAAATAAATTCATTGTCATTTTTTAATATTCGCTAAAAAAAATAAGATTTTAGTGTAAACTAAAAAATGAACTTTAAATTACAAATAAAAATGCGTCCAGAGTGCTGACTGGACATCCATAAAGTTATATTGTTTCAGAAGCAGTTTTTTTATTATTATTATTGTGCTAAAAAGAGAATTACTATATTCTAAGTGTAAGATAATTCATCATTTGCTTGAGCTTTTTTTCTGTTTGCTGTACTGTAACTGCAGACTGTTTTGATGAACTTTCCTTGCATCAATGTACATTTCTGTAGGTTTCTCAGCGTAGAAAATCAGTGTTTGACATTTAGTTGAAACTGGTTTCATGATGTTACTTATTACCGTCAGTTCCTGAGACAGTGTGAGTCTGCGCACTGCTCTGCTTGTTATATAACTCTTTCTCACAAGGGACAATCTCCACTGATTTAATCTCTGCTCTAATTCATTTAAGTGCTTCAAGATAATACTGACATCGACCGCACGTTTTCATTACAAAAATAAAACATTTTTTACCCCAACCCATTTTTTTTTTTTTCCTTATACAAACATCAACCACGAACTTGAGTAGAACGATTCCTTAGTTTTTAACTAGGAATACAATCGTATTTGTTTTGTTTTTTTGAATTTCCATGCTTCCTAATAACAAATCCAGAAAACATTGTCTTCCAATGTAATTAACGTAGCCGTTGAGTAATTTAATCATTTAATGTTCAGGAATTGGTAACACCTCTGATAAAAACATACTAAGCACACTTATAAAATCACTAAAGCCAATCAAAATACACTATTCTATCTTTCCTTTCCTGTGGAAGAATGGAAGAAATTAAGATCTGGACGTCTTATTTGTAAACAGTTACTGAAATGACCGAAATAAATTCGAGATTTAGTCTTTAGATATAGAGTTGGGGCTAATTAAGAATTACAACAAATTCTTAGTGTTTCTTTACAAATAAAGTATTTTCAGCAAATCATTTGCTAGTTATTGCTTGGAAAACGTCGTTAATTCCTAATTTGAATTTAATATAATGTTTACGAATATCTAAAATTTTATATCCGCACGCACAATATATCTACACTTTTATTAGTGAAACCCTTTTACAGAAATTCTAGTAGAAAGTCTTAATTCCTCTTTTCAGTGAAATTAAAGGTTGTCAAAAGCTTATGAAAAGTTTGGAATTACGTCATGAACTCCTCGTAATGTCATGCCTCTTAACAAGGAAGGACATGGGAATTTAACCTAGTAGACGGAATGAGAATTCAATTTTGTAGATTTATTTTTTTTTTCTACAGCTGAAGGGAGGAACAGTTGTATAACTATCTATTGGTTTCTATTTGTATTGTTAATGAACTCTATTTCACTTCCGTTCCTTCTTCGTATATTGGATAAAAAGAACGTAAATGAAAAATTTACAAATATAGAGCAGAACAAAATTGACATGATTCGAAACAGTGATTTCTGACGCCTTTAATAATTTTGCTTTCATTACTATAAAGTTCCGATTCGGTTGTAGATTAAAACCAAAAACGAAGATGCAGTCTGAGGAAATGTGGGGTTTTCATGCTTATTATGGTAATAAAAACAAAAGTGATGATTGGAAGATGATTCCCGTTTCTCGAAACATCTATAGAAGCTTTGTTATGTTGAACATTTTTCTCTCTCTCTCTTTTTTTTTTTTTGCAATATCTCAGATGGATCCGAAGGTGGATTAGATTATCGGGACCGTGTATCATTGAAGTTACTTTTGCCGAAAGATAAGCCTGAATGTGTGTGGCAGTCGTGTTTTTTTTTCTTTCTTTCTTTCTTTCTTTCTTTGTTAACCAAAGAATAGATCACGTCATTTCCTAGTCTGGATTCATTAACTGCGAATCGAACCCCCAACCACGATGGGTGTCGCCCCCTGTCTCACCTGTGGAAAATCATGTCCGTCGTTGAGCTGTGGTCGCAAGTCCCGTCAGTCCGGTCGCCCTCGCACTAAATGGTCGTCCTTGGCACATGAAGCATGATCTTCCCTCCTACCAACCAATTGACGCCAATGAGTCCCTCGGACTGTCTAATTTGAACCTTCCTGACCAGAGCGAGGAAACAGAAGCGAAAAGGAACTTTTGGTGTTGAAAGGACGCGTGGGGCGTTAATTCAGGGTCTTCCGATCGCCTCAAAGGCACCGCCCTGGCCCTGTCTTAATCGGCTCTTTTGTTTTTATTCCCAAATTGAGATTTTCTAATTTCAATTTAAGTCCTGACAAGTGAGATTTAATTAAAGGAGCTCTTTTCATTGGAGGATACTTCAACGAATTTCATCCATTCCCAACCCCTTCTACTTTATTCCAGGAAAATGATGAGAATTCGTTATTTGTCTCTTTTGTATTAATAGAATTAAAATGATTCGACTTTTTTAGATAAAAAGTAACAATAGACTTAAGATTAATTGATGATTAAAATATGTTCTGGGCTTAAACAAATTCGGAATGCTCACCAAAGCAGTGAGATTAGTAAGATTTATTGTGTTTCTTACTAGAGGCTGTGCCCTATGCTTGTCCATCTCCGCCTCCGATCGTTTCATTGTCTAAATGTTAATAATGCAAATATTTAAACACAAACTTTCAATATTATCAGTCTGTTCCTTCTTTCTTTCTGCAACATTTGGAGATTTATTTCTAGCTTTTAGTAAACAAAGCGGAGTTGTATTAAAATATAAAATGATTTTTATTATTAGGCGAAATGTGGACTAGAGACTACGCTTACACTTCACCCTCATCACAAAACATATTAACAAAACTTACAGAGCGAGATTAAAAAAAGATGGGGGTGGGCTGCATTTACAATTAAAACAACATAAAAAAATCATTACAATAAGTTTAGTGAAAGAAAGTAATATTAACATTATAACAGCAGATAAAATCCAGTTTTAACGAAATAGTAATGTATTGCATAATAATTATGTATTACAATGGTTTGTTAAAAAGAGAAAAAGAAAAAAGGAAGAAAAAAAAGCATAGTCACAAACAAACATGTGAAATCCTATTTAACATCAAAACAGAATCGTTTACGAAAATATTGCATAAAACTAAAATATTTTATTTATCATTTCGTTTCTTTCATTTACATGATGACATCTGGACAAACATGGCTGCTATGATTTTTCCAGTTCAGATATTAATTTCTTCATTATATTAAAATCCCACTAATTTTCTTACTTTGTCTTAACTTTTCTCGCAGTTATGCAATTAATCTTATGAAAACTTCATTAAAATCTCTTCTTTTTCAAAATAATCACCATTTACTTTGTAGTAGAAAATTGTAGATGTAGCACAAAAACAGTCTGCAACATATTTACGATGTCTTATGATCTTCCTTATTAGACATTTTTGAAAGCGGCCATTACTAATCTTAGTTGCTAAATCATCAATCGCAAATCGTTGCAAACGATTAAAGAGTTGTTCAGTCATTTCAGAAACGCGCAAATTTGATTTATTTTTAACTACTGAAAATGGTTGCAAATCTGTTCATCTAGTTTAGAAGTCAAAGTGAAAAGTGCTTTGTTTTCTATTAAGGTATTAGTTCGCTAACTATTTACCGCGACGTAAGGATATATTCAAAGATGTATTTACTTTTTACTACCGGTATTACATTTCTGATTCTGTCTTGTAAAAGTGAGTAATTTATCTGGGCAATTATGGAGGTGTGATCTTATCTCATCTCTCGAGATTCAGATAATAATAATCAAAGACAAAAATCCAGACCTGTAATAATTAAGCTCGATTCCTGGGAGGACATCTTTCTCTCTCTCTTGTCTCTAATTGCATATCATGGGCGTAAAGGGTGCATTTGTCGTATTCTGGAATTTTCAGTTTCTCTTCAATTGATGGATTTTTGTTTTCTCTCAAGAGGACTAAAAATATCGTAAGCTTTATTATTACTTATTACTTTAATTAATTTAAATCTATTTTAAATAATTTCACAATATAAGGGTACAATTTTTATAGTATTTTTGTTTTTTTACTTTTGTCGATATATTTTGCCCCCTCCTGGAGAACCTCGTGATGCCCATGTGTATGTCTATTTCTTGTTCATCTCTGCCCGGATCCACAACTTCTAATTATAATTAGCTTCATGAAGGGCATCCAGCTGTAAGGCCTAAGAAAATAAACAAAAATCTTTCTTTAAGCTGTAATTTTTTGCCCGAATTGCCATTAATTGAAAACAAGGAAGAATGAAATTTCTATAGATAATGTAATTTAGTAGCTGTTTTAATTCTACTGTAATAAAATGTTACATTATATATTACAATGACTTCAAAACATTCAACACAGTTTCTTTCTTATAAGTTTCGTTAAGTTTACTAAGAGTGAGGCCTAAAAATTAATCCTTTCATTACAAACTTCATATAAACACAATATCTAAACTGAATTGCAAATTTATTAATTATACAGTCATTTACAGAGGACAAGTATAATAAGTATATCTATACAAATCCAATGTGGTAAATGCAATTTAAAGTTTTAGAATATACAGAGTGTATCAAAACCTTCTGTACAAATTTTAATAGGAGATCAAGAACACCCTAGACAAACCTTTTTCATCTATGATTGTATGTTCGTTGACGCAACTTTCGGTGCTAGAGAGCGCTAATCCCAGCGCTGCAATCGGCTAGAACACAGAACGGAGTTGTGTTTGTCGCGGCATTCGTAATTCGGGCACATTACGTAAAACATGGAGCGTTTCACTGTTAGTGAGATGGCTGATGTAAATTTGGCGTATGGGGCTGCCAATGGAAGCTGCAGTGAGGTTGTATCGCCATCGCTTCCTACACAGAAGGTTGTCATCAGTGGACATACATCTATAGACGAAAACAGATTTGTTTTGGTGCTCCTATCTCCCATTAAAAATTATAGAGAGAGTTTTGATACACCGCGTATGTATATGTATGTATCTACCAATGCTTACTGAAGCTCCCAATACTAAGATATATCATTTGAGGAACGGGGAAGCTCGCGCAATGCTACAAGCTAAAACTCAGGCTTATTTTTTTTTATTATTTTTTTATTTTTGTATCAGTAATCCTGGCCTTTTTTTGACTTTCAACATTACATTTTAATCGTGAACCCCATCCGAAATCCAACAACAACAAAAAAATGCGATTGAATCAACAGCAGTCAATCCATACGTAATGGTAGGCAGATAAATATAGTAACGTGATGGAGACGCCAATTTTCACTCCCTTAGAGTTCGCAAACACCTAGAAACGCTGCGAAACGCTGGTCTTTCCGGTAGATGCTGTGGTCACATTGATGAAATTGGACGGAACAGATCTTCTCCCCTAGTGATCACTTAATTTTAGCAGTGATATCATCGTGTTGTTCTTTGAATAAAAAGTGCGCGTGTCTTTTTTTTTTTTTGCAAATTCCTGTTTTTTGGGGAAATAACGAAGAACAGAATTTCGCCTACCCTTTTTGATTCTCAGAGTAAACAGAATGAGCTGCGGCTTCCTTATTGGCACCATTCAACACTTTAATCATTGCCAATGAAGATTTCCTTACAGTTGGCATCACATGAGTGCAATGAATCAAAAGAATTGACAACACAGGGAACGACACACAGAACATTCCTCCACAAATTCTGGAAATGGCTGCAAAACAGTGGATTTTGCAGAAATTACGTTTCTTACCTTAACAACGTGTTGTAGTTAGGTTCTTAAGCTTTAAGAAGTCTTGTATTTCTTCCAGCGAAGGTTTCCTCATACATAACCTACTTGCTTGTATTTTTTCATGAATATCTGATAAAGTTATCACATTTTGAATAATAACAATTGCTTTCTTATTATTACAGTTTTCTCTATTGCTATTGGGTTGGCCAAAAAGTTCGTTCGGTTTTTAAGTAAAAATAAAAGACACATTTTTCATTTTCACCAATAATTTTATTGAATAACTAGACGGGTACCGTCGCTTCGCTCCGAAACCCTTCTATGTATAGCATTAAAAATAAAAAATAAACTTTATTTATTTAACAAATTAATATGGAGATCGGAGAATACACGACTTCCCAGCTCGTTGTGGGCTTCTCCGCTTAACTCAGGTGTATTGCGCGTTGGCACTCACACGGGGTTGCCGCAAAAAACACTTCATTTTTGCATGTATCTTCCAAACGCAGGAACGTTTCTTAATGACTGATACACCGTTCGATAGAATTTTCAAATACCAACATTTTCTCAATATAATGTTCTCTTCCAAATCTTATACTTTTCGTTTAAATTGAGAAAAAGTCAAAATTTGACCCTTTAAAAGGCGCCATCTTGGAAACCAAAACTTTTTTCGAAAGATTTTTGGAGCATTTTGTTTGTCTTAAAAAGCTCTACATTTCATCCATTTACATGACCAATCTATGTAAATATAGTTTGGTCACAAAATTGGAAAAACGTAGTCTTATGACAATGATAGACAGAATAACGCTTTTATTTTTTTTTTTATATTCGTTTCAGGCCAACTAAGGACCACATTAAGATAACTATTTTCTTCTCTCTTCCTTCCTCTTTCTCCAAAACTCCTTCATCCTTTCCGAATGGACTCTTTTCCTTTCATCCGACCATTTGGCTCCAGTTGTTTTCCTTTTCCCTGTGTCTTCCTGAAAACCTTTGAACTTCTTAACTTTTAGTCTGAATTTGTCTCTGCTGAGTAGGGTCTCCCGATCAATCTGCATTTCTGCTAAGTCCTTTATTGCTTTGCCACTCCACCCATTTTTTTTGTCTGTTTTCCTGTTTTGGAAGAAAGTATGGATTTTCTTTGTTAATCTATCTTCATTCATTCTCTCTAAGTGCCCATAAAGGGTAACACGTCTTTTCCTGATCTCATCCGTTATTTTAGGGCATTGCAACTAAATTTCTCTATTTGGTCTCAAAACCCAATCGCCATCTTTATTCTTGATTGGACCTAATATTTTTCGCAAGATTCTTCTTTCTTTCTTTTCCAAATCTTCTAGTGCCATTTTGCATCCAGTTAGTAATAGTGTTTCTGACCCATAAAGCACTTCAGGTTTTACAACTGTATTATAATGTCTCAATTTAACGGCTTTAGATAAACATTTTTTATTATACAAATTTCTTACTTTCATGTATGCTCTTTTCATTTTTTCAATTCTAATTTTAATTGCTTCTTTTTCACTTTTAAGATTTATATTTTCACCCAAATATTTAAAGTTATCCATTTTATCAATGTTGCCGTACTTAGTTTTAAGAATTCCTGGTGAATTGCCTTCATTGGTCATGTATTTTGTTTTTTCAAAAGATATTTGTAAACCCACTTTTTCTGCTGTCTCCTTTAGGAGTTCAAGTCTTCTTTTTGCATTTTCTATGTTTCCATCTAATATTACTAGATCAATAACGCTTTTATATAATATAATGTCTTCAACGGTTTGTTCCACTACCTTCTGCCATCTTTTAGGCAACTTCATAATTCCATCTTCCCACAACTTTTTAGCTTTTTGAGCAAAAAAATGTTCCAGGTGCCTTTGATGTCTTCCAGAGAATTGAATTTTTTCCATTAGGAGAATTTTGTAAAGACCGAAATCAATGGAAAATCCGAAGGTGCAACGTCTGGTGAATAGGGCGGATGAATCAGAACTTCCCAGCCCAGCTGTTTTGCCTGGTCTTCAAAGAAACATGCGGTCCTGTGTGCTTATTGTCTTCCATCTTCAATATTAAATTGGCGACACAACATTCACCGATTTTGATCAGTTTTTGTTTTAAATAAACGCTGAGATGACAGTTGTCACAATACAATCTAACAAAATGGTGTCGAATGACGTTAAAGACACCTAAGTGCCAACATACGTAAAAAAACAAAACCGAACGAACTATTTGGACAACCCAATAGATTGTGTTTCAAATATGGGATTGAGAAAATTCTATTGCAGTGAAGTGAATGCAGTTTTGAAGTGATTTCATTGTATTACTGATGAGAATCTTATTAAACGTCTTTATGTTGAGGGAGTAGATGCTAAAATTAGCAAAGGACATCCAAAGAAAGAATGTAAAGAACAGGTGGATGAGTGTCTGAATTTGTGGGTTAGAGTTCGTATAATAGATTTTTACCTGAGCAAATAGTTAAATGAATGATTTTAAGCCTAGGAACAACATCACACTTGTTTATAGTTAATTTAAGTAAGTGAATGGGTTTTCCCTCTCATTTTTTTCCTTGTACTGCCTACCTTTTTACGAATGGACGGATATATTTTGTTGCCGGTGGTTTAGCTTAAAACTTGTTTTACTGACACTACTTTTTGTGACATTCTCAATAGGTTAAAAATTACATTACTATATTATCCTTATACACAATGTAATATCCAAAACCAGAGACTCAAAACAATCTTATCTCAAGTAGTAAATTGGAATGAAATCCACTTTTCAAAGAACAAAATTAACCCCTTGTTCTTCAACCAAATTAAGAAGATGTCGCCTTATATGTAATTAAATCAAATTTACTCTTCAGATAATTCATAAAAAAAAACCTAAATAAAGTTAAGGGAAAATAGAAATAGGCTAAGCTGATAATTAATTAGCTAAAAGAAAGATAAAATCAAAGAGAAAGTAATTTTTATGGGCGTAATATTGTCAATCTCTTATATATTAATGTTAAGGTGTATGATCGTGGAATCATTTAATTATCTTCATCTTTGTAAGCTTTTATCTCTATAGCATACATAGTGTGGTTTGTTGGTGAAACAAAGCAGACAGGAAGCAGTTAGATATTGAATTATATTTCTGATTTATTATGGAGTTTCCAAGAAAGAGGATATCCACAGCTTACTTTTAGATCAGGAAAATATTGGAAGTTACCAATCACAGCGACCAGTTATTCCCTAATTCTAAGAAACGGGAGAGTTATACTTTCTCGCTAACGTTGGGTATCGACTATTACTGCACTTTAACAAGATGTTAACGATTTATTTTAGTCCCTGGCAGGCTTTGTGTGGGTCGAGTTGTATCAAAGTCAGCAGGGCCTACTATTTGGTAGTCTAATTAATGTTGAGTTCGCTAGGATAAATATTTCTCGCGATCGCAGATGGACGAACAGGCTTAATTCGTCTGATAGTACTGCAAAGTTTTTCTGTTCTGATCCAATTGGCACAGCCTTAGGGAATCCCCGCGACATAACTATCCTCAAAGGAAGGGGAAAAAAACTTAGGCGGACTATTAAGCCCTACTTGACCTACCTCAAAGAGATGCAATCTGACAAGATTCTATATAAGCTCATTACAATGTACCTAGTCTATCAGAAAATAAGTTTACAAAGCTTGTGTACGAAAAGCAACCCTTTATTGGAAGAAAATGAGTTGATGTCCTTAAAGTGGTATAGATACACTATTTTTCTAGAGAGATACCTGGACGATTGAAGCATTTGCTCACAATATTTGTTTAGTTTGTCCACTCCAGCCGCATACCATCGCCATTTGAAATGACAGTGCGCACCTCCAACGACACACGAGAAAGACCACGTGGCACTGAGAAGTACAGCCCTCTATCGGAAACTTCAGCAACCGCCGGCACACTCGCTTGGCAAACTCATCAATTTAATTTGTAGCTGCTGTAAACTTTTTTCCTGATCGACCCATCATTTCTTGTAGACAACAAGTTATTATTAAATTAAATCAAACTTCTAATATTCTTAAAAAAAAAAAAAACATGTACCACAACAGACCATGCAGAGCCTTTGGTGCGCGAGAGGTTTAGGTTCCCAGAGATTTTCGACCAACGAGAGTAGTTGAGATCGAATGGTCATCCCGACGCTCGCTCGCGTTGGCACCCATTTGACGAGGGTTGGGTGAACCCTAGAGTATGGAGAAGAAATAACCGCGGAAAATCCCCCTACTACCGCTAAGAGCTGAACCCGGCTCCTCCAGTCCGCAGTCCAGCGTCTAAACCACTGAGCCACCGGAACCATTGTATTCTTAAATAAAAAAAAAAAAAAAAAAAAAAGCAGCCCCCTTTTTTTTTATAACAAAACACAACATTTTAAGTTATTATCTCCTCATTACTACATTTAGAAATATTTTTTCAGCTTATTTTTTAGAATCAACTACTGAAATAAAAAATAAAATGAATAATGAAAGATTTTCCATTTTCTTTCTTCCTCCTGTATCTGAATGTCCCGAAACATAATATTTCACAAAATTTGTTTTTGACCCAGGAAGGATGAAAGTCGAAAATCGTAACGATCTTTAGACCTCAGTGCTATCTTCCTTCATAAATCCACTAAATAATTCTCCAGTGTTCTGTTTGATTTGAAAGATCTACCAATTCCATTCCGTTTAACTAGAACAAGGTCAGGTTACATCACCAGTGACCCAGATCACAGGATAGAAAGACCTGCTTTTTTTATTTTTTGGTGCCACAGCAGGAAGAAAGCCGAGATTACTTCTCATTATCCCATTGAAGGGCTCTCTCAGGCACTGTTGAAGCTCCAGCCAATTAAGTGCCACCAATAGTGGCTAGGGTGCCAGGCCTACTCAAAGGAGACGACTTTTTTTTTCTCCTGTTCGATACCGTACATACAAATATGAATGAAAGCTACAAACTACAATAAACCTCCCAATAGTCGTTATTTTGAATCCATTATTGTTATTAAATAAAAGAAATAACGCTTAACAATAAGAAAAAGTGTGGAAAAAAATGTTGATTAAAAAACAACAATGTATGAGACCAAATTATTCACAAGTGACATCCTTGAACAGCTGTTTCACGCTCGTTGGCGATCATCAGCCAGGAGAAGTCACAGTAAATAACAAGGTCTCGCTACTGAGGCTAGTATGAACAATACATCGGAAGCGCAGTGGTGCCTCAAGGAATAAATTACACAAGCTCTTTGTGGCACATGGATTTTCTCACTCGTTTTGTCATTGGTGAGGTTTTTCATTGTGTAATTTATTCCTTGAGGCACCACTGCGCTTCCGAGGTAATGTTGATTACTGTTTGCATTTTTTTTATCTGATTGTAGAGACGCCATCATTGTCATTTTCATAGTAGGAAAAAAAACTTAAAAGTAATTTATATTAAAAAAATTAATAAAAGAAAAATGTAAAGAAACTAGGACATATTTGCCTGGGTGAAAAATTAAACTCAACAGAAATGATTCTCAAAATTTGATTTAGTTATCTTAATTGATTCAGTAGACTTCGGACGCTATCTAGGAAATTTTACGACATGCTCTACAAAAGAAAAAAATAACAGCAATACAAGATTATTTAACGTGCCATTTTAATAAATATTACATATGCCTACTACATTTCCTGTTACGGGAAATTACACACAGCCGACATGTTCCATCAAAAAGACAAACTTCAAAGATAAGGAGGACCCAGACAAGAAGAAGGAACCTGTAAATGAAGTTCCGAAACGTCTCGTGTATTATTCAGGTAACTAATTTTACATACCTTTCAAGTGCCAATGTAGTAGGCATATGTAATATTTGAAAAAAATAACAGCTTTCAGAATTTTTTTTTTTTAAATTCAGATCTCAAATAGTGGAATGAGGTGAAACATGCATTGTTGTTATGCATTGTAGTTGATTACAACATTGCATAAAATTTCATGGTCGTAGCTTTCTATTTTTTAAATGTATAACAGCAGGATTAAACAGACACACAGATTTTATTAAATAAATACTACAGAGAATTCTGAAAATGTATATACAGGGTGGCGCTAAAGTAACATGGCAACCAAACAGTACCTAGCAGAACATGGTCTGTGTATTGCCTTTTTTATTATTATTATTTTACATTTCTCGCATTTTACTCAGTATTGGATAGAGCCTGACCGATCACCATAGCTTACTACTACGGACGTTTTTCTCTGGGGGGTTCTAAAACATGCTGTTTATGCCGATAAACTCATGAGGAACTGCAACTAAAACTTGTTAATATATGCTCATAAAAGCCTTTTTGTCTTTAGGTCGCAAGGCGTTCTACTCTGTAATGAAGCGACTTGAAATGCATTGAGTTGGAAGGAGGCCATTTTGAACTTCTGTTGTAATTACGTTCTGACGGAATAATTTGCTAGACAGATCAAGACATTGTTTTGATCTCATCTGTACATTTTTCACAGACAAAGTGATTAAATTATGATTAATATATTATTTTCATTGTCTCATTAATTCTGCGTCACTCTGTAGAAGAAATGTTTGTTTCCTTAAAACTAAAACAAGGTAGTGACAGCGATTAGTAAACCAATCACAATGGCTTCGCAACGTCTTCTGATATGTATAAGACAATATAATTGATATTGCTTTAATTTCCTTATTATTATAAATGTGATTGTTGCGAATGCAAAAGGCGCAATTGTTGCCATTGTTGCTAATGATATTTTAATGATACTTGTCCACAGACAGACAAAACGGGAATATAAGTCTTCTGATCCTTATCAGAAGACTTTTCCTACTAAACCAATTTGAATGCGATTTTTCGCCATTCTGTAGGAGGTTTTTAACAAGGATGTTTAGGTTCCATAAATCTTTTTGCTACATTAGATACGCGAGCAGTCGAAAAAAAAACTTAATACGCGAATTAAACAATGCGAATTTTTAAAATCTAAAACGAAACGCTTTTAATTATTGCGCTATACAATTAACACAAATTAATTCTTGTAACTTTCAAACCATTCAGTTAATTTTGATGCCGTTTTCTGAGTTTTGAAGAGGGTTAAATTGTGCTTCTTTGAAGATATAAATCATCTCCATATCCTCTAGAGAACAGGGATAATACGACATTTTTTTATGAATATGGATTCACTTTTTTTTAATCTACTTTATTTTCAACTATCTCCTTATTTGATTTATCGGTTTTCATTGAACTTTCGTAAGTATTCAGAAGGCTTATTAAGGATTTGTTTCATCGAGATAACTTTAATAGGTTTTCAGTACTTACGGTTTGTAATAGCCGGGGTTGGCGTACACTGCGCTTCCGCTGCTGTGGGAAAGAAACAGCTAGCTCTGTTTTACTGTTTACGGTAAAAGCGAAACACTCACGCGCGCACATGCACCTACTTTTGAGTTTTTTTAATTTTGTGTATTTTGGGAGGCATTCCTTGAAGTATTTTACTATTCAGTGTTAACTATTTTTTGCTTGACGTACATTCCAGTTAATTACTAGATTCATATAACTTATAGCTACGCGTGAAATTTGTAAACTCATTTTTTTTAAAAATTGTCTAAAAAAAGTAAAACATTCCAACGCAACACTTCTTATAAATAGAACACGGTAGCGACTTGAGTGAAACAATTCTTTTGCTTACTAACAAGCATCCGGGTGAAGTCTGGTGAATACACTAGTCACACAATATAGTGCACTTAATTTTCTCTTTTCGTTCAGAGATAACTATTTTCAATAGCAGCTTAATGAGTTTCCAACACTGACAATAACACAAAGTTTGTGTTTAAATATTTCTATTCCAGCTTAAAACATAGGACCATTTATTTGGCCCCACGCCTGCAAAATCCCTCACTCGATTGGATTGACTGATTTCTTCAAATTTGATACAATGTCATTTAACTTAAAATGTGAGTAGGACCCTCCTTCCAGTCCACGAAACAAATGCCTCAGAACTGCGAACTCAATCTCACTACGCAATGGATGTCTGAGCGTATACCTAGTACTAGGCCATTATGAAGAAATATCGCATAGCAGGATCTTCCACAACCAAAGAATTTGGAATAAATCCTTTGATACATATTTAATGTTTGCTGTGTATTTCGACATTGCCAAAAGATACATTAACCAATTTTACATGACTGCTCCCGTTCAAACTGTCAGGAAGTCGGGTCCGGAAACGCACCGATTCCTTTTATATCTCTTTTTCATTCACTTCTACAGTTTGAACAGTTTGGCATGTCTTACTTAATGCAGTGCAGTGGATTGTTGCGTATACCATTGTTGTTGTTAGTACAACACATAATGATCTTGTGAAATCTGTAAGAGTTATCTCATTTTAACTTATATTGAAGTTCTATTCAAGGACTGCGTCAAGTAAAATATTTTTCCTAATTTATATTAAAGATTTGTAACTATATTCGAATGTGTTTCAAGGATCTCATATTTCCAAATGGAGCTACTAAATTCTCAGTATTTCGAACTGCTTTGCTGCATTGAAATAGGTCGCGCAGTGAAGCCCAGCATTTTGAAAATTACTCCGACTCCACTTTCAATCGCAGAAGCATCTACCTCCTATAGTGTCTACTCTCATCTGAAGTTACGAGCTGTCCAATTTAACTCTTAATTAAAACAAATGCTTAGATGCCGTCCACCAAAATGTAATAGTAAATTTAACTAGTATTGAAATTCTTTATCGCAGGCTTGTTTGATACAAATGAATAAGCCTCCATTCATTAAACCAAAAATAACTGATTTGCGAATTAAGATCAAAGAAAAGAAGGTTCTCGTTTCATAAGTGCATCTTAAAACTATTTTACAGTTGTTAAATATATTAATGGTCATTTTTAATTCAAATGAAAGTCAAACAGAGGATTACGTACCACTAATTCTGAAATAGGTTTTCTAAAGAGGGAATTTGTGAGATAAGATCTCTGCAACTATCATTTATTCACGTATGATATGAATTCAAATATTACAAACTCTCTACTTAGAATACAGGTTTAAAATATGTACATTTCCTCATCATACATCCGTTTTGTTTTTTGTTATGTTCATTTTTCTGTTTTTATTTATTTGTTTGTTTTTTATCTCCGAAATGGTACGTCGTAACAGAAATATGCTTTTGACCAAAAAAATGACTCTCATCTAAAATAACCAAGAAAGTTCGGTTTGGGGGGGGGGGGGGTTAACCAACACAAAGATAGCTTTACAACCAAAAATAATTAAAATCCGGAAATACTAGATTTCTTCCATTTTCGGATGCAATAGGGGAGGTTTCATCACCCCACCTTCGGTTCGTCAATATTTGCTGTTAATAGACGCGCATTGTTGTGTTTCTAAAGTCCTTTTATTGATCTAATAGTATTCATTTAAAATATGAAAGAGTAGATTGGATTATTATTACTATATTTTCAATTATTTTATGATATAAATTTTCAGTTGAATATAGGAAATATGTCACCGTTGGCATGTAATATTTGTTTGTTTGTGTGTTTTTAAATTGCTGAATGGTGTTAGTGAATATGTAAAAATAATCATGGAAAAGATATCAAGAAATTAATGATGGACTTAATCGAAATACTAACAGGACTCAATAAAGATTTAGAAACACAACTGAGGTCAGAGATTATAAATCCAAAATTTACTCCAGCAGGTTTTTATCTCAAAAATTGAAAGTGAATGAACAAAAAAAAAATCTTTGAAGTTGAATATTTTTGAAAGAGCTAGTCATTTATCAAAAAAATCACTCAAAACTTTGATATTAGAGTAAAAATGGAAAGAAAACTACAAGTTGTTTAGATCTTAGTTTTTTTTTTTCTTGTAAGATCAAGCATTAAGTTT
Source organism: Thereuonema tuberculata (assembly GCA_023159025.1). Classification (NCBI taxonomy): domain Eukaryota; kingdom Metazoa; phylum Arthropoda; class Chilopoda; order Scutigeromorpha; family Scutigeridae; genus Thereuonema; species Thereuonema tuberculata. The sequence continues at coordinate 53,410,576 of JAFIDM010002131.1, forward strand.
AGTAATGGATGAGAGCGTATGTCTTGGAATTTTAATTGGCCAAAGGATCCGGTGACGTTGCACTTTAGATGTGGAAAAGAGATGAATAATTCAACGAAAATTCAGACAAAAGCCTTGCGGATAAAAAAATAATAATAAAAAAAAGCCTTATTATTAATTATTTAGGAATGAGGATTCTGGATCCTCTGGAATCTCAGATATCAGGTTCTTCTATCAATAGTGAAAGCGTTTGTAATTTAGCTGTCTTTAGAATGTTCTTTGAGAAGTTATGAGAAGGACCTTGTAGTTCAAACTGCACAGTTATTGGTCTATAGATTCAGGATCCCAGGAGGTGGTCAAGGATTTTTTTCATTTACCTCACTGAAGTTCAGCCATTTATTTGTTAAAGAGATACAAGGTTTCTTTCACAGTGGTTAAGGGCTTGCAAGCATTGGAGTGCTTCTTCATCTTTTTCAGATACTGATCATTTATGAACGACTATCTCCTTTGCTGCTTCTCTACTTTCCATAAAGCTGACCGAACACATGACAATTTTCTTCAGTATTGATGGTCAATTTTATTGATATCAACCGTTTCCATCTATAAAAATGATCAATATTGACCATTTCAAGAAAATTGATGTTGATTAAAAAATAGGATCAACTTCACTTGTCAATACGTATTGATGATGCACGAGCGAATCACATGAACGGATGAAATCACGTGACAGTGGTGACGTACAAGCATGGCGCCTCTTTGAAGATAGGAAGCGCACTCTGAGCATTTTTTTTGAGAAAGAAGGCGTAATCAGCAAAATGGGTCGGCCAAAAAAAAAAAATCCGAACAACAACATTTGAGCAATTGATCATGAAAGGCCATTGTTGAAAAGTACCGGATACGGAAATAAACTGTATGCAAAGACGCTCTTTCTAGCTCTCCCTAGTGCATGACGAAGCGCCGTAAAGCATCAATAATCAGGTCAATACTCGATTAGAAAAAACTGTGTGTTCGCGCGTGATATCAACTGTCAATATCAATTTTACTCAATATCAACCGTCAATACTGAAGAAAATTGTCGTGTGTTCGGCCAGCTTTAACAGGAGCATGATTCTTTCTCGTATGTCCATTTCGACAGACAGCTTTTTAACCTTTTCATTTTTTTTAAATGTTAACTAATCTATTAAGTTATATTAATTAATTTTAATTATTTAAATAAAATTATGAAATGTATATATATTTTTTTATTTGTAGTATTTCCGCAACTTGAAAACGAGAGTGTCTATCGTTTACCTGGAGACGTGGGCAAATGGAAATCAGATCATTGTCAGTGATGACTTACGCCAGACCATCTTCAATCTTATGGATTATTCATCTCGGAAGCTCTACAAAGTAGCTAAAGATGCATCACAGCTTTTAACGTAAGCCTTTTCTGCCCTTTCATTATAATTTTTTAAAGTATTAGTATTGAGTAAAATTTGTGTTAGATTAAAAATTACAAAACTTTTACCATTACAAAGTTTATTCAACAGTAGGCAGCTATTCTCCTCCAAATGAGAGTTGGCCGCCCTGTTTTTGTGAGATCTGCGCATGTATGATCGATTAGTCTGGTCAGGCACTTCCGTCTGATTTTATGACAGGACGCCGCCATTACGGTAATCGCTTGTTACTTTGCAAAAGAGCGTTGTATTTATAAATAATATATATTTATTTATTTATATAAATACTTATTGTTAGCAACTGGTATTGAAATAACGCTAAATAGTCGAGAGAAGTTTTAATTTGGCGTTATCAACATGTCTTTCTCCGTGAAAACAGACGACATCGTCCATTGTGACAGGAAAACATAATTGATCAGCTACCGGAAGGGCTGCGCAGTTCAAACTTCCGCCGGCCAACTTTCATTTGGAGGACAATACAAATGGGTATTTGGTCTGTATGGAGACCAAGGCAACTCATTATCTCACTAAATATTTAAAAAGCAGTTGCATTACACTGAAATGTCCTGTAATTCCCTGAAAACTAAATCCAAGACTTAGGAATTGATAAATTTTATTGTTAAAACGTTGTTATTAACTGATTTTGACTGTTTGCAAAGTTCAGTAATTCTTATCACAATGACCCACTGAAACAAACGCATTGCAATGATTCAAAGGAAAGTTTGTAAGTTTTAAACAAAAAAGTAGAATAGATCTTATTTCATTTCATATTTCAGGATTTGAAATATTATAAGAGAAATAGACCCCATTCTAGGTTGTTCACTGCAGCTTGCAAACTCTTTCTTTTCTAAGTTTCTTTCTTATACTTACATTTATTGCAGCGTTGCATCCCATTCACCATAATTCACTCAGACTAATTTCCACCAATTTCTTATCGTTCACCTGCTCATGAACATCCAGCAGGGATCGCTTCCTCTGCTTGAAGGTCACTTTTTCCAAAAAATCCTGAGTTCAGATCAGATTTTTCTCCTTAGACAAACAGAACCTCAATCCAACTGAGAAATCTCCTGTGTATCATTAGTGACATCTTCAATTGCAATCGGAGTTCAATAATCAGACTGTCTCACTTGTTACTTTCAATTGAATTTTGTCACAACTAAATATCTGAAATAAATCATAGTAAAGCTTAATACAGTTAGTTTATTTTTAAATTTTATATATAATAAAAGTTTTCTTGAATATTGGGTGATTTCTTTTACAAGGATATGCACACTTACAAGGTTATTCTAATCGAAGTAGATATTTTGTTTCTTATTTCAAATTATATTTTTTGTGTTTCTTATAAATCAGACATAGAAAATATCTCTCGATCTTCCTCTGACTTGGCAACTTTTTTCCAGTAATTATTAACAGAACTTGAATAGATTAGCCTTTACGAAAAATATGTCGAGTTGATAAATGAGTTAGTGAACCTCAAAAATTCAAGAGTACTCGAACCTACAAAGGCTTTTCTCGAAGCTCAGATCTTCAAAGATCGTAACGGCAGAAAAACCTGTTTTGATTCAGGATAAAAAGGCACAAAAACCTTGGCTATGTTCCAATTGATGATAGAAATTTTTTGGATGGAAATTGCATGAGATGATGGAGAAATACGATCGTGAAAACTCTTCCCATTTGAAAGGAAAATAGTTGGGCTGATGCAGAATGAATATCCCTTTATGGTGGAAATTACTAACAGTCAGATGAAAATCCATTCAAAAAATTACGAATTATCTGTTTAAGATGATTTGCATGGACAGTGTTGTTTGACTTTAACTCAGCATTTGTTTTTAGCAGAATTTTTCCAAAAACATAGTTTTCCCTTTTCTTGGAGTTTTCTATTATATTCTGCCAGAACCTTATTTCTGCTATAAATTTAACAACAGTTTTGGGCAAAAAACTAATACTGCGATAAATTTGGTCTTGGTAATTCCAGTCAATTCTTTCAGCCAAGATCTGTTTTTGTTTTGTTTTTTCCAATGTAACAGTTTAAATGTATTTAATCAAATAAAGTTTGAAGGAAGAACTTCAATCTCATTTCTGATAGAGTCCAAAGTTTTTTTACATTTTTAATTGTTGTTTAAGTTCTTTAGGAACTCTTTTTATTTATTGCTTAAATGAACTTTAGTTAGCAGAATAATGGTGCAGATTTCAATCTTAATATTCTGCAAGATTCAAATGCAATCAATCAAAGAATGTCTCACATTGAAGAGGCGTTATTGAACATTGCATTACATTAGTCCACAAATCAACCACATAAAGAGTCTGCCAAAAAAATTTATACACTTTAACAGATGTGATTTATGGACTTATTTTGAAGTTGGATTGAATTACGGTAGTTGGATAGAATTATGATGATCCAAAACTGTCGCCACTCACATGAATACTAGCATAAGCATGTGACTGGTAGAACAGTCAAATAAAAATGACCAAGGCACAATTGTTGTTCAAGGAATGCAAGACCATTTTAAAGTGGTATTTCAAATTTGAAAAATTATTGTTGAAGTTCAACAACAATGGTTCAGCAATATGCGAGTTTGCAACAGAACTTCCCAACACTCCTGTCAATTGAACGTATTCGTGAGAAATTTGAAACTCATGGTACCCTATGTGATCTGCACAAGCAGCAAGTCCTGCTTCCCCGACTGTGGTGTTGAAACAGTTGCACGCTCGCCACAGAAGTCCACCACACAATGTGCATGGGAGACAGGAGTTAGCATTACAAGCATACGGCGCATTCTTAAAGCAGCTAAGGTGGAAGTCTACATTTTATGGTTATTACATGCAAAAATGAAGATGATCCTGATCGAAGAATGCAGTATTGTAAGCAGGGGTGTATTTACACAAGGGCTAAAAGCCCAGGACAGCAACTTTAGGGAGCGGCAAAAAAATAGGAAAAAAAACAAAAATCCTGTACTATTCAATAATATTAATATTCAAAAATATTAAGTGTCATATTACAAGCAGAAAAGAAACCAGACATTTACTGGCTTTTTGATGTCTGTACAGTATATGCGAACAGAGCGTATTTTTGGCTTTAAGTGTATATCCCGAGAAATTGGGTGAGTGATGACTGTGGCCGTAGGTTTGAAGTGGAAGGGGGTAGATGTTGCATTGGAGTGCTCAGGCATAGGCGGCAGCGGGGGACTGTCTGACAGTGACGTTACACCTGTAAATACATATCTTTCTAATACATATCTTCTGGGAATGTTATGTACGAAATATATTCCAATTATTTAAATTAACTTTGATGTTTAATTTTCTATTAAACAACTTTTTACAACATATTTTTAGAATGTGTACTTAAGGAAAGGAATGCATCATTATGGGCCTGTATATTTATATATTTTTTTTTTCATACTCTGAGTAAGTAAATTCTAACGAATAGATAAATTGTAAATTATCAGTAACTTAGCTCAAAACTAAATATAAACATCAGTAGTTTACTAGTGATATATTCAGACAGGAGGGTCAGGAGGAAGGGTGACAAATCTGGCATAGCCCATAGGCGGCAAAAGTGAAAATCCACCTCTGATTGTTAGTGGTTTCAACACATGGTAGATGAGGATGATGCGTTTGTGAGGAAGATGGTTTGGTCTGATGAAGCACAATGTAAGCTCAATGGAACAGTGAATCAGCATAATTGTGTTTATTGAGCTCCAGAAAATCCGGGCATTCATGTGGGCAAAGCAGTCAATTTATCTGGGCTCATGTCCGGTATGGATTGTCGTTAGGGGTTTAATAGAACCACTCTTCTTTGAAGGCACTGTTACTGGTCAAGTGTACCTAGACAAGCTACGTACATCATTTTATCTGCCATTTGTGCACTTTATGGGAATGATCAATTTCTCTTCCAACAAGATGGCGCACCATCATGCTACCAGTGAGACGTGAGAGCTTACCTCGATGAGAGTTTCCCAGGACAATGGATAGGACAAAGAGGTGCAGTTGAGTTCTCCCCACATTCTCCTGATTTAAGACTCTTGGATTTCTGCCTAAGGGATACTCTAAAGAATGTCAAACATGAAGAAGAATCTGGACATTACAGCATCTGTCCATCCAAATTTGGAGCAACAAGACTGAATAATGTGAAAAAAGGATAATAGTGTATCAACGGAAAAAAGGCAAATTTGAAGTTGACCAAAAGGGAATGAACAGCCTTTGCTTTGGAAGGCAAAAAGGTCCAAAAGGTAATTTAAAGTATTAAAAAGTGAGAGGCTTCTATAAATTTTCTCTTTGAAGTTAGGAAATACTGAAAAAAAAAAGTGCTGAAAACTTTAAAAAACTGATTTGGGATACATCCAAATAATGATGAAGACACAGGAATACCAAACATTTTGTCTGGAGATAAAGCAATAAGTCCTGTGATCTTAATTTAGCAAAAAAAAAAAAACATTCAAACAAAGTAGCTTGAAAATCTAACAAGAAGTTGCCTCCATTTTGGAACCACATCAATTGCTACCAATTGAATCCATAAGGCACAGTTGTTCATAGATAAGTTCGAAGCTTTTCCTAATTTGTATCAATGAAGAGTTTTGAAAAAAAAAATTTTTCAAATCTCAGATAATACATATTTACTACATATTGTGGCTATTAAATAATAAGACTGCTTTTTGGTTTTTCCTTAATTCAACATAAATACTAAAGTAAGAGTCATCTGCTGTTTACTTTGCAAGAATGGATGTATGTACATTCAAATCAATTAATTCACCTTTGCAAGCTACAAAGATACTATAGTGAGACATTTTTAGGACACAGCATTAAAAATCTGAAGCAATATACAGTGCTGGATAAAATTAAATTAAATTGGGTAAAAATGTAATGGAAGCATTCAAAGAAAAAAAAAACATGGAAATTGTCAACTATAAAGTAACACATATTTAAATGATATTTGCAAATTTGTGAAAGTTCTGAATCAATTCAAGATGATAAAAGACCTGAAGGAAATCATTACAACTATTGATCATCCTTCTTGCCCTCTTTGGCAATCTTAATCCAAAAATTAAAAGGGCAATAAAAAGATATTTTTTTTTATAACAATAAGGCAATTCAGGGAAAGCAACACATTATCTAAGTTTAGTATTCAAAGCTTTATTCTTTACAAGCATTGTGTACAATGGAGATTGGTTTAAGCATTCGTAACCATTTCTTTTACCTTGCTATTGAATTTTGGTTTTTACAGATTTTGTAATAGCCACACCATGATGGCTGAATACCATTAAATGTATGTCCAAGTTATGAAGCTTAGTTATTTTTATAACCTTTTTTTTTTTTCATTATTAGTGGCCAAGAATTCCGTAATGGAGAGGCAGGAATGTCAGCACCTGATACCATCTGCACAGCCAAAGCCGTAGGAATCAGTGAAGTAAGTCAAGTCTTCACCATAAAATTCCAGATTTCAGATGACACAAATTTTTAGCTTTCAATACTGTAGACATATTAATTGCAAAACATCTCCATCTAAAGAATTTATTAAATTTGCATAATAGCATTACATTTTTTTTTTTCAAAATTTAATGATAAGTACTCAATTAAAATAACAACAAGCTGAAGAAGATAAAGAAGGTGTTATTACTAAAAAAAATAAATTTTTAGTATTAACACAAAAATACAGATGTCGAATATTAATACAAAATGATGCTTTAATAGTAACAAGAAGCTTCATTTCGATATCTTATTTGAAATAAAGGGCAGTAAAAACTGCTTAAAACATTCAGGCTTGTAACACTTGTATCTCTGGCTTTTGACTCTTTAATGTAACGTTTATTCTAGCAATAGCGTTAACCTCTTGTGGTCATCACATTTGGGCCTTAATTTTTTTAGTGCTTTGTTGACTTTTCCTACAGCTATTGTGTAACTTATATTGCTTGCAATTCTATAATTAATGAGTGTGAATAAGTTAATTTATAAATATCTAATCCAGTAATCCTTGCAATGTTTGTTTGTTTTGGGTTCTGCCATTAAGGATTTTTTTTTTGTTTTCTGTTTTTCTTTTGAAGGATGTGAATATTTATGAACCCCATTTGGTTGCTGTGACGATGGCCCATATGATCGGTCACAATATGGGTATGGCCCATGATGATAACCATGATAAAAGTAAGTCCATTTTAATTTTATCATAAAATTAAAAAGCTGCAATTTAGAATTACCTATTAAAAAAAATAGTTTTTAATCATTATCTATATCAATTGGAAATACATTTTTCAAATGTACAGAAATGATTACCAAATTATTAAGAAGGCCTACTTAAAAAAAAGGGTACAAAAAGATACTTAGTACAAAAAGATACAAAATAAAAATCTACTATTTTGTATTTTTATTTTTGCAAATTTTACTCCTAAGATTTGTTCCAGAAATATATTTATTAGTTAAAAACTTAAAGTATTCTATTACAAGCTTATGTGATCCTTGGGGTTGCATGAGTTAAGGCTCCTGGCGTTTCTTGTCCAACAGAACTAAGTTGAGGTCAGGCGGTCAGCCTGTAACCCCTAGAAAGGAACACGATTATTCATTATACAGAGGGTTGGGTGGACCCTAGAACCTGTCGGGAGAAGATTCAGGATAGAAAAATCCCCTACTACTGCTGAGAATTGAACTCTGCTCTACCAGTCCACTGTCAGTGTCTTACCACTTATTTGCTGGAACCACATATTTTTATTGGTGCTTGCTCTATTTTCCTGATGAAGACAACAGAATCTTTTTAAACCCCAGTGATTAGTTACAGAAATTGTTCTATCTTATCGTAGTATTAAATTTAGCCACTAGAATAAACAGGTAGTAGCTGAGTGGGTAAGGGCACTTGGCTGTGGGTTGGAGGTGGCAAGTTTCGATCCCCGACCTCCATCGAGGTCGGGGATTTTTTTCCACGCTCCATTCTCCTCCAAACGGGCCCTAGGGCCTACCCAGCCCTCTGTTGAATGGGTACCGGGTTTCTTTCCCGGGAGTTAAAGGCGGGCGGGCGTCAGACTAACCACCCGACCTCAACGTAGTCCCGTTGGTAATGAAGCTCCGGGAGCCTTACTTCCTGCAACGCCAAGGGCCTGCATAGGTCTGTAGTGGGATACTTTAACTTAACTTGAATAAACAGTTTCATCAGCCTACGTCAACATTTAATTACTCATCATTATTAGTTAACATCCGCAACAGTGGTTGTCATCAGAAATTATATTACAGAAAAGGGGAGGATCAGTAATAAATAAAAGATTGAATTGATTTCTTATTTTTCCTGAAAAGTCATAGGAGATTAATCTCGTAGAATTAAAAATAAAATAATGAAAAGCTCTTAAATATTGAAAGTTAAAGTAAATAAATATAAGATAACAATTTATTTGTCACTGTGTACACTTACACAGATTCCATCAGTTTGGCTTCCATTATTTGAATTTCTTATGAGACTTTACGCAGCGCTCAGTAATTACTGATACTGAAGCTTTTTTTTTTAAAGATATAATAAAATATACATTGAAATTCCAATGTATCCTTTACCTTGTGGCTCATTTTCTTGTTATCAAGTTGTAGTTGAATTGGTGTCCATTTTTTTCTTGCTTTTCCCAAACAATTGTAATCAGCTGCATAGCAGTACTAAAATTTCCGGGTTAATCAGTTAAGAGGAAACCGTAGCCTAATGAATATTCCCCATTAATTTTTTTACTCTAAATCTTAAGTAAATTGAAATTCGCTTTATGTTATTAATTATTTGTTTTATTTATTGTTTCAGAGGATTGTACTTGCCAGGACTGGCATGGATGCATCATGGCACAATCCATAGTGTAAGTGACCCTCTTAGCTGAATGTTTGTACATCAAGTTAGAACAATGGTTTCTTTTTGGATTCAATCAAAAATTCTTAAACTTACTTCTGCAAAAAAAAAAAAAAAAAAAAAAAAAAAAAACCTTAATTCCAATGTACGAGAAAATGAATGTAAACTTCGACATTTCCCTAAAAAAGATTTCTACAAAAAAAATTTAAGGGCAATTTTTGTTAAAATCTTGATTTACATAATTTTTTTTCCCAGGATGTTCAATTTTGCTTTTCATTACAAAGTCTGAAATTTTTAAAACTTATTTTCAAACTTTTTCCTTTTTAAATTTCAGAGGCCTTGAGAATATCCAGCCTTACCAATTTTCTCAGTGTAGCCTCAAGGACTACATTAATTCACTACGGATCGGTCATGGCATCTGTTTATTCAATAGACCCAATCAGGTACGAATCACATGTGTGTTTTCAATGAAAGTTCAGCTTAAAATAAATCAATTTCTTAAAAGGTATATTTCCTTTTTTTTTTTTCAAAGTCACTAATTATTTAATTACGATGGAAAAGGACATTTTCTAAGCAGTATTTATAAATCTTTCAATTTCTGCTTAATAAATTGTTATTCTAGAATATGCAAATTATCGTTAAATAAATTTCACCCAAATCAGATTACAATATTTATATGATAATATAACACCAAAAAAAAAAAAAAAAATTCAAGAGGAAATACCATTTCAGAAAACAAACAAACTTACATGGAGAGGTTGAGATTATAGTTCTTCTGTTCTGTAATAAGAACCCTTTACTAAGTCACTAATTAAAAATCTAAGAACAAAATTTAATACAAACTTTGCTGAAAATGCATTATTAAAGTAAAACATGAATCAATTAAAAGTTGAGATTTTTTTTTTATTATTTGTAACCTTTTTTTCATATCTGTTATTACAAATGAGTCCAGTAGCTTTATCAGTGAATGTTCTTGGAGGAATTGGGTCAGATTCCTAACAGTTTTTTTTTTTTTTTTTGTCCTGGTTTTAAAATCCAGGTGAGGATTCTAGGATTTATCATCATATGTTGATCATATTTTAAACAAATGATCATCGTATGTTTTCCCAGAAATAATGAGAAATGAGCATCTGGCCATTCCTATTTGACCAAGTGGACTCTAGACTATATCTCCATGATCCCTATAGGCTTTTGTAGTAATTAGGATAAAGAGCATGAAATTATTACTAATACCTCATTATCTCATGTCGGTTTTTGGTATTTTTTTAAGTGCAAATTTAAAATGTAAACTTAGTTTTGCTTTAATAGTCTGAAGTATTATTCAATTCAAAACTACAAGCTCTTATTGGGAAAATTTTATAATAAAAGGAAAACTATTAGGGCTCTTTTATTTTGTGAAATGTCATAGGTACACAGGTTTTCTCAACTCATTGTCTTTGACTCGTACCTAATCTGCAGAAAATAAAATATCTTAAGCATAAAAAAGGTACAAACATTATCCAGGATAATGAAAGTGTTGGTATAAGTGTTGGTAACAAAAAGTAAAGTATAGTAAAAAAAAGTATTTATATTGGAAAGAAACATAATTTGAATGAAGATTGGTCAGTCCTGAATGTAAATGAATGATCTAAACTTATTTCAATACACATAAACAACAAATTTATGTATATTATATCAATGTATGTTAATATAACTTTTTCTTTATCAATTTTTGATTTTTCTCTAATTTTCAAATAATTACTTATAAATACTTTTCTTTCAGCTTGGCGAATTTTACTCGTGTGGCAATGGTATCGTTGAAGAAGGAGAAGATTGTGATTGCGGAATAATGGAGGTAATAATTATCCACTTGACTTTTTCAAACTCCACAAAATACTTTGAATTTTAAAGTAATTCTTTTACAAAATTTTCAGTCATAGCACAGACACTATTCTATAAGAAAATTCAATATTTGAATTGACTGAGCATTTGTGAATTTGGACATTTTTACATGACTGAAAAATAAATTTCTTAAGTAGAGAAACAAAATACTATGCAAGCGAAATATTTAACTGCTCCCAAATTAATCAAGTTAGAGTTTAAATATCTCATTGATGATTCCAAGATTTATGTTGAAAATGTAATGAATCATAACAAAAAAGAAATACTAGCACTGTTTTACTGTAAGTTACAATGTTTCTATTGGAATAGTGTATCAGCACTCAAAAAAAAAGAAAAAAACTGTTAAGTTCTCTATTGTGTCAACATCTTAGTAAATAATATTAGTAAGATGCTAACATGACAACCCTAAGCCACTGAAATGCATAAATTGTACTAAAACTTAAATGAACAATATAATTATAAATGTGCTCATATGATAGATCTTATTCAGGTTGTTTTATTCATTATCCACTTAAGAATTGGATAAAAATAGCTCACAGATTATTCTCTCTCCAGATGTCTTAATATTTTCTTAAACATGCTAAAACTTACTGTCCAGTCAAAATATTGATGTGTTGTTCGGCGGCAGTGATGTGTTGTTCCGAATGAGTCAGACAGAGTCAAGGGTTCGGTCTAAGGTATCTACATTTATTTACAATTAATTACATTTTATATACAGGATTAAATAGGTCATCGGATTCTCAAATCCAGGTTAATATTATACAATATGGGATTCTCAGATTCAGGTCGCTGTGAGAGCTTCCTTTGCGGTCTGCCATCGAGGAGAGGGGAGGCGATCTCGGATTCTGAGAGTCCCCGGCCTGGCCAATCACACACGGCATAATTGGCCAATCCGGGACAGCCTTCGACCTGGCGTCTGGGATTCTCTTTTTTGGAGATCTCTTTGCGGTCCGCCTATATTACGTCATAGCTCGTCTTTGTCGACATCGCATCAATATTATGACCGCCTTCTTAATATTTGAAGGTTCCTTCCTATTTCCAAAAACTGTTGTAAAGTGATAGGAAAAACCTTTACTCGAATGATGAAATTTTTTCATATCATCAAGAATACATCCTGTGATTTGGCATTTGCCATTGGTGGAGAAATCAGAACCAGATGTCTTCAGTGAATGTAGTTACAGAAAAGTTGTGTTGGACTACAGTCATGTGAATTCAGTGACTATAAAAACATCAAAGTTGTGTTGGACTACAGTCATGTGAATTCAGTGACTATAAAAACATC
>JAFIDM010002131.1:53427934-53468876 GCA_023159025.1 Thereuonema tuberculata
ATTCCATTGCCGTGGCTGTTACTGGACATGTGATAATGGTTCTGACAACAGATGAAACAGTGTTTATTGTGAAGCAATATAATCACTCATGCGGATTAGGTCATAATAATGGCCATAGTATATAGCGAGTCAAGGTGTTGTTTGCACAGCCCTTCTGCAAACCTGCACCCAGCAACAGCATCATCCTAGCAGTGATTAACAAGTTTAGATGAACCAGTAGTGTATTGACGCAGCGCCAAGGATGTATAGGGCATCCCAGATCTGTAACAGCCAATAACAATCAAGGGCGTGTACCGCATCAAGTGTTGCAGTCAACACGGTGTAGACAACAGAAAACAGCCTTGAAGCTTGGCATGTTACGAACATCCTTACTAAGAAACCTGAAGGGTTTTGGAGCATTCTCCTACACCATCCAGACTGCAGATTGGTTCAGGGATGGCAATAAGGAGGCACGGAAACTATACTGTGTCCGTGTTCTCGCCATGACCTATGAAATCCCGGAGTTCGTGAATAACATTTGGTTCTCTGATGAGGCGCATATTCATGATACAGGTTACATTAATCGACGATCAAACCAGTTCATAGGCTTTGTCCGTCCTAATATCTTGCAGAAATTTGGAGAAAAATAACCATTTGGTGTGAGGCATCAGGGTATGGCATCATTGGTCCCTACTTCATTGAGGAAGGTGGGATTCTGGTGACACAAAACCAGCATCACTACATGAACACATGCCTACTCAATGACATTTGTCAATGACCTTCGTGTCTTCTGCCGAGGGAGGAATATTTGCTTTGAAGATCAATGGTTCCAACAGAGACGGCACAATCTGTCACACAACACGGATGTGCAGAGACTTTCTCATCAACATGGAAATGTCATCTCTCGATTCACAGACTTTCCGTATCCGTCACATTAGCCAGACCTTACTCCTCCCGATGCATACATTTGGGGAATGCTTAAGGAACGTGTCTTCCGTGCACATCCCACCTATATTCGTGTTTCAGTAATGTTTATTTTAGGCCATCCTGTATGTAATCCTGCCAAAAATTTAATTTGCTACAATTACATCATTAAAATAACAACATGATTTGCATCACGGATGATGATTTAAAATACCAAAAACAATCAATCACTCAAAGACTGCTAGAATACGACCCTTCTAGCATCAAAATAATTTTGACAGATTTATTAAAAGTTATTGAGAAGGTTCTAACCTTTCCTCTTTATTGTTAACTCATTAAGATACAAAAGTAATGCTATTGGTTTGGAATGCATTACTGCTTATCATCTCCTGCATGTCTAGTGATATTGCATGTTTATTAATACTTCTACACCAGATTGACTTTTTGGAATAAGATATTTATAATCCTTAAAAACTATATATAGGAAGGCTCATTAGCTCAATAAACTGATAGGTTTCAATTAAACACAAAATAGAAATATGGTTACTGATCTTTATGCTTTTAAGATCAATACACCATTTTCACTATATAATCCTTCTTACAAGCATCAAGAAGCATGAACTGACAACATGGTTTTTTTAAGGATATTGCAGTAAATTATAGATTAAAAGATTCATTTTGATCCACTATGCAAAATTTCCATTCCTTTTGCTTATGTGACATCTAATTATCTTCAGCAGACTTTGCTCATATCTAATAAAAATGTGAAATTTAATTAAATCACTTTGTGTTAAATGAAGAGATAATTTTACAACCATCAGAATCGACTTTGCTTGATCAACATGATTTTTCTTAACGCTAATGTAATTTTTCGTTTTCCATCCATCATCAAAAGAATAGAGTTCTCTTTAAATTTTGCTCCACAATTTCAGTAAGTTATAATTTTTAAAAAATATTAAAATGTCACTTTTTTTATATTTAAACTAGAGTAACAAGTGGGACTATTAGTCCAGATATTCCAGATTTAGGTCTCGTGCGAGATGGCACCAAATGCGCCGAGAACAAGGTAATCATAGTCCTATTGTGTTTGCCTTTTTAGGTTTGAAAAAATTGACAGTCTATATTTCTTAAATAGATGCATTCTTGATTTATTTGAGTTATAAAGTTAAATTACTGTGAGATAATGATTTATATATAAAATCCAAAAGTATTTCTAGTTTAAAATGTTAATAATTATCATCCATACTTTCAGAATGCTTAGATCATTTTATTAAAAAAAGATACGTAATTTATACGTATTTTAAAAAAAGAAAAAGGAATGAATACATAGTTATGTTTGCATGTTTATTCTGGTTAAGGTTTACGGTAAATGGTTACAACGTTAATTGTGTTTTCTTTTTTTATTGGCAGATTTGTATAAATCAGACATGTTTCAGTGTCAAGTCCTACGAAGAAGGTGGTCGCTGCCCTTCAAATAACGTAGGATTAGATTGCTCGGGACATGGGGTAAGCAATGACAACTAAATTTAAAATCAAGTGGAAACCTTTATCAATATTTGAATTGAAAACATGTTTTATCTCTGGTAAAGAAATAGTAAACACACATTGAATTGTCAGATTTAAAGAAATTAAATCAAAAATTCAGCTTTAGAAACAGCAAGAATTTTTCTTATTCACACTCTTTGGTGAATGACCAATAACAAAATGATTTGATGAAACACAAGGAGAACAAATTTGCACACACCGTTCTATAATGAGTGAAAAGTGAGTACAATCAAATAAGCTTTCTGATATGTTCCCTGTTGAATGTAATTAATATGCATCATTATAAATCATTTACTTATAGCTCTGAGGCTGCATATTTTATTTATGTTTGTACATCATGTTTGTTCTGCTTTGTTGTTTGTTGCAAATAACTGTCATTCCCTCCTTCATAGTGAACTCAGCAGCTGTAGAGTGAAGAGTTTAAGTTTTAACACTTGAAGCTTTTAATGTAACTTGTTTGCTTGTTTGTCTTTCTTATTTGTAAAAATCATTGAAGAATTAGTGAAGTAGTGACTAAAATGTTTAGAATCAAAGATAATGGTGTGCAATGAAATCTTTAGTTTCATCCAAACAAAACATTCCATGACAGTAATTGATGCAACCGAAATGAACTTTTAATTGTAAAAACACATGATACCAACAACTGTATTTTAAATAACTGTGGGAGGGGAGAGGAAAGAGAAGTTTAATTATTTGTAGTTGTTCTCCAATCACCGTAATTTTGATTCAACTTTTGAATATTACAATGAGCTTTTTTTCAGTATAACATTCATCTCCAAATGAATCGCCTGAAGAAATCTTCAATTTATTTCTTTTTTTTCTTTGTGTCTCATTTAATCCTTAGAAAAAGCAACTAAGTATTTGAGTAATTAAGTCACTGAAATGTCTATAACATTGAAAAGCATCAAGTCATTGAAATATCTACCAATAATTCAAAGGAACAAAGAAAAAGAACATTTTCAAAATTCATATAGATTCTGTTCAAGAAATTAATAAGAAATTATTAAAGATTCATGAAATAACAATAGGGAAGTTTAATGTAAATACTTAACATATCTGACTTTTATAAAATAAAGAATATGTATTTGTATATTTTAAAATAATATACGGTATATATTGAAGAACATTTTTACTAAATAGTTATATTTCATTAACACAACATTAACACAACTTCATAAGCTAGTCTTTTCTTGCATTTTTTTTAATGATTAAACCTAGTTTTTCTCCCTCCTATTTTATATATAATAAAAAGAGAAAGAAATTATTTTACTACACTGTCATTGTTTTAAAATACACAGGAACTACACAATAAGAAAATAACATTGCTTGGCTATATCTTTAAGAACAGTCTTGATGCATGTTTAAAAATATTGTTATAATGTTAAAATGATTCTAAACATATATTTAGAAATGTGGACAACTATTTATAATATTTAATGAAATAATGAAATGTTAAAGTAAGATTTTTCCTAAAAGCTACCAATTTATTTTACTTAAAATATCTTTATTTGTTTTAACTCAAATGTAATGTTCTGTTTTGTTTCAGGTGTGCTCCAATATAAATACATGCTATTGCAATCCCGGATGGATTAATAGAGATTGTAGTGTAAAAGCAAACATCACTGCCATCACTCCTTTTCCAGAATTTCCTCCTAGGCCACCCTCACCCCATCCTCGTCCGGGGCCTACGCCTACTACACCACGCACTGTTACATCACCCAGTAGCCATACAACTAAATCGACACCATATAGTGAGTTTTCAGTTACTTTTATTTTTATTTTAGAACTACAAATATAATTCTTATAAGAGTTGTCTGTAATTTTTAAGATTTGGCTTAACTTATTTTTCTTGATCCAAATTGCAGTATGTTCTAGATGTTTCTTCTATCACAGCCCCAGAATTAGTTTTAGGGATTATTATTTGTTTGGTTTAAAATTAATTATTAATAAACAATTTTCTGATTCATTTTTTTTTCTTCCTGTTCTTTCATGGGTAATTTTGTTGCTTTAAATGAATGATTTCCATTTATCATTGAAATAGCCTTTTACTTGTCATTTTTCACAAATTTGAAATATCATCTTTCATGATTTTGCCCGATTTTTTACTACACACATCAAAATCTGTTGAAAAGACATTAATGAAATAAAGAAAAGGTAGAAAATATATTTAAACAAAACAAAAAACTACAATGTTGTTTCAAATAAGAATAAAACACACATGACTGTTATTTTAATCTTTTTGCAACCATTCTAATAAACCTACACATTCATAAACAAATAATTAAAAAAAATAGATTCATTGAAGGTATCTATTAAACTTCAGTGAATAAAATATATAATAGACTGTGACAGTTTCAATATGTGGTTCTTCATTATGAACTGGGGACAGCCCAAGCATGGATAGCAGCAGAAGTGATTATCAGTGATGGCAAGTGTTTTGATATTAAAGTCCATTATCATTTTCATTTCAGTGATTGATTTTCACCTTTCTTCATTTCATTATTTGCTAGATTTGAAAGCTTGTAAAAATGGTTAAAAAAAAAAAAATCCTCACTTCTAGTTCTTCTCTTTATTTCTTCTGTTGGAATGAAGAACTAAACTTCATTCTTGCCCTTAATCTTATTGAAATGTATTATTAAATCAGAAAAGGCTTGATATTAGGGTCAAACAGAAAAAAAAGTTTACAACTGCTAGAAATTAAGTTTAGGAGTTTGCCATAAAGCCAGCAGTTGCTGAAATATCCAATAGTGGGCTTGTACCACTCAGTACCCCATGGTCTTTGGAGGTATCTAATTGGGGATGCCTGTTGTCATTTCAAAATGCCAATCCACTTGGATAACTGGTCTTCTATTAAAACCTTAAAGAAATTGCACAACAACATCAGGAAGAACTGTCCTGGTCTTCTGAACGACGGTGTGTGATCCTCCTTCATGACAATGCGCAACCATGTTGCACAAAACTTGCTGCTTGATTTCCACTGGGAAATTTTGGGGCATCTGCCGTACAGTCGTGATTTGTCCCCTAGTGATTTTCATCTGTTTCCTGCCTTAAAAGAGCAAATCAGGTTGTCAGTTCAATGTGATGCAAAAAAAAGTGGCTACAATACCAGGGCGGTGATTTTTATGCGGCTAGGATGAACAAACTGATCAAACGTTGTGACAAATGCCTCAATCGTCAAGGCGACTTTGTATAAAAATAATGTATCTGTGCCACTTTTACGGGCATCATCTCATTTTCTTCCAGTAAAGGTTTGCTTTTTGTACACAGGCTTTGTAAACTTTTTTTCTGATCGGCCTATGTAATTAGAAAAACTTAATTTAATAAGTGACTAATAATTAAGAAATTTAATAATTAAATTTTTATTCAGTTGTTTTTTGTTACATTTATAATATTAAAAATGATTGTTCTGTTTCAACTTGTCTCAATTTGTCTCTTTTTAAAATTAACTCTTTAATGAATTGAGATCATATCATGTGATATTTAAAAAAAAAAGTAATTTAATATTTCAAAAATTTAGGAATTTATTTTTTGGATAACTATAATAGACATCACAGACTTCAGTAATCCACACTTGAATAATGTAAAATCCTTGATAAGATACACATAAAAGAGAAGAGTTTAATTACTAACAATTATACCAACTTGATGGAATTAAATAACATTGGCACTCTTGAACTCTTTTATTTTTATTCTTTGTTGACTTATTTTGAATTTTTCATTTTATAAAATTTACTTTAAGCAACACAAATGTTCACAAATAATTGGATTGTTTCTTGCATAGTTTTCAAACCAAAATTTTGAATCAATGGTTAATAATAATTCCTAATGTGACTGTGGGCGAAGTTACTGTATATGAGACACTGGAGTATTTCCCACATCGTTGAAAGAAAGATAGAAGAGGTCTTTCGCATCCTATTGTATAATTCTATATTGTACAATAGGACGCAAAAGGCCTCGTCTGTCTTCCTTCAAACGATGTCGGAAATACCCCAGGGTCTCATATACAATAATTATTCCCTTCCGTTTACAAGTTTACACTTAACTAGAGATAATTGTATGCCTCAGCAACTAGAGTTTAGAAGCCTCCCATCATGCAGATCACTTTATTGTTTGGTTAGATGATGAAATGTTTGGGAACCATTAATATATGCTAAATAAACAGGGCCTTCTGTTTTATATAAACTTGTTTAAAAACGAACTTCACAGCAAAAAACCTAAGTTGGTTGTAAACAGTTTTCAGTTTGGTTATTCTGATAATAGCTTTTTTTTGTTGTTGTTGTTATTTTGTTTTTTCATATTTGAAATAAAATATCTTTAGAAAGTTATATTTATTCTGAAAATGAGTCCCAGTGAGTCTGGATTACTGAAGTTTTTGTAAAATTTTTAAAACTTTCTTAAATTAACAGTTTGTTTCATCTTATTCTTGCCTTCATTTTCAGTCATAGCAATTAAACTTTTTTATTATATGTAATCTTCTTTATGTAATGTCAGTCTTATTTGCTAAGGTGTAACAGAAAAAAAAAATTCTAAATTAGCCTGAAAAAAAAATATAGAAAACTTTCTCAATATTAAAAGCAAAGACTATATTAACAGTTACATTCTTCTTTTGCTTTTTCAAGTTTGATTTGTTTTATTCTGTTAGTTCTCCATCTTGATTTTTTTTTTATTTTATTTTATCCTGAAAATATGTTTATTTTAAATGAACTAAACCCACTACATGAAATACATTCTTTTTGTTTTACATTGAATGATATATGCACAAATTCTGATTCTTCATTCATGCAATCAGAATTACATTAAAAATTCACTATAATTGTGATAACTAAAAATAAAGTTATTGACTTTTATACTTATGAACCGAATCAAGTTCAGTTTGGTTTAAAAAAAAAATAAAAAAGTAAAAAGAACTAGAAATATATAATGTTATAATAAAAGCAATACCCCCTTTTAGACTAGTGGACAAAAGTTATGAACGTTGAAGTGCCATATTTTCTAAGACTATTGAAATGAAACCTTAGTAACCTATCATTTAAATTAGCTTTTGTTTATCTGAAATTAAATAGAGAAAGTTGAAGATCTTCACAAGATACTCAGACAATATTCAGTAGGTGTTAATTGTATTAAAACTCCTAATACTCTACTCTTCTAGAGGAGAGGTCTAGATCTCTCAAACTAGATATGATTGTAAAAGGTTTAGTTTAGCAGTTTAGTTTAACCAACGCCCATCCATGGCTGTTCAGCTATTTGATGCCTTGCCACCCAGTAGAGCAGTGCCCGTCCTTCAAGGGTGTCTTCTCGTGCATCAACCATCAATGCAATGCAACTGAGAAGATGATCGGCATTGCCCTCCCCCTGTATGCAAAGCGAGCAGAGAGGCAAATCAGAGATGCCGATTTTATGTAAGTGGCTCTTATGTAATTGTGGCCAGTGACCATTCTGAAAGTGGCCACTGCGACATCTCGAGGCAGGTTGTTGGGGATGGATTTTGAAATAGATTGTAAAAGGTTATTAACAACTCAAACTAGAGTCAAGCACGCTCACTTAGATTCACTTTTAAGATCTCATAAGCCATATTTATTTTGAAAATGTCAATGCTAGCAGGAGGAAAAAAAAAAAAAAAAGCTTACCAGTCAAGCTCTTAGAGAATAGGCATTGTAATCTACACTGAATCTCAAATGAACAGAGAACCTGGTCTAACATGAATGTGTCATAGCAGTCACAGTCTCCTTCTCTCGAAAATTTGAAATAATTCTGCCTACTGAGCAAATATATACCTAGACTGTCAGTCTACCTTCTCGGTTATATATTTCCTTTTGTTGCTTATGTGTTGTTTATTTGTTTTCATCTATCTATCTATCTGTTTATCTTAAAATGAAAAAATAAAATAGCAAACTAAGTCTTCATATTATTTGCCATTTTATTTTTTGAAAATAAAATTGACTGTTTACAACAGGTACTGTACAGTATTTGATCAATTATAGACACAGCAAATGTATGTTTCTTACATTATGAGCTATTTTGATGGCTAGAATGTGAAACTGCAGCACTGCTTTTCATACAAGCACACATATCTGTAATAATATGTATTATTACAGATTATTGGTGAAATGTGTAAAATATATTAATATACATTATTGGTATAATATATTTTAAAATAATGTATTTGCCACCATTATTGATGGTGAAGAATTGGCCTATTCATTTGATAAAAAAGTGAAATAAAAACATTGTCTGTTTTAATACTTAAATTGTTACTGTAATTAAAACAAAACATCACTTATTCTTAACTAATTGTTTGTCTTATACCACTGAAATCAGCACATTTGGACGTTATTACTCCTAATTTCAATCCCTGATGTCAGGAGGCAGTTTGTTATTTTATACAATAAAATCACTTTTCTTTTTTCTTTTCTTTTTTTAACTGTTTATTCATATTATGTTTTCCCATTTCTATCATGTTAATGTTTGGTCTTCGAAACAGTGAATGTGGAAGTTAGGGAATTATTTGAATGATACAAGAACCATTTGCAGAAAATAACCTGAAATTAAGCTACTTACAATTGACTTAAATGATAATGGCTTTGTTTGCAATTTGTAATTTAGGAAAGAATTACTAATGCTGAAATTATTTCTTTGTTAATATTTATTCCTAATTAGAGTAAAAAAAAAAAAAAAACACCAAAAGATTTGCACAGAATTTTCCAAATTAATCTCCTTTTCACTAATAATACACTTTTGTTTGCAGTAGGAGAGGATCGTGATTCATTGAGCACAGTTTCTCTGGTAATGGTGCTTGTATCAGTGGTGGGTGGAGTCTTCATATTATTTGCCTTATTGGCTGTTTGCTACAGGTACAGTATTGGGATCGACAAGCAGCAGATTCACAGTCAACTGGTTGTTGTAATATATGTTTTTTTGAAGCCGAAAACACTTCTTCTGCCTCAGTATTTCTGAAAATTTGTGAGAGATGGAAGCCCTTACTTGATTTCTTACTATTGAGTTCATTAGACTAAATTCTAGCTTTTAAAAAAAATATAATAAATATAAAAAGATTACGGATAAGTTATCAGGTCTAAATTTTGAAGCAGAGCTTCATATGGCAAAATAAGAAAGCTTTAAATGTCGTAAATCTTAGTAAATTACAATGTAAATTTTTAATATTTTCTTTTTTTTAAAAAAAATCTCATTCATTAAATCAATTGTGCTGTTTATTGATTCTACCATAAGTTTTCAGAAATGTGGACTCTTGTGTTCCGTGCTCTCAATGTATAAATGTTTTTAAGTTGTTCTTTTTGTTCAGCACTGACTGCTTGGTTCTAAATGTAAGTGCAGTTTGGATAAGTATCACATTTGGTAAGCTGTTGGTGGTGGTGAACATAGATGTAATGGATATTGTGGTGGTGTAAACTTCTTCATACACATACACAACACACACACACTCATTGCCTTTGTTATGCAGGTTGTGATTGGAGCTCAGTGTTTTGCACACATGCTTTCTCACCTCTTTCATTACTGTCCTTTCATATTTATTTTTCAGTCATTTATTTAATTTGTATCAACATCAATTCAACAAGCTCATTTCACTTTGCCATTGTGTTTAGTCTTAAGGTTTTTAAAGCACATGTATTGTGCTCATTTAATTTTATTCTCCAAGATATACCACCAGTATTCTGCCCATTAAACTGGGTTTCTCACAGATATATTGGCCTTTGTTCCTGACAGAAAACGGAGGCAGCACAGACACTGTGTACTTGGTAGTGGTGCTAGTCTCAGTGGTGGGTGGCGTCTTTATTGTTTTTACTTTAATGGCTCTCTGCTACAGGTCAGTACAACTTTCACAGATACTTAACCCCTATTAATAATTCCCCTGACCTTTGAGACATTTTTCCCTCTGATAATTTATTTCGAAACATTTTATATATCAAGTCAGCATTAACACATTAAGAATGCATGATATACCTCTTAACATATACCTTTAATTTGCATGTCCTGTAGATGATAATTATTCAGTTAGGTTTATTAGTTATAAAGAAAGTGATAATGAAGATAGTACTTCTGAATTTATACAATTATTGTGTATTTCTTAAATGATTTTGTTTTAAATTGCCAAGGAATAGCAAAGCAAGGAAAACATAAATAATAATTAGCTTTTATTAATGTTATGTGACTATTTTTATGAAGGGCTAACATGAAAATTTTATCTTAAGTTTAATCAATCACATACAAAGCAATTATTGACAAACATTTCAATGATTTCAAAGTAACTTTGCATTCTTTAAAAATGAATTTTGTTAATTCTCCTTTGTGAGAGAAGAGCATTTCATAAGATTGAGATTGTACGGTTTTTAATTACTTTGTATGAAAATGAGTAGTTAATTGGAGAATTTTTGTAATATTTCTTGTTCCATTTTTTTTCAGACATTAGATAAAGCTGTTAAAATTTTTGGATTAAAATAAAAGGAAATAGGATAAATAAAAGTAAATGTGGACAAAAGATTTTCAAAACCACTGTTTTGCCTTTGACGATAAGAATGGATAATTCATTAAAATATTATTAGTGAACTAAACAATTATGACTCAAATCAGATAAAGTAACTTTTAAAAAAAATGTTTGATATTATTCAAAGCTTTTGATAAAAATGAATAAATGTCCATGAAAGCAAGTCAGAAAGGACTTAAGAGTGATGTCTCATTTCTCATTAGATTACTGTTAAGCAATTTCAGATAGCAGATTTCTGTGACTTCAAGACATCAATTCCAATGGAAACAAACAGGACAATAAGGAAATTTTGTAATTCAGTAAAGTTTTAATGTTGATCTGAGATTTTTTTTCTAACAAATCAAGCTTTAGTCAATACTTACAATCTTCTAGATGCATTGACATTGATTTCTAGTGCAGAATAAATGCAAGGAGACAGTTACATTTATAGGCTTGACAGTGAAGATTAAAGAAATTTTCATTGATGTTTAGTGAAGGATAGTCAATTTGGGTCTTAGAATGTAGCTTATCGACAAGTAAAGATTTTATATTTTCTTTGTAGTTATAATCATCAATAGTGTTATTTAGGTGAATCTCAAAAGTTTTGTATATGAAACTTTTATCAATTTTCTGTCACTTACATTGGAATCTAGCTTTGAATATATTGTGGAAGGATTTCATAACTAACAACAACAAATTATTATATTGTATCTCAGTTTATTGAAATCAGTTTTAATTCAGCAGTAACTACAACAATACAAAAAAACTGGAAAAAAAAATATATGAAAGCAAGCAAAAGAAACTTGGGATTACGAAATATTGTAGGATGAAATAATTTTAGCATTCAAACAGTTTATCCATTTTAAAAGAGAGTTCCGCAAAGAAAATTGAAGTGTTTTTAGTAATAAAAAAAAAAAACATGTTCTGAAACAGAATATTGTAACTTCTTCTAATTGTAATCTACTGAAAGTACAACATGAAATTAACTAAACTTTTAGTTTTTAAACTTCTTTCTGTTTACAAAATATATTTCTCTAATATTAATTATAAGTTTTATGGGATTCTTTCAACAATGAATTGAAAATGAATCAAACATTTGAAATTAAATACTGCATCCTAACTAATGATTGTATAACTTCACTATTCATTGTAGTTGAATTGGTCTTGTGCATGCTACGTTGCATTGGAATGGGCATGATGAATTCATTTTTGCTTTCCTTAGTAGTTTGTTATTGTGCTTTAAGTATTTCTATGTTGTTAGATACATAAACAAGCATGCTTTTTAATGTAGATATTAATCTTGGAACTTTTAACCATTTTCATTGTTCTTTGTTTGTTTGTTTGTTTTTTGAAAAATTAACACTATTTTTTTTTTCTTAATTTTATAATCATTTGGTGCCAGAATAAATAACAAAAATAAATTGAATACTAGAAATTGATGCCCACACTGATTTGGTTTTGTACTATGGTACAGTTGGATAGCTTGCTCACACAATTTTATATATGTCACATAATTATATTCATTGGAATTTAGAATATTTACATGATTTGTAATGATCAATAAAAATAATAATGAAGACATGAAAATATTAGAAAGTTTGCTAAAGCAGTTCTACTCTGGCAACTGTTCATTTCTTAAAAGAATATATTATGATCCAGCACGGGCGGATCTAGGATTTTTCAGGGGGGGGGGGGGGGGGCTTACTTTTCTGAAGGACTGATTGTGAATCTGAAGTGCATGCTAGTCACCAAATTAGCAATTTTTATTAGCAATTGAAATCGTCATCATGGCAATATTAATGTCTATCAGGCAGCAGCCTTTGGATACCTCCCCCCCCCCCCATTTTATCCAATCTATATTCACAACTAAAGGGAGAGGCTGTAGCCCCCCTGCCCCTTGGATCCACCTATGTGATCGAGCACTCACAATAAGCTATCCTAGAACTAAAGAAAGCTTTAATCTACTTTCATGCGATTGAAAAAAACCACAATTCTACCATATATGTGCTGTGTGGGGCTCTACAATTAATGAAATATGGACTAAATAGAAGGAAGACTCAGTTGAAAAATCTTTTCCTTAAATCTTGATCCCTATTTTTAAATTATTTAAAAGTAAAAATTCTTCATACAGATATTTTAAATTTTAGTTATCATTCAGATAAATACATGAAATAAAATTTAAAACATTTATATTTAAAATAGTTTAGTTTTTCTAACTATGTTCCTATGCTTTCTCCAAAATTAGTAGACAATTTCTTTAATAAAAAAAAGAATTATTTTTTTTATTTATCTATAATAATTAGTATTTTGAAAATGTCTGCAGAATGCAAAACAGGTTTCAGCTCTTTCATTTTTCTTTCAACATCAGTCGAGGAAACATTAGTAACCAAGATCTGCCACTAAGACGTCCTACCGTTAATCGGTTAGCTTACTTCTTTCTTATTTATTCTGGCACCTATTAATATTTGCTTTTGATTTCAGATACATCAGTACTATTTGAAAGTAATGAACATCAATTAAATGATTTCTTAAATCATTTAATAAAATAATTTCGTAGTTCGCTTCTAAGCCTGAGTAGAACGAGACAGTTTTATTGTCTCTTCCTCTGCTCAAGCTTAAAGCTGCCCTAGCTGATATGTAGTACATATATATATTTTGTAACTGGTTACAAAAACATTTTATAAAACCAATTGAAAACTTCCTTTAGTGTCTATCCATTAATTGACAGACTAAAGTACTTTGTGCTTATCTGAGGTATAAGGAGTAGTCAAGGTTTTTAGTCAAAGTCTGCATCTAAAATTTATCAAAGCATCTTTCTTTCAATCTTGGTTTGTATACACTGGTCATTATTCTCATTACAGAGAAAATGATCAGTGTATAGAAACTAAAATTACAGAGAAACTATGAGATCTTAGACTAAACAAGATGAATAATCTAAGTTCTGTAACATAAGAGTTCCTCTAGAAGTCATGCCATTTTTTTTTTTTTACTTTTTTGTTTCACAGAGTTTCTATTTTCACAGAACAGGCAGATATCCTTTAGGAACAGCACACAAATTTTCTAACATTATTGCTGCTTTTCACCACCTTAAAACAATGCCTCAAGACCCATACAGCTCTGTATTCTTTTTTCACTTCTTTTTTTGCTACCATTAGTAATTCACCATCTTTGAATTTGGTGCTAGACATGGGGCAGATGTCTGATTTTGACACATTATTATTATTATTCATAGGTATTATTCACACATAGAAACAAAAACAAATATAATAGTAATAGTCACAACAATTACTATTTATTTGAAAAGTGCAAACTTTGGTCCCTTGTTACTCTACGTCCTATGAAACAAAAACTTAAAAAAAAAAAAAAAGATAGGAAGAGAGTACACTTCTGGGGTGATTCTCAAAGAAGAAATCAAAAATAAGAATCCAGTAATCTATTGATTACTAATGAAGCTTTATTCCTAAAGCCGATAGTTACTAAACAACAATAATAAGTCAATAATGAAACTAAAAGAAACTGATTACAAAACCTAAGTTTTTACGCCATGGTTTCTGAAATTCAGTATTTACAAACTGAATAATTGCAGCTTATAAAATGTGCATGCTGAAGTGCATTTGATGAAATATAATTTATATGATATTTTCATGTATTCGTTTGCTTCGAATACATCCATTTGAGTTGGGCAAGAAACATATGATCAATATTTCTGTTTGTAATAAATTTCATTACTTTCAAATAGAAATATAGAATAGTTTCATGATCTAAATAATAAATATCTTATAGTGTAATATTTAAAATCAAAAATTTATTTAAAATCAAAAATCTCAGATTATCTAACTTTTTTTGGTTCACTTTTTTATTAAAAATCTTGTTCATTGTTTTTCTGTTGTTTTATTTTTGGTTTATTAATCTTGATCATTCTTTAATCCTGTTCAAAGCTATTTTGTTCTTATAAATGATTTTATTATTGTTATTACTGTGTGTATAGGCTGAATAAAAATATTTGTTAACTTATTTAAATAAATTTAAAATTTTAAGTATTTTCTATACTTTTGAAAATTAATATGGAAAGGAGTTTTTTAAATCTTAATGCTTTTACAAACTGAGACATCTTCTACGTATGGACTGTTCAGAAATACTTATCAAGTGAAAATCCTTATTTTAGTCCTGTAGTTTTTTATTTGAACAATTACTTAGACATGACTTATTGTCAAAATTAAAATTCCTAATTTGCTGAAAATTACCTGTTGCTGAGATGCCATAAGAAAAACAACTTATGGAGTTCCATTTTAAAGTCAGAATAATTAATATTCATCCATTCTAATCTTTAAAAGTTTATGATAATAGTTTAGAAAATATATTTTTAGTCAACACATGCAACAAGGACAGTTTATCCTATTTTTGAGATCTTCATTTTTATTTTTTTATAAAATTTTATATCCAAACATTATAAATTTCCAAAATATACTGCTTTTCTCTCATATATATATATATAGATATATATAATTGTTCCTTAAGACACACTTTTTTCTACCATTTGTGCATCCATTATTAAGTTTCATCGCTTTTTTTGTTTTTTTAGATATCTATTATTCTTAGAGGCAAATATAAGTGTAATTTCTGAACAAACTATAGTAGCAAAGTTGTTAATAATTGAAACTGTTGAAGTGATTGGGGCATTAATGACAAATTATGTTAGTAATTTAACAAATATTCTTAATACAAATTAAAAATGTCCATGAAATTTTTAAGATAATTACTATTAAAAGTCGATGTTTTTTACATAAAGACGTAGCAGCTTACCTAAGTATGACCCACCATACTTGAAGAAGCCCATGGTTCGAAAGATCCCAGCTAAAGTGGGAAGCAAAGAGAAGGAAGAAGAGTCCTCCGTAGAAAATGTTAATAGGATTATAAGCTTCGGCAGTATGCCTTCTTACAGGTAAATAAGTATTTAATTTATTTTTAATTTTTTAGCACTTGAAAGTTTTGTGTCACTGAATTTGAAAGACATTATTGCAGTATAAGCATTATTATATTGCCTTAGCAATAAATACACTTGTAGCTGTCCATATAAACTGCATTCGCACCAACACACATAACAAAATAAAATATAAATATTAATAAAAACTAACTAACTGGTTCCAATAGGGAATACTCCGTCTAGTATTTCTAGGTAAAAAGCTAAAGTTCAAGTTTATTTTATAATAATTAATACACTTTTTATAAAATTATAATACAAGATATTATAAATAGCGCCATGGATTTCAATGAATTTTTTTTTTTTTTAATTGAAGAACCCCTAAAAATATATGCGAGGATTTTTCAAAAAGATATTGTCTGGTTGGATTTGCTAAATCTTAAGATTTTTAGACTTTTTTTTCTTTTCTGCAACTAAGTTATAGAGCCAGTTTATCTAAATATGATGTATCAGTAATTAGATCCTAGTAGGATAGAATTTTGAACACCGTCATGTTTCAGCGAGACAGGCCTACAATACAAACATTGTTCATGAATAATTTGCAGATCAGTGGTTGGGACATGGAAACAACAAGCCCTCAGCAGTTCGATTACCAGATCTAACACTGGATTTCTTTGATTTCTATTTTAAGTAAATAATTAATAAAATAAGAAATCGGTAATAATTTTTTTGAATCTCATTTTGTATAAAAATAATCAAAATCGTAGAAAGCTTGCATTGAAACTTTCTGACATTATACAAATCTATTTACTCAATCAGTTTTACTTAATAGTCAATTTTTTATTATTATTGCTATTTTTACATGAAATCATAGTAGAAATTAAAATTTATTATAAGTATTAAATATACAAATGAATAGATTGTTCGATATCATTTATATTATTAAGGAAGCTTTAATTGCTGCTTATCAGACTATTTTTTTTTTAATAATTGTCAGAAAGCCATAAATATATTGACACTAATGGGGAAAAAGATATAATATTCATATGTTTATTAATTTTCAATTTTTTATTTCTAAAGTCATTATTTCATGCATCAGAATGCCCAAAAATTCTTTTTAAGAGTACACTGTAAATTTTAATTAATAAATTTGAGGTTTCATAAGGTTCCATTTGTGTACGTTGTGCTTATTTGATTAATGGTGGATTTGCACAATTCAAAACACAACTGCGTTCAAGAAAATAATCTTCTTTTGAAACAGAATGTCACCAGTCTCTTGGATTATTAGAGAGAGGATTTAGGACAGAGATGGAAGGATCAAAGTATATATACTATCTAAAAAAGATATTAATATTTAAGAATTGAAATTAACATGTTTATTTGATGGGCGTTACATTAACATACTTCCTTAGCACAAGAACATGAAAAAAAGCTTAATGAAATTTAGAATGATAGATCTAAGGATAAGGAGAAACCAGTAATCAGAGCAAGAGAATCTGTAGCAGCAGTAAAAATCACTTGGAACAGACTTAGGGAATGAGAAAGCTTATTACGATGACACGAGAAGAATCCAACCATTTCTTTGCACAAGCAAAGAAAAGCTTATATAGGACTTATAAGAAAAGCTTTGTGAGGGATATTAAGGAATGTAAAAAAAACAAAAAAATATGACAACTTGACTTAAATCACATAAAATTCACAGGAATTTGGTGATTTGACTTGGTTGAAGTTTAAACTTATTCACACAACCAAAAAAATAATTGAAATAATAGTTTTAAAAAAGTCTATAGGAAGTGTTGGAATTATGATGACTAACTTATCAATTGCAAAGGTGTAAGCTAATATAAATATTAATAAGGAAATAAAAATGGAAATAATAATGGTCAATGAAGAGATGAGATTTTACGTTGATTCAAAATGAAAAAGTAAGGATCTGAAAATGGTTAGTCATTAAATTAACAAAATGCTCAAATTAGTCCTGTCTAGAATCTAAAAATAGGCAAAACTAAAGATCCATTAAAAATGACTAATTGCATGGGTAGATAAATTGATAGAAATTAAAATATACCACTATAGGTCTATGTGGCCGTTGAGGCCATTGGAGGTGAGGATCTCGGCATTAAATGACCAGCAGGACTAAGTTGAGATCAGATGGTCAACCTGAAACCTACTTGCATTTAACCATCGGAAAAGAAATCCTGTTCCTATTTTACAAAGGATTGGGTGAAATCCGCATTCTGCTGGGAATTGAATCCAGCTCCTTCAGCCTATAGCCAGTACTTTACTACTGGCTCATCAGGTCCACAAATTGATCAAAGGTTTTCCTTAGAAAAGTATCACTAATTCAAAGATGAAAGCTCCCAGAATCAGGGCTTTTATCTTTGTCTTAAAGAAGAACTGCTCATCAAAGCTCTGTGAAGAAGAAACTTCAAAAAACAGAATATTTGAACAGCAGTTCCTGCATTTGAAATGATATTGTATTGTCAGATGTCAGTTGATACAGAGATCTAGAGATGACTGGTATTACAGATTGAAAAATTTGCCATTATCTTGAATGGTCTTGTATCCGTGAAGATCAATGACAACTCTCTCTCTCTCTCTCTGTATTACCTTTATATGACCTTTACCGATGATGGCATAACTTACAGCATTTGAGTAAGCTGAATCGCAGAAGACTATGAATATAGCGTCAGTTACGTTGCATATTACCAGACAGAAATGTGATTGTGATTAAGATTTTAAAAAACATTCATGTTCTTATCCCATGCTTCCACACATCAGAGAAGATGTAGTTATATGTCACAGTATCAATAAAATGGCTTAATGCTAAATTTAAAAAAAAAGATAAAATTGAAATTTCATTCTCATGTTCTAGAGCAATTTTTATGCTCCGAAACTTCCTGCTAAAGACAACTCCTGATGAACAGTTTGATTTGTTCTCTTTGATTGATGTGATAAGAAGTTGCAGAATTGCAATGAGTAAAAATCAAAGATCTTGTGAATTTAAATAAATGAATATAGAAGGCTTAATAAACAGAACATTACAGTGTAAAATATTATGAAAAAAGTGGAAAATGAAGATTTTAAATTGAAAATCCAAAGCAAAAAAATAGTTTGGAAAGCAGATGTCCACTGTGAAAGAAAATCCAGTGTGGGATATCATTGAATGGTTGAGATGAACTGTAGATGTTCCATTTTTAAGTAGCCTCACAAGAAGAAGTGACGTATTGAAAGAAGTTTGATGTGTCTGGCCAATGACTGAATAAACAGACGATAAAATGAAGCTGGCAAAGCACAACGAAGGGAACTCATTGCTTTTGGTTGATTTCTAGTTTTCTTTTCATTTCAGAAATGGTAAAAGAAGTGGGATACAGTTAGGCAGCAGCAGCACAGGGAGGCTTAGATCACCTTCTTTAACTTTTGTAAAAATTATACATTATTAACAATGTCCCAGATAAATAATGAAAATTTGTTTTGTTTTTTTTGTTTTTTGTTAAGATCATTTTTATTAAAAGGTAACAATGTAAGGCACAAAGCTAAAAAAAAATGATTCAGGCACGTTAAACTTCTGATCATTTTCATCTCACTTTGAATTTTAAATATGAAGTAAACTTATTTTATTACACAAAAGAGAAAATATTTTTAGCTTCCGTAGATGTATTTGCTTTACAGAACAAATTTTCTTCAAGCAATTAAACAATTTTGTGAATATTCTTTCAGTGCAATGTAGGTGAATAAAATTAAAATTATATGTTAAGAACTATGAAATCCTTTATATTAGTGTAGTTACTGACTTCTGCAGACCCCAATTAAATCAGTAATGAAAGCTATATAACCTAAATGATTTCTGTTTTGAACCAAATTAAAATTTTCCTTGTTTACATAATACACTTGATTAATCTGCTAGCCACAGACTGCCAAGATCCACTCACAACAGTTTAAAAACCACTTTAAAAACTGTAATAACTGATTTAAAGAATAAAATAGTAATAAGTGTTCATAATTTTGAAATCATCTCAAATTCTAAAGCTTTAATCTCTCTTATGATTTATTTTTGTAGCAATATTTACTTAACATTGTTTTTGTATTGTTAACAGGGAAGACAAACTGCAGGAGTTTAAACGACAGAGATTGAAGCGTGAGAAAGGAGAAGATGATGAAGATGAAGCAGAAATGGAAGATGAAACTGTTAGTTTCATTGAACTACCGCCCAATAATCTTTCTAAGTTACCTGAAAAGGGTATATTGAAGAATGTCCCTAAGGCACCTGAAAAGGAAAAATGGAGTGACGAGCTTTCTCAGTCGGATAATCAAGAAGTTTTGTCTCAAACAGAGGGTGCCGAACAGGGTGCTACAGATGTGCTAACAGAAGTGGAAAGGACCTTGAAAAGTCTTAATGGTTATCATGAAGACATCTTGGAGGCATTACGGAGTGCTGCTTCCCACCGTGGGGGTGCTTCGAGCCAAACCAATCTCACCGAGGAGCTACGCAAGTCCCTCAGCGACGGCTTCCCTGAGTTTGGTATGGGCATCCTCAAGACAAGCACAGAAAAACTAACAGATAGCTTAGAACATGTAGAAGAAATGGTGCCTCCCTGCGGACCGATACGGATCCGCAACTTGGAGGATCTAATTAGGCAGCTGGAACGTCATCCCAGCCGCCATATGTCACCGGCCGGCAGTGAGGAAATCCGCCTCAGTGAAACGGAGGCCGACCGTCACTACCGGCTGCAGGACAGTGCCAGCATTACCGAGAGCCAGCGCTGCCCCAGTGCATCAACTGATCATGAGGGGTTGCGTTTTGTATACGGACGCTTTCGGCAGCCCACTGGGGCTGGAACACTCACCGAACAGACATTAGCTAAAGGCACTCAATGTGCTGATGACCCCAATGATGGGGATTATGAAGAAGCAGGTGAGGAGGGACTCGACAGAGACCCTGATACCGAGTTCCTCTCGCCACATGTGGTGCGCAGTGCTAGTGAGGAAGCCCTGCCTGTGACTGTTAAACGAGAATATAGTTTTGAGCGCAATCTTAACTCAGGGCATCACGAGAAGACAATGAAGCGCCAATCTTGTGACTATTTTCCGAGTCCTCCATCAGAGGACTCTTACCCTGACTCCTATGAGGACAATGCATCTTTTCCTGCACCACGGTCAACTAGTTCTGAATCTCGCCATGATTCAAGTGATCAGATGTATCGTGATCATCCTGGACGTCATGACCGCCATGACCGACGAGATCGTTCTCATCCGGAGCCCAAAGGGAAGGTGAAGCCCAAAGAATATACTCATTAAGACTTTCTACAAAAGCACATTTACAACCTCATGCACCATTTGCAGGGGGCCTTGTGTACAGGGTCTATGGGATATACACTATAGATAAAAATTAGTAAAAATAGGATTGAAAGGTCATTCCAAGCATCCTGTACAGTTTCTTCTTTGGGACTTATTTTTATAATGAAAGGGAACCTTCACTACAAGAAGTGAGGTTTTAGCAATTGGCAGCTTCAACTGGCTCCATGGCTGAAGGCACATAAATTGCCTGCAGTATGAGTTCCAGCTTGGATGCTCAGATCAACTTTTAGTTTCTACGCAGAGTTGATCCTAGTATTTCACACTTACAGGAACTGTGGATAGCATCTTTCTTACAGTTAGCATCTTTCTTAAGTTAAGGCACACTGAAGATTCATTTGCAGCACATTGTTATGCTTCTTTACATAGTATGACATTTTTGTTTTCTTCTTATGTCTTTCGTTAAACAATAATTAAAAAAAAAAAAAAGTATCTTGAAAACTGCACATGAGGTCAGTCAATAAACTGTTTTTATTTTTTATTTTATTTTTTTTTTTTTTTTCAATTTTTTGAAAATTTAAGACTGAAATTTAATTTTTTTTTGCTTAAATTTTTGGAAGATTTTAAGGTGTGCCATGATGTTAACCAATTAAGATATCATTTTTTAAATGAAATTTTACTAGATTTTGCATGGATTTTTTTGATTTTTGTAAAAGCAATCCACATTACACTCTTCAGCACTGCCACCATTACACTTCCTATATACATCTTGCACAGTGTTGATGCATTCAATAGCATAAGGCCATTTGATAATGCCTTGTTTTCATTCCTTGTATCCAGAATGAAGTCATCTATGATTGGTATGCTATGGCTATGCAGCGTTTCTGACTTCGTCTCAGCAACGAATATCGTTAAGTGATGGGTGAGTGAAAGTCGAAGGTTTTACGAGAAGTAGGGTGAATGTATTTTTATGTATTCATCCTGGAACGATTCCACCTGCATGCCTATGTACCATATTGGTAGAAGTTAGGTGGAACAAAAAACTATTTCTATATAGCTGTCAAACACTTTTGGCCAAGTAGCATTTAACAAAGTTAAAACGGATTTCTACATAGAATAGCAAACTAAATAAATACAACACATTGTTTTCAATTACATATCAGTAATATAAATTGAGATTCTCTCAGCTAATGTTTTTTGTCAAAACTGTTATTTATTGAAATGTTACATTTTACATTACTGTAGTCTATGTTTAACTTAGCATAGTATAAAACATTACATTAAATTTTAGATTTGCATTATAATGGCAAGTAATATTTAATGAATTAGTTTATGTGGATTGTAAAATTCAATTTGCTTGGATAATTAGAATCAGTGGCAATAGTTTTTTTGTTTTTTTAAGTACTTAAATGATCTTGGAGAGTTTATTACTGTTGTGCTCTAAAGGTTCATTTAACAATAGGTTTTTATGCTTGTTTATATAGTATAACATTTTCCTTCATTTTTATGTCATTCATCATCTTAATTTAATAGTATGCATTACAATGAGAGATATACAACAATTCATTGAAAGTGATCATCAAGAATTAATTTATTATTATTATTATTATTATTATTATTATTATTATTATATTTCCTGTTTATTTGTTTTTTGTTTTGTTTCTCCTCCCTGATGATTTGTCATTTGTGCTTATTTATTTTAATTGAATTTTATGCTTCTAAATTAACTTAGACTATTTTGGGAGAAAGCAGCAGGAGAAGAGGTTAAAGTAGATGCGTTAAATAATAATTAGAATATTCAGGAAGAGAACAGCAGCAATTCTTGCTAGATTCAGTTCTGTTCACCAAAAAAAAACAAAAAAACCAGTGTTGTGAACCTGGTCCCAGAGAAATAATTCAGTTATCTTCTTACCGACACATTTTTTTTGTGCAAGAAAACTAGACTGATTCAGCAAACTGATATTAGGCTACACTCTAAAAGTTAATGAAAGCATAGACAGCATGCTTGGGTTCACTGTTCAATGAAAAGAAAAATTGCTAGTTTTGTAAACTTTTAAGTAAAGGATACATTTAAATATGTCGTAAATTTTGAAACACAAATCTTGATTCAAAATGTGTAGCTTTAAAACTTTAATCTCCTGATAATAAGATATATCATATTATCTTAAAATATTTAAATACGTTACTTTAAAGTGACGTCAGTGTCTTCTGAAATTAAAAAAAAAAAATAAGCAGATCAAGAAAAAAGTCAAAAGCTGTTGTTAAGCTAATAAATAAAATGAAAATTTCTCAAATGTTTACTAGAAAAGTCCATTGGCACTTCTAATTCCTTCTGATTTTATGATCCATATAAACTATTTCAATGCATTTGCATTCATGATTGAATTTACTTTTTAATACAGTATATTTTATCGCAACCTCACCAATGACCAATTTCAAAAAAAAAAAATGAAATTCTTAGAACCGAAATAAATAACCATTCATACTTAATGAAATTTCTTGATTTCAATTGTAAACTAGTCAAAATTTTACCTTAGGCAATTATGATAATCTCTTCAAAATCTTTGGTGAAATTTTAGAAGGAAACTTTTTAACTACTCACAAATTCAAATGAGTATCTCCGTACTAGGGAAAGGCTTAAATCCAATTTCAGTTATTTCTTTGGACCAAAACACTTGAAATGTTAAAACTAAGCATTCGTAAAGGATTAAGTCATTTTGCAGAAATGGTAAGGAATTAGTTTGTTTCCTGCGTAGATTTCTCTCAAGTTTCCTGTTTATTTTCTTTTTATCTTTTGGCGTAGGACAAAGACTGGATTTCCAGAAGAATTGCAGTGCTATGTGATTGTTATTATATTCACTTTGTATTTGAATTGTGTTGCTTGCATTTTTTTCAGTTTTTTTTTTTTTATTATATTTCTCCTTACATATATCCTGCATTTCTTTAATTTTAATTTTTGCTGCCTTTATTTTTCAGTACACATACAAATCTGCCGCTGCTGATATACTGTTCTAAAAGGTGTTTTGTTTTTTTGTTGTTGTTATTGTAGTCATTGTTTTTTTAAATAATTATGAAAATGTGTTTACTAAATTAGTATTAAGAATTCTATGTAAAAATCAAGGATTTTTGAAGAGGTTATTAAATATTTAGTCTGTTTTAAAATAGAAATTATTCAGATTGGATTCATTACTTTAACACAAAATTAGAAATCTAGATTTGGCTTTGTTTCTTTTAAATAATATATTTAAATAATATATTTCTTCTAATAGAGTTTTAAATCAAAATTACGAAAAGAAAAAAAAAAAAGAAAAATAAATAAGAAAAAGCCTAACTTTAAAGTTTATGCTAGTCTCTAAGAATTACTTTGAAATTATTTAGTTATTCTTGAAAATTAGCGAGGCACAGTTAAGAAGCTTTGTTTCTAACTTATAAATAAGTTTTAAATACTCAGTAATCTTGAATTTTTACTTTCATTCTAAATATTTATTATTATTTAAAAACAACAAAAAACTATTCAGCAA
Organism: Thereuonema tuberculata; assembly: GCA_023159025.1. Taxonomy (NCBI): domain Eukaryota; kingdom Metazoa; phylum Arthropoda; class Chilopoda; order Scutigeromorpha; family Scutigeridae; genus Thereuonema; species Thereuonema tuberculata. Next base: position 53,452,599 of record JAFIDM010002131.1, read on the forward strand.
TTATACTTATGTTTTGTAATTAAGATCAGAAAAGTAACAAAATAAACATGTATTATAATGTTGCCTTTAGGATTATCTAAACAAAGTGAAAGAATGGAATAGGATGTAGCGACTTTCAATCATTAATCATTACAATTTATCATTCACAGTTAACACTGAAAGGAAATCATTTTATGAATGGTTGCTGTTGCATTTCAAGACTTTTCATACGTAGTAATCGGATTCATTGAAAAAAAAAAAAAATTTCTTCAGCATTTTAAAGTGTATTACATTTTCTTGTACTATATCACTTTCTTTGTTTCGTCATCTTGAGATTACATTGCTGACAATGAATTTGAAAGCCATTTTTCTGCAGAGTTTTTTTAATCATTCATTCAATACTGCTAAAAAAAAATAGATGAAGGCATTAATCTGCTATTTATGTAAATAATGAGCATAGATAAATAATAATAATAATAATAATGAACATAAGCTTCAATTTGCTGAAATTCAGTAATCAGAATTGTGTTGCACTTATTGTGTAACCTAAACATTGGTAATATAAAGTTAGAAACATTCATGATCAGAACAGTCATTATTGATGCACTTTCCAATATGACTAAAGTGTTCAAATGTGTCTCATTATTATTCATACCAACAACTGTTAGGTTTAAGAACCCCTTTAGGGTTAAGATACCCTTTTGAAATAGTTAGCAGAGTCTTAGAATATTTCCTGCATGGTATTGGTTTGATTCATTTTCAGAGATGTAAAAGATTTTATTTTTATTTTACTTTATTTTACTCTCAAGGAAAAAAAAAATTAGTTTCTTTTGTTAGTGATGTCATATCTATTAAGTTACTTTCAAATTTTCTTTAAAGAGATCTGTACATTAACTAATGAAATGAGATCTATATTTATCTTTTGCACATATGTTTGAGGAAAAAAAAATCTTTGGCTGCCATCCATTTTTTTTTAACCTTTAGACTAAATTTATCATTTATAGCTAGTCATAATTCTTCCATTTACTTTTTTGTGACAATGTTTTTAATCTGGGAATCACAATCTTCATGGATTCTGTTTCCCCCCCCCCCCTCATCAACTTGGCTCTTCATTCATTTCAATTTATTTTTTTTAATCTTTTATTGTATCTAAATTACTAATATACATTTATCAGTTAGTACTGAGATTTTATAGTTTTTTACAGTATGCATCTGTAGAGGAAAGATAATGCTTCGTATCCATGAAAATGATCTTAGGGAGTTTCAACCATAGGGGGTAATCCCTTACATCCGTAAGCCTGGATTTTGTAGATAGACTTCAAATGTGGCCTTGCCAACTATTATATAAAAGATGTGGTAATATAAGTAAGATAATACTTAATACTTAAATATAAGTAACTGCAGATTATGTCAAACCCTATCAATTTTATGAAGGTGTATACGATTATATCTAGGATTTCAAGTTAGTGTGAAGGATATTTTTTTTATGGATTTTCAAGCTTCTTCAGTTCAGATGAGGGCATCATCTGTTTTTCTTTTTCTTCTCCCAAAACCTTGTTGGATAACTATCAAATTACTTTTACGACAATTATGTTAAGCTATAATTAAACATATTTCATCCAATATTCACAGACTTCATTTAAATTGTATTAATCATCTCCAATTAAGGCCTACCTTTTAAAAGTTACTATTAAATATTCAATAACTTGTAAATAAAAAAGACAAAGAAATCACATTGTTGATTTCTTTAATCAGTTAAAGAATTTATCCTGATCCATCGGATATAATTGAAACTTTTAAGGCTTTAATAATATCAAAAATTTTAGTATATATTCCTCTTTGGTTATTTTCAATATCAGCAAATAAGAATTTTCAATTCAATACTAGAAAAATACCTTACCACCCATCATTCAATTCAGATCCTTTGTAATCCTCCTCATTATTATTCAGTTAACAGGAACTGCTTCCTTTTGAATCTATTCCAAATTAACTTTTTCCTTATTTTCCATCGGCATCTTCAGCTTTTTTATGAAGGTTTTTCAGTTAAAGTATTAACTTATTTCTTACAATAATTGATGTGTGAAATGTAAGAGAACTTGAATGTACATTACTTTTCCACACAATTTCCAGAGATGTGCCATCAAGATAATCATCATGGCATGTAAGAAATCTACGTCAACCTACTTCAGGAAAAACAATATGTTGCCCAATGCCAGTGATTGCAAATCTCTTATAAGCAGGATATTCTGAAATTGTTTCCTAATAGCACCCAATTTCAGGCCAACATTGGCCAAAAGTGGATCATGATTTACCAATATTGGCAAGTTTTTAGCCCAATATTGAGTTTCTACTAGAGGTAAGGTACGAAAAAATTTTGTAGGATAATGAAGGTGGGGCAATGATTCTGAATGTTCCAGTCTCAATGTGCTATCACTATTTGAATGTGTTGCAGTGTAATATCTCTCAAAAATTTACATCTGTCAACTCCAAAGAAACACTTAGCTAGCAAATAGTATGTAACTGATATCAGTCTGAAACAAATTTATTATGTCTTGTCTAAATGCCACCAATTTCTTCCATATCATATTATGCATTACTGTTATTGTGGAATAACTACCAACACTTCTTCATTGACCAGATGAAATGAGCAAATTCAAGTCTTTTTGTATTTTCTGCTAATATAGATGGAAGAGAAAATTGACTTTGCATGACAGTTATGATATGCTTAAAACTAAGCTATTCTGACTATGTTAGAATGAGATGTTTCAGTTTGTCACAATGTTTTTTTTTTTCATTTATCCAAACAAGCTTATTGAGAAAAGTCAAGGAATTCAATAAAAACTTATGTGAAAATTTTAATAATAGCATTGATGTTCTCTAATAAAAAACTTACCTTTTTCTTTACCAGCTCTCATTTTCTAAACATTATTACTTGATATATTTCTCATTGAATGAGCATGGGTACTTTTGAAAATATTTTATTCCTCATTATAAGTGCACAAGTGCATTTAAGGGGAATTTGAAAATTATTGAACTGACATTTCACTGTGATATTATTTTATATATTCTTATTTAAAAAAAAAAAAAAAAGAAAAGAAAGAAGAGGAGAAGCACGTTATTAGTGCAATATATTTCATATCTATTTTATTTTTATTTTCTGATAAAACCGTTGAGCTAGTTTATTATCTTGATGCTATCAACTCTGTACTTGTAGCCTTTAATAGTAAAACTTAGTGATCGCAGCTAGTAGACTTTGTAAAAAAAAAAAAAAAAAAAATTAAGCCTAGAAATGCAGAGGAGACTGTAGAGGCTTATGTTTGAAACTCCCCCAAAATCATTTAATGGTGTTATTGATTTTGCAAACATTCCCTCTTTGAGGTTGTTGTGCATCTTTCTATCATTTAATTTTTATTTACTTTGCATATACCTTACATTTATTCATTTCATCAAAGTAATATATATTCTCATCTTTAGTTCAAAATGCTTGATTGAATCTTCTCTTCAACGCCATTCATTATTGTTAACAAGTAGGTTTCCATTGATATCTTATATATAAAGTAGAAATATAAAATTTACAAAGTATAGGCATACAGAAAAAAATGAGTGAAAATTTGGTGAACCTAGATCATCTTTCAGCAGCAAGGTATTTCTATTTAATAATAAATGATCATGGTTGCATTTAATAGAAAATCAAGGAAAAAAAAAATTGCTAAAAGAGTTTTGTGATTGTGCTTTTAATTCAGTTCGTTAATGTCACAAATCCTAACTTTGCATGTTTAAGAAAATTATGATATTCTGTACTGAAATCAATATTGTCTTCTTTTTTTTTATTTTTTTAATATTTTTTTTTATAACATTAATAAAAGTCTATTAAGTTCTTTACTTTTTTAACTACTAAATAAACCAATATAATATAAGCAAAAATTAATATCTTAAGTTATTATGATGAAAAATATAAAGCAAACATAAGAACATCACTTCATTTATTGAAAACAAATCTAGATCATAATGTTATCTACCTGTTTCTTTCAGGTACTACAGACAGGCCAAATGATATTGTTTAAAAATAGAAACACTATTATATTAATTGCACCAATGACCTGGAAATCAAAGAGGTACTACAAATATTGCCCTTTACCTATGACTCCATAACTTTGTTTGTTACCAAATCATAGAACATTTTGTAAAAACTTTGGTTAAGCTCAAACATGGGAGTCAAAGAGGCACTTTTGTCTCAAATTAGCCTGTAATTATGTTTAATTTTGGCTCATACTTCACTTTTGCACTTCAGCAACTGTTTTGAGTATGTGACTGTTCAAGAAAGGAAGAGTCACATATATCAATGCCAGAAAGAGTCAACAGAATTAGAACTGAACAGATTGGAGCTGCTGTCTAAACCCCTAAAAATTAAGAGGAAAAAAAAGTGTAAAATAATTTTATTGATGATTTAATAATTACGAATGCTTCTGATAAATTTCTGTTAAAAGATATTTAGATGAAACATAAAGTTAAAATTCTTTGCAATCCTATTCCACTATTTATTTACTTTCCTTTTCGTTTTTTAATGTAATGGTGCCCTGGGTTAAATGCTGTATTAATAATCCTTAAAATAAAATTAAATAAATGTATGGATTCATATCAGCTGTGAACGAGCTGCTCTGGTCCTTTTTATGTCTTGCTTTTGTCTAAATTTAATGCAACACTCCATCTAGTATTCATTAAAATTATATAGTATAGAAATTTTAATACGAAAGACTTTGCTTCAAACTATCAATGTTGTAATTATTTAAGTATTTTGCTTATAAATATATACTTTTATATTTAAAGAAGTATATTTTAGTATTTGTTAGGGATCTCTTCCAATTATCAAACTTTTATTGGATTTTTGCTACCAAATCTTGTTGCACTTAAAAAAAGTGCAGTTTTATATATTGTTTCCTGAGCTTCGCTCTTACATGAGCTTAATATAAACATAAAAATGTTATAAAATTATGGATTTTCAATACTGGATAGATTTTACAAATCTTAAAAGATTCTTATAACAACCTTTGATCTCATCATATAGGAGTCCTGATATCCTGAAAGTAAATCCATCAACAATCAATGGATAGTAACATCTAGTATACTTTTTGATGTTAGTTTGGCCATTATAAACCTACAGTTTGATGCTGCAACATTTGGCTAGTTCCTACGATCTTGTGAAATCATCTTTAGTATTCTTAAGAATTGTTTCTAAAACTTGCACATGTTTTATAGGAAAGTTTAAACTGGCCATACTATGCTTAAGATTATTTATTTATTTATTATTTTTATTTTCAGAAGCTTGCTTTCAGTAATTCTTATGGTTCTTCCAGTGTAGTGTATTTCTACACTATTTTCATTCAATTTTATGCATTAATCAAGCTTAAGTTAATCATTACGATTCAAAATCGAAAGTGTCTTGATTTAGCATGTTTAGTATCCTACAAGCCCAGAAAAAAAAAGTAGCTTTGAAAACTTTTCAGTTTTAGTTATAAAAATAATAACTCCTTTTATCTTTGTGCTAATTTGTCTAAAGTATTATTCTTTTTTAGATAATATCTTTAATGACTTATAACTAATCTCAAATTGATAAAGCTTATCTAACTATTAATGCATTTTAATTCTAGTTCAACTCTTTAATTAGTGATTTGCATTCAAATTCATAAGGAAACATTCATATCATAATATTTATTGGAATATTTATATTTCATTAATATTATTTTCGTGATGTCTAGTTGAAACATTTAAGATGTTTTGACATTTTAAAGATAATTATATTTTATTTTTCTGTCCCTTGTCTTTTCCTCTTTCTTAGGAGCACCACTGATTTTGCTGTAAGTCCTGACATTAATTTAATTCTTTAAATTTAGCTTTTGCTTTATTTTAAGGCCATACTTTATTTTTTATTAAGAGCTTCCTGCTTTCTTAAGCATATGTAAATGTCTGGCTTGCTTTAAAAGAAATTCTGAAATGATAGAACAAAAATGGTTGTAGTTGATTCTCTATAGTGCACAATTGAAAAGCTTTTTATTTGGCCTTGCTACTAATTACTAGATTAGTAAATTATTACAAGAACCCAAATCTTTCTAGTTCTTGTCCCCTTCTTTTATAAAGCAATTCCTTATTAGTTTTGTTTACTCCAAAAAATAATGGGAATAAATAAAAGCTCGAAAAAACATCGATGGTCTTGCTTTGTTTATTAAATATCTGAATAATTAGCCATATATTTTTTTGGTTTGTATTTGACTAGTATTTTAAGGAATTGTTTTTCCAAATTATTATTTTTTAGAAGTTCACCAGTTCATATTATATTTTTACAGACTTTATACATATTTGAAAATAAATGATATAGCATATTGCTGTATAGCTTGTTATACACAAACACAATTCAGTAAGCACAAGTAGTCCTAAGAAAATTTACAATGAAGAAAGATATAATAGTTTTAAAAAAAACGATTTTGTTTTTCTGTTCTTCTTCAGCAATCGATTTCTTAGCCATTAAGAGACTACATTATTATGATCAGCTACATCAGTACACCAAAGAATAACACATGAAAGTAATAATTTTAATAGGTATTTTTGAGTTACAGGTGTCAAGAAAGTTTTGATGGAATAAAACTGTGATATATTTGGAGAAAGTTCATGATAGTCATAGAATGGAAATATGTTTAGCTTACATCTTAGCTAACGAAATTGAAGTTGCGGCTAATTTAGGCATCTTTTTCACAATTCTCAAATCGTCTTAAATTGTCAATTAATTGTCTTGGTGCATATAAGGAATGACAAGCTCAGGAAAAATTATACTGACATATAAACTTATAGAAAGCATAGGTCTACAACATTTAGTGTGTTTATTCAAAAGTTGCTTTGAGAACCTTCATATAAATGTTTGGTTTACAGCAGTGTTTCTCAAAGTGTGGTCCTCGGGTTAAATATAGTAAATGAAACTAAATAACTAACCAAGCAGAAAAGAACATTGCAACAATGCATGTTCTCTTTAAACGGTTTGAAGTCAACGATGAAAGCCCATCTTACCTTTTCTAAAATACCGGTACATTCTTTTTTTTCTTTTTTTTTTTCGGTTGTATAAGTTCGGAAGGTTCAGATGTCCTGCATTGCGATTTTTGAAATATAGTTACTCTTTGTATACACAAACATTAGCATACAGCTATTTTTAGTGGGTGGTCAGGGAAGGAATCACAAGGTCTTTTGGTAGGTCGCTGGCATTCAAGGTTTGAGAAACACTGGAAAAAAAAAAAAAAAGGTTGAAAACATTGAGAATTTTACCACATTTAAAAATAGTCTGTGTGAGTTTGGTTGTTTTGTTTTTGTTTCAAATTGAACATTTAAAATGCTGAAGAAAATTAATGTTTTGTTTGTTTGTTTTTTTCTCATAAAAAAAAAAGTCAACAGCAAGCTCCTAAAAAAAAGAAAAGAAAATCTTGAAACTTTGCAATTAGGAAACTTACGTTAGTTTTCTAATTTTTGTCATCTTTAAAATCTGTAATTTGAAATTATTTTGTTTTATTTTAATAGCAATGAAACCTAGCTTTGCTAAATCCCTATCATTTCTATAAACATTTGAATAGCAAAAGGAAAAAAAAATCAAAATCCTGGAAAATTTGTGTATTGGCAGTTTTAATTTTGCTTGTGAATTCGAGAAAAAAAAAAATGTGTGCTTCTTAATTTTGGTACTTAAACGATTCTCTCCCCAAGCATGTTGTGCAGAAATGAAATATGTGCATACATCCTTTGCCAGTCTTTCATCTCTCAGTTTGAAAGTAAAATATTAAGTTCTAACCTCAAAATTTCTAAGAAAAACAAAACATTATTACATAAATTCCATAAAATTAATTGGCAGATATATCTATAAGTTGATTACTTCCTGCAGCCGAACTGAACTTTTTTACCCTCTATTTCTTTTTTCAGGCAAAACAGTTGCCAAAATCCAAAACTTCAGTAGTAAGGAGAGGAAACGACCAATATTACAGCTGTGATCGCTCCTGAAGCGGTGGAAAAGATGGTTAACACTCCTGACACCTGTTCTCTACTGCCTGTGTGAAGTGAAATGCTAGGCCTAGGGATGTATGTACGTGTTTCATTGCTTACCAGATGTAAGGTATGGTAGAGCTGTATCTTCCTCTCCTCTTCACACACTGGTAGTTTCTTGGTATTTAAAATGTTTATTTCTGTTCTTTCTCTCCCATTTTTTTTTTTAATTGACTGTTTTGTTATTTTCAATTATCTTCTGTTGAATGTGTGTTTTTTAATATCTTATAGTAACTTTCATTAGCAAAAAGAAAGAAAAAAAATAAAAATGTGATTTGTTTTTGTTTTTTTAATTGACATCAGAACGCCAAGTCTCACGAAGGCTTACGGAAAACTAGGGTGGATGAGTAATGCAGTAGCAATGGTGTAAATAATAATAAAAGTGCCAACCATCTAGTCAGTGGATCTTTCAAGAATTTTACTGTATAATTTTTTTTCTTCTTTTTTATTTTTATGTATATTTTATTTTGGTGTGTCATAAAGAGTTGTTGCCAAAGTTTGACAAATGTGTATAAAGGCATCAAAAAGCTGACATGCTGTAGTTCAGTATCTGCACTGCCAGTTGTCTAATACAGTTGATTTTTAAGTTATTTTAAGATCATTTGTACATATGATTAAGTAATAATTAGATATATTTCTTTTGGACTAACGTATCTCAGAAGTGGAGATTACGTTGGTCAGTACTTTAATTTTAAATGATTTTTGAGGTTAATCTCATAGAAGCAGCTGTTGGTTGTCTATCTTTAAATTTTTGGAAAGTAGAGTAGGCATTATGGAATTGGAAAAGTTGATGTTTCACAATTATTTTAATACTGTTTATGGAGGAGAAAATAACGAGAGTTGCTGTTGTCAATATTGTTGGGTTATGCATTAAAACTGCCATTTGAGTGGTTAGAGTTTATCTATATTGCGAGTAAAAAAATTTTATTAAATTAATTGATCGAATTTCAAAATTTACAAAATCATTGTGAAAATGCTGTTTATATTTGAAGACATGGTATAAGTGATGATGACCATTGTTTTCAGTGTCCTGTGTATTGTTGTTAATTTTGATTGATTTAGTCTTCATCCATTCCCTAATCATGTTTGGGAGCACAAATAGGCCTTATCATTTCGTCTGTTGAAAAAACAAAATAAAAAAAAAAAAAAAAAAAGACTGAGCCGCGAGGTGTATAACAAGTTCATGAACTCAAGAGGAATTCAAGCAGAGTCATCGAAAAAAGTATGCTGGATTGCTACCTTCTGGGCACCAAGGAAATATAAAAAGAAAAACAACCTCCAAGTAGAGTTTTAGCATCAGTCAATGTGTTTCCCACTCCAGTGAGAACCTAACATCCATTCAAATATGCCCTATTCGGGAGCAGCTACAGTTTCGCTTAGAGGTTGAGTGGTCAGGATCCTCTCTTGGGTGAGCAAGAACTGCAATTCTCCATGTTGCATAGGTAAAAACACCCATGCCTTGGGGTCTCGACCACAGCCCACACCTGCACCAAGATGGATTGTGGGCACAGCCTGAACACGGCTGACGAGGAGCACTGAATATTCCACTCCTCCAGTTGACGTGAAGCCCGAAATTAAGTGTTCATTTTGTGTAGTGTCCTTCTCTACTAAGTGTATTCAGTTGTCCCTTGTCTCAAACATTTTTGTAAAACATTCCTTTATCCACAAAACAAATTGTTTCACACCATTTTTTTTTATATATATTCTTATTATTAATGTAAAGCTTTATTTCTTTTTTTATTTTTATTTTCACCCCCCCCCTCCATTTTCCCTGAACGTAATCAAATTGTTATAATAGCCCCTTTCCAAGGCAAGGGAAAAAAATACAGTTTCAGTTTTCTTATGTTCCAGGGCTGACAAGCCACTATAAAGTTATCCGTGCATTTGACGGTTGACATCAGTTTTCTAGTATATTTAGCAAAATCACATCCAAAAATAGTTTAATAGAATAAAATATTATTTAAAAATCCACCAAATATATTTCAAGAAATCACTTGTATATTGCACATTGTGTCATAAATTATGTATTTAACAAAAATCCTTATCTATTATTGTTTTTAATGCAATGCTCACGCCAACATCTGATTTTTACTTTTATTGTTGATTATTCAAGGAAGGTGGGAAGATATTTCATTGTCATTATTATTACAAGCAAAAATTGGCTTGATTTTTCCAATTTTTTTCTTTTTCTTTTTAATTTGCAAAAACTCAAAATTTTCCTTTAAAATCTTCCCAATCATTACAAGTGTTTTTAATAGACAGATTTTGATGTTGCACAGTTACGTTTGCTTCAGCTATTAACTTTGATCAAGATTCTGCAAATACAGGGTGACCAGGAAAAATAGCTTTTTGTTTTGTTTTCCTGAAAGTATTTATGATAAAGCAGCATTTCTTTTGAAATGAAATAGTGCCATATTATTTGTTTAAAGAAGAAAAAAATCAGAACGAAATGCTCTATACTTATTCATCCTGCTTAGATATAGCTTTATTTATCTTTATTCTAGGACATTATTTTCCACTCTATATTTTGTTATTTTTTACTAAATGTATTTCGTAGTGTTACAATTTGAACCATATCAATGTAGGATTTGCTGCTATGTAAGTCATCGTTAACTTCAAAGTGAAACGTTGCTCTGGGCAATTTTCTTTTCTTTTAATTTTTTTTTTTTTTTCTTTTTCAATTTTTAGTTGCGTCATTCATTCATCACATTTTAAGATAAGAAATTGTTTTTGAGAGATTATATGTAGATGTCGTTCATGGATTATCATATATTGGCCCCTCCCTTTTTTATTTTCTTTTTTTTTTTTCACTCTTTCCATTAAATGCATTTAGTTCAACCTTTAATTTATATTTTGAGATATCGTTCTATTATACATGATCATTTATTGTAATCTTCAGAAAAAAACTGAACAAAAGTAATGACATTCTTATTGGGAAACATTTTATGTTTATTCTATTTTTTACTAAAACCTAAAAATGAGAAAGAAAAATTGTAAAAAAAAAATATATATATGTTATCACATTTGAAGCAAAAATTTTCAACTGTTTCTTGCTGGTTGACCACCATAACCTTTCAATATAAATTGCTTTCATTTGTCACATATTTTAATTTCTGTGTCAAGCAATACATTTCACGTTTATTCACTTAATGCAAGATAAGGAGTCTAAGGAAATAGTATGGTAAGTTTAACATTTTTGAGTTACTCTAATTCAGAATGAAAAAAAAAAATAACCAATTATACAGATTGGATTTGAATTAATAACAAATCATTTGCAATGCAGTTGGATTTAAGGTTAAATATAATAAAATGTTGTACTAAAATTAGCTAATATAATTAATCTCTTCTAATTTGGTCATTAGATATTAATATTGGAAAACCTATGGTAGTACAGCAGTTATTTGTTTTTGTTACTTTAATTTATTATTATTACACCATATCTCTTGAGTGACTTACTATTAGAACTTATAGTAAAGTGTTAATACCATTTGTAACCTGTGTTCCTGCTCAACAATAAATTTAGCTCAACCACTAAAAAAAATATTATTTCATTTTTTGTTATATTTCAGTTGATTGATTTTTAACATTTCCTGGAAACGAACTAGTTATTTGTAATTAATAATAAAATTTAATTAGAATTTGTAAATATGAAATCTTATTTATTATTTATTTCCAAGATATATTTACTGAGAAAACTACAGTATATGCCAAGAGCTTTTCATGTACTCAGAAATTCCTGCTACACGAAAGGTCAAAAACCAAAAAGTTCCGCAGCTAATCTTGAATTCCAACAAATTTCAATGGAATTTCTTTGGTTAGTGGAAAATGACTTTAATCTATAGAATGGCAGATGCTGTGGTTTTATCTAGTTCTTGTATCAATCCTGTGTTTGGTCCAAAATTCATTAATGATTAACCATAGATTTTCTTACAAAATGTCAGTGTATCCAAAAATTAGTTGCAGAAATAAATGCCATTGTTTAATAATATTAACAATGAAGCATGGTTTCTTCAAATTAAAGCCCTAATCCAAAAATAACTAAATAAAATGAAATATTCAAACTTTCAAGGATTAAAATTTTTCTTTTAATTTAATTGTTGTAATGCTTAATTTCATTGCATTTAAAAAAAAATATCTTTTATCAAACAAATTTTTAAGAAGCCTCAAATAAATTTTCAAATTAATTTGCTTAATTTTTCAACAGAAGCATAGAAAGCAGGCTGCTGTGAATCACTACCATACTGTAACATTTTTTTAATATTGTGGAAGAAATGCAGTGATTTATTTGAAATAATAACAAAAAAAGTAGTTAATAAAATTATATTATTTAATCAAAGTTTGGTGGAAATTGATTTCAGAAAAATCTGTTTGAATTTGAGCCAAATTTTAATATTTGTATTTTTAAATCCAGAAATAGTTAAACAAATACATACTATAATTAGTAATCCAAGGACAAAATGATAAGAATTCGGTCATATAAAGAATCAATCTAGCATCTCTTGCGAAGGTATTTTATTAATTCAGTGAAAATAAATGCCATTTATAAAAACTTTTTTTTACTGAATTTTAGGCTTACCCGATGATGACATGAGTAAAAAATGGCTTTCCCATTTGTAAGGAAAATTGCAAAGGATATTTCTACACAACGTAATAACAAAAATACAAATGAAGCTGTTTTGGAAAATGATACCTGAAATCCGAGACAGGCCTGTTTTGGGTTTTCTAATAATTCATCAGCCTTCTCAGTATTCACAGCTCAATTGAACAAATAAACAATTAAACAATTGATGAGAAGGCTTAATGTATACTGTTGAAATAAAGTAATGAAAATAGTGTAAAATACATATATTTGTTGGTAAAATAGAAGTAGAAGAATGTTATCTGACAGCTTGAGAGCTCTGTGCCTGTTTTATCTCCAGGGCTTAGTTCAAACATACAGGATGACACAAGACAAAACATGTATGAATGTATCTGTTGGAGTATGTGTGTTTTCTTGATATTCGAAACAGTAATTACATGTTCCATACAAAAATTATTAAGACCATAAATAACATACTCAACCTCCATACAAAGTACCCATACCACTTCTTTCACAACCATCTTAACCTCTTACAGAATCAGTTAAGAAAAATCTACAAAACCCAAACCCTCCATCAAATACATCCCTTTCCTTACTACCAACCTGCAGGACTGCCCTTAAAGCCAGGCTTCCTTTGGGGCTTCGTGCTATACAATTCCTATTTAGCTGAGACCTCAGTGTTTACTGGTGACTGCTCCTGGCTGATGATTGCCAAAGAGCATGAAACAGCTGTTCCAGAATGTCATTTGGTAAACAATTTGGTCTCATCCATTGTTGTTTAGAAGAAAGATGCATAAACAATATAGCATTTTTCTTAAAAGCAACAGCAACTTAAAAGATAACATTAAAAAAACTGTAGAATTAGGAATTTTCATTTTCTAATAAGGGCTCTGCAAACCGCACTTGCCCAGGGCCTCGCAAACCACTAGGACCGCCTTTGGACATTTTATCACACAATTCCTTGCTCAATACCAGTGTTCCTTCTCTTTAAGACCTCTAAACGTACACATTTCATCTAATACAAAACAGAACGATCCCTCCAACATGCTGGAGGCAATGTCACTCGTTCTGTATTTAGACTGTTCTCACTTTCCACATGCATCAATGAAAAAAATGCTTTTATACATAGTCATATGCTTCAAGGAAACAGGACACACCCCTAATTTCACTGATGCCAAACCTTCACCCACCACACTAAAATAACCCATTATCTGAATCCCATCATATAATCGTGACTCAAAGCCTGTAATCTGATAATTGACAGGCAAAACTCTCTGCATCATTGTTAGTACTTCCTGTACTGTAAACACATGTTTTGTGGCATCCTATATATTTTATGCCAATCCCTGAAAATAGAACATGTGCAGTATTCCGAAACTGTCAGGTAATATATCTCTGCATCTATTTTACAAGTAAATGTGTTTTACCTAATTTCATTACTTTAAACCAGCGGTTCCCAACCGGTGGGTCGCGACTTGATCCTAAAACTATCAGAAACCATCGAATAAACCATCAGAAAAGATCAGAAAAATCGAAACAAATCGAATTGTATTTTGATTGGTTTCTTTTCTTTTATTTTTTATGGACCGATGGACCGTGGATGTATTCCGATAAGAAAGGTGGGTCGCCAGCTGAAGAAGGTTGGGAACCACTGCTTTAAACAATTAAACAATCAAAAATTAAAAATCAAAAGTTAATTATTAAATCCCTTTGACTGTTTGCCAAGCTTAGATTTATTCAAGATTTAATTATATAATTATTTACTCAAATTCAATGTATGTTAAACAGTAATTGTTTTAACAAAATACAAATTTGAAATAGCATCTATCCAACTCTGAATTAAAGCAATCAAATTAGCATACACACAGAAAAGTTTAAACGTATTTTAAAATCCTACAGAAATTCAATAGTTTTTGATTGAATATATTAGCTGGTATTGGTATGAATAATAAAGTGACTGGAATTTAAATAAAACATAACAATAATAAATGCTAATTGTAATTGTAAATCAATGATGGAGCAAAAATGAAATGGAAAAAAATCACAAGATAAGGGAAACCCACAATGAAGGCAAGAATGTGTAGCAATATACACTAGTGCTCAGAAGTTCAGCAATGCAAAAATGTAAATATGTATTTAGTTATCTAGGAACACAATTGACACGCACAATTTACGCAATGTATTTAGTTAATTGAAACAAAGTCGTGAATTATATAAAAACCTATGCAGATGTGAAATCAAAAAAACAAAAAAAATTGCATAAAACATAGTCCCGCACTCAAATCTGGACTGCTCAGTATAAAATATAGTATATTTCTCCAGACACTTCAATTGGTATTTGTAATTTGTTTGACATAAGTTGAGACTAACATTTTTTCAAAAATGAATAAAAGACATTTTTTTACATGAAGAAATGAGATGAGAAACAAGACTAGACAATCAGAGAATGCAGGATGACTAAATG
The DNA here is from genome assembly GCA_023159025.1 of Thereuonema tuberculata. Taxonomy (NCBI): domain Eukaryota; kingdom Metazoa; phylum Arthropoda; class Chilopoda; order Scutigeromorpha; family Scutigeridae; genus Thereuonema; species Thereuonema tuberculata. The sequence goes on from JAFIDM010002131.1 coordinate 53,467,691, forward strand.
CGAATTATAGTGTCATAAGCTGCATTTAGAATCAGTATCAAACAGATCATACGGTCTCCCAAAGACTTGTTCCTACATCTTCAAAAAAGTGCATTACCTACTTCTAACCACAAGACATCAAACAATGTGAAAGGTGGCTATGTCCAAACGATGAGCAGTCTCAGAAAATTGTGTTTGGTCATCTTTATGCATGAAGACCAGCTATTGTGTCCCATTAATGTCCTCAAAATAGTTTGATTGTATTGGTCTGTACTGGACTCAAAGCAAAAGAGGCAATGTGATGTTTATCTCTGTTCTGATTCAGTCTCGAGAATGATTCCCACTCGCATTTGTAATGGAGAGACTCGAAACCCGATATCTCCCACTAACATCTCAGAAAGAGATAGAGTAGAAAGGGTGGTGGCATAATGGTGTGAGCTAGAATAACAATCATTGGCCACACTAACCTTCACTTCTTTTCAGGATGTGTATTGCAATGGTATCAGGACCAACATGTTTATTTATTTCTTGCAGCCATGGGTCCAGATTCCATGTTGATGGACAATAATGCCCTTTCCCATAGAGTTGGCCTGGTTGAATAATACCTACAATCAAAAACTATCATTCATATGGAAAGGCAGTTGGGACCACTTAACCTCAATCTGATATAGCATGTTTGGGATACTAAAAAGACAGATTGCAGGTCTTGACACGCTTTCTCATAAACTCCCAGAGATCAGATCTGCTCTTTTACAAAAATGATAATTAAAACTGCAAAACCTAATGGACAACCTTATTGGCACCCCAAATTGTCAATGTCAAGTCCATATTTCAGCCTGAGGACATCAAACACCTTATTAAAGATATTTCATCATTGAACTCGTCAGTTGTGCTGTTAATGGTTTACTTGCATAATAGATGACATTTGTCTCTCTTTCATTACTGCACGTTGTTCTCAAAACTTACCCTAAGCATTTTCTGTTTCATATTTATTAAAGGGTTTTTATTTTTTTTCACAATTTGTTGCTCGTTGCTTAACTTTTGAGCACTGCCATATATCCAATTTGAACTTTCTATAATTATCAACTTCTTCGGATTCAGTAATACTAACTACTTGCAATTGAATTCTGAATTTACAATCATGGTCAAACATTTTGAAATTTAACAAAACAATTGAGCTCAATAGAAATAAACGTATAAGTGTTTT
>JAFIDM010002131.1:53489058-53560497 GCA_023159025.1 Thereuonema tuberculata
AAGGGGGAGGGGGGGTCCAAATTTTTTAAAAAACATCTCACATAATTAATGGACGGCCCCCAAGGCTCTCTCTCCGCTTTCTGTGCCTGCTTTTCGCTTTCGCGCCAAAAACATAAGTTTCACTTTTGATTATCCAATCCGATTGTTTCATTTTCATCACCTGATCTTCTTATTCCTACCAGTGTGTATTTTACTTTCTCACCACTTTCCCACGAGAAACAAAACCCAGATAAAATCACGTGATCACTAGATCGAAATCACAATTTCTTTTGCGAAGTTTTTCTGTCTTTTCGCTCATATTGGTTTCTAAATAAACTCAAACCAAAATAATATCTAACTATTAAAAATATCTAAATAATAAATCACAAGAGTTTACCAAAAACAAAAATTCAAATACCTAATTACAACAATACAATTATTAAAATTCAAAATATATTCCCTTAGAGAACAAGATTTTTCTGTTGTCATGTTGCCACTTCCACAACATGACAATACCTAACTTTAAAAAATACGTTATGTACATCAAACTTATTTTTTTCAAATTTTGTTGTTTTATTTTTGCCGTTGCCGCGGCGCCCCCCTTACCGCGGCGCCCAGGGCGATCGCCCCGGCCGCCCTGCCCACCCGACGGCCCTGGGCTCATCAGCCAGACAAACCCCTTTGCGATCTGTTGTCGAGGGTTTGTCTGACTGATAGGTCCATAAAGACAACGAAACGGCCGTCTCAGACTCCCACCGACGTTCACGTGCGAAATCTTTCTGATTTTCTTTTGTACCTTGTTGGCTTATTGTTTTATGACTGTTTAGGGCCGTTATTTATTTTTTTTTTTTTCATTCTATATTATTGTCTTTCATATTGGAGCAAGATTTGGGGTGAGTAAATGTCCGGATACTTTTGATCAGAAAGTGTATTCTCACACATGCATTAGCATCTTTGATTTTTATTTATTTTCTTTAATTCGTAAACTTATGGACTAACCTAAGATAGCAAGTAAAAACTAGTTTAGTGGATAGTGTGTTTCTCTTGAGTCACACAAGGAGTCAGCAACAGGTTTCGAGATTTGATCTGATCCAGCATCCCACTCATGACCCTCAGTCAGTCTTGGGTCGAGTGGGATTCAATATTGCTACTTTCTTCGATGCAAAAACAAAATTCTTATTATGTTTGCTTATTTACATAAAATCTTGATCCAGCACACTGAAAATGGAATCTTATTGGAATTTATAATAAAAAAAAAAAAAACACAATAATTGATCAAACTTTCACAAATTTTCGATAATTCTGCTCTCGCACCGAGAACTTTCTTCAAATTACCTACGAAAGGAAGAAACAAAATATGTTTCCTTCCTTGACAACAAGTTTGAATAAACAATCATAAACTATCACTTAATAATAACAATGATAACAATAGAATAGTGAGAAACCTACATTTTGAAAAAAATATACACATCAATTGTAAAAAACTTTATAGTTAAAACAATGGACCACTTGAGTATAGGCGGGGCTTCGTAGTCCCAAAATATCCCACCAGGTTACTGCTTGGCTTGTGGGATAAACAAAGCCATGTGCTTTGTTTTAACTCGTGTCGATATAGAGGAAATATTATATTAAAGAAGGATATTCCAAGCGTTTACAGAATTATTACAATAAGAAACTGCATAGTACTGAACCATTCCGTCTTAAAATATCAAAAATCGACGATTTTTCGAGTAATTCACACTAAGTTATATGTTTGTTTATCCCACATTACACGTCATACGTGACGTCGATAGGGGCGTAAGCCCTATTTTGTCAATTAACTATAAAATTTTTTACAATTGATGTGTATATTTTTCAAAATGTAGGTTTCTTACTATTCTATTGTTATTATTAAGTGATAGTTAATGATTGTTTATTCAAATTTGTTGTTAAGGAAGGAAACATATTTTGTTTCTTCCTTTCGTATGTAATTTTCCTGAAGAAAGTTCTCGATGAGAGAGCAGAAATATCGAAAATAATGAAGATTTGTGAAAGTTTGATCAATAATTGTGTTTTTATTTATTATAAGTATAATGTTTTGGAAGATTTAGAAGTTTATGTACTTATTGGAATTTATTTTTTCATGTCTAATTTCAATAACTAGATTTATTCAATAAAGGATAAATAAAAATGTTACATAACAGCTGAATAACAGACAATAGAGTGATTTTTCAAGTAAGCGTTTAAAATTGATACAAGTATTTCTCATGTCTCGGCATTTAAATGTATTTTTTTTTTTTTTTTTTGAATGCATAAAAATAAATAACAAGTGAATAGAATTTTCAGCTAAAGCATAAATTTAAGGGCGACCCAAAATAATATAAAAAAATTTAAAAGTAATAATAAAAAATAGGAAGTACATTAACGCAAGGTAAAATAAAAAAAAAAAAAGTTAGGAAAAAATAATCAAAAAAACCTTAGGAAAACAAGGAAAAAAAAAAACCCACACCGACATTCAGAAAAAAAAATTTGAGGAAAAAAAAAAAAAAAAAAACAAGAAAAAAAAAAAGTAGATGTACGGATTCGAACCGACAACTTTCATCATATGAGTCCGAGTCTCATACCGATCAAGCTATAGCTGATAACTGAAATGAGATGGCTGCATTTCTAACATTTTAAGCTAACAGCGGAAATCCAATAAAAACAATGCTAAATATCTCGAACTTTGGAGGGCGGGGGGCGTTGGCCGTGAAACTATCCTATTCCTTTGGGCCACTGAACACGATGAAGTCCGTTTGTCGATCCGACCTTTCGTTCGGAAGTATTTAGCGGCGGACAATGATAAAAATGCCAAATATCTCGAACATGAGGGGGGGGGGGGGGCGTTGGCCCTGAAAAGATCCCATTCCTAGTGTTTGGGCCTCTGAGCACGATGATGATATCCGTTTTCGATCCGACCTTTCGTTGGGGAGTGTTTAGGGAGGTACAATAACAACTATGCCAAATATCTCGAACATGGTGGGGAGAGGGGGCGTTGGCCCTGAAAATACCTTATTCCTACGGTGTTTGGACCTCTGAACACGATGGTGAAGTCCGTTTGTCGATCAGACCTTTCGTTGGGGAGTGTTTAGGGAGCGACAATGACAAATATCTCGCCATGGGGGGCGTCGGCCCCTACGGTGTTTGGGCCTCTGAACACGTTTGCCGATCCGACCTTCCGTTCGGGAGTTGTTAGGGGTGTACAGACACGGACGGACAGACAGGACAAACGTAATAGCTACCGATTTTGGTCACTATTACAATAGCTCCCAAATGGGTCGCTTCAAAGGCAAAAGAAACACAACACAACATTTCTTCAAGTTTGTCATTTCAAAACAATTGATAAGTTTAACATTACGCCGCATCTGTTCATTATATTACTATTATTATTCACTCATCGTTTTGTTTGTTTTATTTTTATTCTTATAAATAGTTTTAATTCAATAAAATCTTCTTTGAAAAATTTTTATAACAAAAATTCCAATCCATCTAGAAAACGACTGACCCATATAAATAGATAGAAACCGCGAGTTGTGTTATAAGAATTTTTTAAATATATAAAATATTACTTCCTTTCCGTGTATCTCGCTGATTTTGTTTTGTGTACAAATTCGTACAATAAGAATTACTAGATATAATAAGTATTTTTTTTTTTTTTTAATGAGAGCTTCCCCATTGAAGGGCGATAACGTTGTAAATTTTGTCTGCCTTAATCTTAATGTTTCACAATTCACTACATCCTATTACATCATTTAAAGTTGTTGTTTATTTTATTACTGAAATAAATTTAATAATTACTGAATTAAACTTCTCTTTCTTATTTGGTCGAAGCGTTACCTTTGCCCGACCTTTCAAAAATTGTTTTGTCAAAGTAGTTCGCCGTAGCGAACTAGGTAAGATACTCATATAAAAACTAATTTTAGTGACGATTTACGGGTTTAGCAAAAGTACATCATCTTCTCATCTCAGAATTCTAGTTGCTCCTCTCAATTGAAAATCATAACAATTAAATCATTTGACAAAACTTTTCAACATTTTGTTAGCGAACTTTAAGACAAGTTCATATTAAATTAAATTTTTGTATTGTAATTAAGAATACGCAATGTTTGAGACTAGGATAACTCAAATTCCACTTGCAATGAAAAACGAATTCAGCTGCCTTTTAATTTTCAGAACACTCGCTAGATGGCATTAAAGTGGCTGCACAAAATTAAAATTCAATCCTTCGTTCTACAAAAATCCTAGTTATCAGCTGGCGGACAGCAACCTTAATTTAAATTATTATTTTTTTCTTCTGAATTTGAATGGAATACTTAAATAAAAATGTTAAACTTATGCGGGACCACTGTTCTGGATTATCAGATGTGACGGCGTTCTGTCCTGGGTTCACTAAATCGAGATTCAGTATTGTATATAGATTGTCTCATTTCGAATCAGACAAATGTTCTCATGAGAATTTATTACGGAAGGCAAACTCTGTCAATATCATCTGATTATATCGAGACTCGAACGTGCATTATATAGTTGGTTCGAGGTCACGCAATGTTGAGCTCTGCATCTACTGGATACTGAGAAATACATTTTTTTTAATTATTATTATTACAACCAACGCAACGGCTTATTACTTTAGGGGGGGGGGGGGAGAACCCCAATATTTAAAATTTCATCAATTCACCGATAAATTTTACTCCATTTCTAATTATGATGGTTGAGAAAACTGTTATTACATACAAAAATTAGTTATCATATAACAATATCTATCCTACATTAGCTTCAAATCGCAAGTTTGTGTCATTCTTATTATTTAATTTCTTCCTTTATTTACGAAAAAAATAAAGAACAAAAAAAAAAAAAAAACCCTCCTCAATGCACTTTAGTAATACTCTTTGACCAACAGTGAATTCCTCGTGCATATTATTATTAAACTTTTCTTAACGTAATTTTATAATCTAGTTTCAGTTGTCTAATCAACTTTAATTAAAAAGCACAATCAAAATTTAAAGTGGGTTGTGAGTTCATTTTCAGCTCATCGATGGTAAAATTCTTTACTTTCCTTCAGTGAAAGTTACTTGCATTTCTTTAAGTGATTTTATGCACAGTCATGCGCAAACATTTTCACTAAGAAGTTTCTAAAACAAAAGAAAGAATGTTTCTTGTCCGTAAATATAAAGCCAAATTTCGGGAGGACATATTCACTGGTTCAGAAGTCATTAGGGGGCAGGAAAACGCATACACAGCTTATGAATCTATCTTTCCTTAGGAATATATACCAACAAAAAAAAAAGTATTATTGTTTAACCTAAGTTTTAACTTTTCCATGATTCCTATAGGCTAATTTCATGTAAATGTCAACCTATGGACTAATTTTAAAATGTCATAAAAATGTATTTATTTTGGTTTTAGCTTATTGACAAAGGTTTATATTTTATAAAAATTGTGTTTTTTTTTATATTTTTTAAATGAAAAAGTATTTGGAAAAGATTTATTTACGACTCATTTCATATTCACAGAATTAGCTCTTACATAAGTCAAATTTCCTTCATTCTCCAAACTTGAATTTTTAAATATAACTCTAATTTTCATTACTTTTATTTAAGTAGCACATGTTTCCTTTCTAATAAAGAAAAAAAAATATTCATTTTTATCAAAATAATTCTCTAGTAATACTAAAGAACTGAGAACGTTTGATATGTCATGTCTGTCACAAAAAAATAGGTTTTTTTAATTTTTTTTAAAAACTATTGATACAAAATGCTTGCCACTTCATTTTCTCTTTTAATATGTCAAAATAAGATATTCATTCAAAATTTATTAAAAGGGTTTAAACAGGAAAGAAAATAATAGAGTTTTAAATTTGTCATGTCTGAGACAATTCTCTGTCAATGTAAAAAGAGCTCTACAAAATTACGCATTTTTTTTTAATTGAATCGCAAATGTGAAAAAGGTACTAAGTCAACTTTTTGTACATTTTGAGTTAGGACTGAAAATGGGTTCAATTGTGTTCACCCCATGCATCATTTAAATGGGAACTAAATCAGGCTTTTCCAGAAGTCTCAGGAGGTCAAAAACTTGAATACTGCTTTACATTTTTTCATTATTTTTGTAATAGTGTTACATTGCCATATGATACTATATATAACATATGTATATAACTTATATGATTAAGTTTGTACTAAAAAAAATTGAAATAAAACAGTTTATTTTAACTGCAAAATGCGACAATATAATTGCAAAACATGGAAAAAGGTACCTAAGTCACCTATAGTCTGGAAAAAGGTACTAAGTCGAAATTTTTAATTATGTCTTTGTTCATTTGCATACTGACGTAAAAATAAACAGATGACAGGCATGGGTCGGCTTCACAGTCGTTTCACACCACACCAATGGATTTTTAATTGCTGGCTCTAGTTTTGAATGTGGAAGGTTTTTTTGTGTTTTCTCAGTTTGGTATTTCTATGACTTCGTACCTTTTTCACATTTGCGATTCAATTTTAATACAAACACAAAAGTTTGTATTTTGCATTTTTGATAACAGATGTCTCTGCTGTCACATCAAACTCATTTGGGTGTTGGATATTTATTGATTTGATTCTGTGTTTATTCTTAAACCTATTCTAACCATTCTTCCACACATTTAAGGAATTGTATTATCATCACCACTTACATCATTTTCATTTCTACAGGGATTAAGATTAAACAGGTAAGTTTTATTTTAATGTGAGAAATAATTTGGTTTTTTTTGTTAAGCCTATATTTAGGCTTAACTGTTTAAAAAAATATATTTATACCAATCAAGTAAAATTTTAATAGTCTACCTACACGTAGCTATTTTTTTTAATTTACACAAAGTATTAATATATTAATTGAAAAATAATGTATTTACAAATTCTAATAAGATATAATTATTTGTGAGAAATGTAATTATTTAAATTTTTAACATCTAAACTGTAATTTATAATGGAAAAAAGTCAGATTGTTTGTTTAAATCGTTTTTTTTTTTTGATTTGATACAGAAAATGGCCAAAACAGCTGCAGAAAGGCAAAAAGAACGGCGTGAAAAATTAAAAGCAAAGGGAAAATATACAGACTACAAGAAACAAGAATCTGAGAGAAAGAAAATGTTACGTAAAAGAAAAAAAGAGACCGAAACAGTTGATGAAAAAAAACTTCGCCAGGAAAAAGATAAAATGAACCATAGGGAATTTCGAAAACGACAGAAACTTGAAATTGTAGAAGTTAGTTCTCCAAATAAGGCATTCGGAAGTCGGCAAGCTTTGGGGAAAGCTGTTTCACGAGCAAAAAAATCTCTTCCAGAGTCCTAGAAAATGTAAAGCAATAGTGAGAAAATTAATTGATTCTTTTTCACCAGGTTTAGTCATGCAGACTCCGGAAACTCAGTGCCAGCGACCTTCAGCCATTTAAGAGGAAACTAAAGAACTGGTGAGGAATTTTTATACCAGTGATAGTGTCTCCGCCCAAGCACCTGGTATTAGAGACTTTTGTATTGTTCGAGAAAATAATAAGAAACATAAAATTCAAAAGAGATACTTACATCTAACATTAGGAGAAGCACATCAAATATTTTTAAAAGAATACCCAACAAAAAAAAATTGGATTCATAAAGTTCACTGAATTGCGTCCCCAGCATGTTTGTTTGAGAAATGAAACACCAGACAATCTATGCTTGTGCATATATCGTGAAAACATTAGATTGATTCTTCAATCGGTGTCATTTATGCCAAACAGCACTGCAGAATTAATAACAAAAATAGTATGCAGTGATGAGAATGAAAAATGCATGCTACAAGAGTGTAGTGTATGTGGTGATTTGAAATTGTTTCAAAAAATGGTTGAATCAATACCCCCTGACAGTTTAGATGAAGAGGTCCATTACAAGCAGTGGTGTAAATCAGAAGACAATCGCATTTGCAGAAATTCAAAACACGAAATTCTTAATGAAGCATTACATGTATTGGAAAGCAAATTGGTATATTTCTTGTGGCATGTATACATTAAGCGAACAAAGGCTAAATACTTTGAAAACTTAAAAAAGAATCTTCCACTGGAAACACTGTTAATGCAGATCGACTTCAGTGAAAACTACACTCATACCTACCAAGATGAGATTCAATCTGCCCACTGGGAAAACAAAAGCTTCACCTTATATACTGCTATGATTTACTATTGCCATAATGAGGGAACATCATCCCAAAAACTGATAAAATCGAAGCCATATGTAATAATTTCTGATTACTTACACCACGATAAATATGCAGTTGCAATGTTCAATAAAATGATAGTTGATTCATTCAAAAGTAATCATCCTAATTTTCCAATAAAAAACATAGAATTTCAATCAGATGGTACATCGCAGCACTTCAAGCAAAACTATACAATATTTGATATGACACTGAGCTGCATATCTACCAAGTGGAATTTCTCAGCCACATCTCATGGCAAAGGTTGCATTGATGGGATAGGTGGTACGTTTAAAAGAAGAATCAGGGATGCAGTAAAAGCTCGAAAAATTGATCCAACAACTTCCTTAAGTTTTGCCACTGAGGCAACAAAAATATGTCCAAACATAAATATTTTACATGCTGCTTCCAAAGATGTGGAAAATAAAAAAAAAATGTTGGACGACACTTGGAAGACAACAACTGGAGAAATTCACAGTATTCCTGACACCAGAAAACTTCATTCCTTTCGATCATTCCAACCAGGTATTGTACAATGCAGCATGGCAAGTGGTAATCAAGAAATAAAAGAGTTCAATTTTTACACAGGAATATTAAAAGATGTCTGTAATAAAAATAACTCTGTACAACCTGTTGCAACTACATCAAGTGTTGGAAGTGCTGCATTGGGCAATGGGTCCAAGCAGTCTATGAAGGTGAAAAGTTTCATGGAATAATATTAGACAGTTGTAGCGGCCAGCATCTCATAAAATGCTTAATTCCTACATCAACTCAAGGACAGTTCAAATTTGAAAATGAAAATGATGCTGTATGGTACACTACAGATAAAATTATTCACAATATTGACATACCTACATTGTTAAATTCACGTGGTTATTATAAATTATAATTCATGTATATATGTTTAACTTTCAATAAATTATTGAAATATAATGCAATTTTAAAAATTTATTATCATTTAGTTTATTCTTCTTCGATTTTTGAATAGAATATTCAGAGCTGTCATGTCTGTCACAAGATAAAAAAAATTTCACACAAAAGTTACTTCTCAATTCTTATATAAAAAGACATGGCAATAGATGAAACCCTTACTTATCCCATAAAAAAATCTCATAAATAAATATTCAGAAAATTCAGAGAATTTTGAAGTTATGTAGAGGTCACAAAAATATTTGTCCATTCTCTGTCATGTCTGTCACAGTGAGTTTTAAATTTTTTATTAAAAAAGTTTACAACTTAAAATTTGGAAACTTTAGTAAGTAATAGCTTAGACATAGACACTTTTGTAAAAAAAAAAAAAAATTCTTCAAATAATATTTTCTATATGAAATGTGCTCCAATGCATGTCTGATGTCATGTCTGTCACAAATGAAATTAACCTATAAAGAAAAAAAAATTAAGATACAAGACCCAAATATTTGATAAATTACGCATTTCATTAGATTTTTAAATTTTCAAACTTCCTTTACTCGAACAAAGTGAACAAGAAGCACGGTTTTTGTAATCAGATTTTACATCAATCGATTATGTGTCATGAAATTAAATCCGCTACACTGATGTACTCGTATAATCATCGATTTTAATTTGACTGCAAAAAATTTGGTTTTGAGATTATTAGAATTATTCTGGGCATTTGTTGAATTTTTATATTTTACAATGATTTACAATAGAGCAGATAAATTGTAATTATATATTGTTTTTACTAAAGATTTTGGCACTTGTTTATCAACTAAAATCATCTTTTAATTATTTTTTTTTTACTTTTAACTGTGTTTGAATCTCACGTTTCATCACATGAAAGAATCATTGTTTGCAGATCTGAGTGAATGCATATTGACCTATTTTTAAACGTTCACAAGGGTTTTAACCAATAAAAAAAATGTTTAATGTTTTGTGTCATTAGTATTAAGCAAGAACTTACTTCATTTATTTTAGGAATGTAAATGATTTTAAATTATTAAAAAAAAAAAAAAAGATTTAGTACAAATTATAAATTTTAAAATATAGGTTTTAAAGTCAATAGAATTAATTTTTAATTTAAGATATATGAAAATAACTATTTAAGCTGGAAGTGGGTAAGATTGGGGAGTGGATATGTTACTTACCCTCCTGGTTCTTATCTAATTAATCCTGTAATTGTTTTCCTTAATTCTTTTAATGAATTATACTGTAGCAAATGGAGACGTATTCATCACTTTTTACTGTAGACGTGCAAAAAATTTTCAGATCTTTTAAATAGGGCTGCAGCAAGGAAGTGTGCAAATTGAACACTGCCTAAAGGCTCTTGGAGGATTAAATATTAAAAATCAATTCTCCATTCCGAACACTTAATAAAAAATAATCTTACTTTCCATCTAGTCTAAACCACAGTCCTGTTTGTCAAACAAAAAAATTAGCAAACAAGATTATTAAGGGGAGAGGGTGGCAAAAACCTTTTTGCACAAAAGTCACTGATTCTATGGATCCTGGGAGAGGTATCTCAAGGCATTGTCTTCTCTTGTCAGCTAGGATAGCTTGAAAGATATGAAACGCTCTTCTCGTAATTTGTCATTATGTAATTTGGAGAGACAATGACTCGAGATTACATGCAAACTGCTTTTTGATATCAAAACAATTATAATTTTCATTCAAAAGAGATCTGATTTCGGTTTTGCTGGTTAAAGATACAATTGGCTATCTGATGTATCATTCATCATTTGACATGTTTACAGCTTTCCATAAACTTTATACTATTTCTACAGTCATTTATATGTTATCAGTGCTAGCCTTAATGGATGGAGTATTTTTATAAACGATTCATTTTGTATTATTCCTGTTCTCAAGTATTGGAGTCTTTAACTGGGGAAAATCATCTTTCTAATATTTTTTTTTCTTTTTGCTTGATACCACATTTTAGTTTTGCATGGTTCTATTTTGATGTCTGAAATATTTTTAAAGTCTTTTCATTCAAATGATAAGCATTTCTGAAAATACTTTTCCTAAATTTAGGTTTTATCTGTCTCTGTTTCCCATCTTGAGTTGGCAGACTATCCAAAAATTTTCCTTTTCTGAGTTCTTGGCTGAAATTTAGTATTTATTACATTGCTGTAATTGAAAAAGTAAGTTCCTAAATATATATATATATAGTTAAGCTGGACAGCTTAAATTACTAAATTGCAAATGATTAATTGAAATCTTTGCATCGCTAAACTCGAAAATATGCATCGTTCGAGTTTGGCCATTAGATATATATATATATATATATATATATATATATATATAAAACATTTTACAAAAGTTTGATTTTTTTTTTTAACTACTTTAATAAAATACTCTTATAAAAACCTTTTCTTTAATACTTTTTTCTTTGAAATTCCTGTAATTATTCTTTAGTCTGATATCTTGGGTAACCTTATTATATATGCCATTCTATTCCTTGAAAATTTTAATCCATTATGATATTCTGTAAGAAACAATCTTTAATTCTCATTCACTGCTAGTATTTATGGGTGAAAATAACTAACACTATGTCGTTTATCACGTTCATCTTAGCCATTTCACATCACTGAAACTGCTTTTATGAATATTATTTTTTCTTCTTTATTTTGTGATAAATTTCCATCAAGTCAGGACTTGCAATACTTTTAGTAAAAGCTAATGTTTTGATTTTTCTTATAGGACATGAAATCACAAAGTAACGTTCATCTATGGCAAATGCTTATTAAAAAATTAATTCTGGAGTTACATCTCCAAAATATGGAACAAGATCCCAAATTAACCTCTTCAGTCACAGACAGACATCTTTGAATGTAGCTACGAAATTTACACAAAAATCTGCGACTAATACTGATAATAAGAGCAATATGACATTTCAAGATTCTTAAATGGAACTGGTGGAGATTTGATCCCTTTGGTAGTAGAAACCTAAAAAAATCCTGCAAAATTGCTGCAAAACAATTGTCTAAACTTAACAAATGTAAATGCTAGCAAGACAGTAGAAGATTTCTTCAAACATGTCATTCCATCAAAATGCCTTAATATCGTTGAATGCTGTTTGACACTTTACTTTCCTATTTTCAACAACACACATGAACCAAATGTATTTCATACTACCTATTTCTTATATTTTTCTTGAAGCTATTCAATTATTCACTTTCTTTTAGCTTTTTTCCCCCTGTTCTTTCACTAGTATACCAAATCCTTCAATCTATTGGGTCGTTTCAAAATTATTGGCCAATTCTGACACAAATAACAAAATCAGCAGTAACAGACAAAGAAGTACATTTTATTCAGAAAAATATCTGTCGGCATCAATACACTGTAGCCAACATTTTTTCAGTGCAAAACTGCCATGGTGGCAGAAGCTGGCATCAAAGTGGTCTAAGAAATCGCTAAACGGCATGAATCACATCATCCTGGTTAGCGGCAAAAACTCATAATGAACCACACTCTCGGCAGTTCACCAAACAGAGATCAGAACTTTCTGTGTGTGTGCAAGTCGGGTTTGGACATTTGGTTCCCTATTACTGAGCCACTGCGCTGTTCACTTTCTGTTGTCCTAAAGCATCCATTTTTCATAAACTGTAAGAATCCGACGCAGATAGGGAGTGCTAGCCTCACACGTTTGGAAGGCAATGCATGTTTCCAGGCGCTATATCTGCTGGTGTTCGGTGAGTTTGTATGGAACCAAGGCATCCAGTTTTTTAACCTTGTCCACAGCTGCCAGGTGTCTGGAAACTGACGTTGGTGATACACAAAGTGCGGCACTAAGTTCACATAAGGTGGACGTTGTTTTTTCTTCCTCTTTCTGCCTTAACTGTATTGTGTCACACACAACCGACGACCGGCTCCTGGCTTATGGTTGATGTCAACATCACCGGTACGGAACTTTGAAAACAGTCTATGGGCAGTTCTGTCACTTGTCATGCCGACACCCCATGTTTTATTGACATTGGTAACTGTTTTGGACACATTACATCCAAGTTTGAATTCGTTAAGTCCAATGTTTGAATGTAAAGTTAAGGTAAAATTACAGTTGTATTTTACCTAACAAATCCCATATTAGTAAAAATATTTTTTTCCCTTTTATTTACTAACTATTTATTTTATGTTATAGGATTTTTAAAATGAAAAATTATTATATATATACATATATATTCTGTTAAACTTCATGGGACAAAGTAAAAAAATTCTAAAACATAAGATAAAACTATATGTGCAGAATGCAATAATTAGCATGCAAATTCTTGATGAACTTTATACATAAGGAAATGAATTGATTTGGAACTAGGAGAACTAACATGAAAAAAAAAATGTCTTGCTTATTAGCCATCAATACCGACTTAGTGAAGAAAACTGTGGGCAGAGATATTTTCAGAAGTTTATTTGACTCCTGCCATTGTGAAACACTTGGTTGCCTCCTGTTTTTCAAAAGAAAATTCACTGAACACATAAGTACCGTTAATAATTATGCATGTCTCTCTTTTTAAATATGGATGATTCAATTCATCTGATGTGTTCTGAAGGTATTTCATCTTCAAGTGAAGTTATTTGTAGTTTTAAATATTCATTTTTCTGATATTTAAAATTCCATAACAGCTCATCCCAATAGCCACAGGAAACACTTGTTACATGTCTTGAAGATCAGTTCCTAGTTTAAATGTAGATCTTATAAAGACTATTTTGACTGTTGCCCCTTTATAGAACCGTTTGCTTTGAAATCATGTTAATGAAATTTATAATTTTCTCAGATATTAAGACTTGGTTTATTTGATCTTAGATTTGGATAGAACTGACTAATTAAAATAGACCAGCTGAAATTCAGTTTGAATTTTTAGACTTAAAAAGATTTTAATTTTTATGTTTTCTTATATTTAAAAGTCTGAAATATTGTCACGGAATCATTTCACTTTCAATAAGCACATCTTCATTCCAAAAAAAAAGAATAATAATAATTTTGTGAATATGATTTTTTTTAGGCCTTAAAGACTTAATTTTATATACAGGGTGTTTCAGAAATACTTTTACATACTTTGGGGGCGGGCTCCTAACACCCAAAACAAGAACAAAAGTATAAACATATGTCCGAAAATCCTACGGTTTTCAGTTATTAACCCTTCAGGCTGATGAGTTTCTTCTCTGCACATGTCTCTCAGGTGGTATTTGTTTTTACCCCTACCCTTCATTTTGTTATACTCCTATTCTATAATTAATTTCTTTTTAATGGAAAATTTTAGAACTTTGATATTTTTTAAATATAAAAACAGTGACTTGATATACAATCCAAACTATTTTATTTACATTTTTTACGAATATTTACCTGGAAAAAAAATAGTAAATCATTAAAAATATAATTTTGTGTGATAAATTTTAAAGCAATCCACTAAACAAAGTCCAACTTCACAACTTGGGCACAAATAAATGGTTTCCTTTCGCTTAACATCTTTAGAGCAGACAGCAAACGTCTCTGTGGCTTTTTTTTTAGTATTACTGGTGGAATTTTTTCTATAAAATGGCGCTCTGTCAGCCGTGATGGAGAAGGATTAATTGATGGCCTACCTCGTTTCACACATTCACATCCAGTATTAATTGACAGCAGTTGTTGAATTAGTTCCAATCTAATTACAGGAAAGTCTGATCATTACAGGAATTATACAATGTAAATACATTATGAATTGTTACATTTAAAAGTCTCCTGAATAATTTAATATACCATTTCATACATTTTTTTCTGTCTAATATGTAGGGTTGCAATTTTTGATCTTTTAAATCAATTCCCCTCTATTGACAAATTATACTCTAGTACACATTTGGGTTTAACTATTGTTTTTCTATTTTTTTTTTTTTTTTATTGTTTCTGTATCTGCATTATGAAAGGTGGAAATCATTGCAATATCTTTTTTGTCTTTCCATTTCATCACAATTACCTCATTACATTGCTCAGCAAATATTTCCCCTTTCTTTAATTTTATGTTTTTAATTTTTGAAGACACATTTTTTTTCTATTTAATCTTAATGTTCCAGCTACATTTGTTCCCTGATTTTTTAAAAACAAAGCCAAATCCGGAGAATTACAGAAATTATCCATCCATAGAAATCTGCCCTGATTTAACAGTGGTTCAATTAATTTTAAAACAATTTTTGACGTTTTTCCATATAACTGGCTACTAAATTTAGAGTCAACTTCAGTGTCCTATCCAATATATGCAATACATTTCCAAAGATATCCATGGTTTCAATTAAGCTGCTTCTTGAAAAATATGATTTTAATGTTGGCGTTTGAATAATTCCCATAAGCATACATAATCCAAAATAAACAAGCAGCTCATTCCTGTCTGTGAATGAATTACAACTTGACCTTGGAGTCAGCTGATGTGAATCTATAAATTGTTCAGCATAACGATTTGTCTCTGTAATAATAATATCCAAAAGCATAGCATTGAAAAATAGTAAAAAAACTTTCTAAAATAGAACTTACTGTCTTTCGGGGTCCATTTTCGCCAGTAAAGTTCACTTTCGTGGATTTGTATTGAGGACTTACCGGGTTCCAGTTCCACGAATAATCCGTACCTGTTGCGGCCGGCAACTGAACAACTAGTTATTCTGTCAGAATCAATTTCATCTTCACTATTTTCAGTATCTCCTTCACTAACGCAATTGTCGGAATCACTTTCAGTGTTTATATTAACGTCTTCAACATCAGAATCATCCCAAATTAATTGGATTTCATCATCAGTGAGAGCACGCCATTTTGTTGAAGTCTGCATGAATCACAAACAACTTGAAAGAAGAAAGAAGCTGAAAGAAAATTCCTTAATTGCTAAACTAGAGCACAAAAATTTGAAATTGACCAATAAAATAAAAGCTTTTTTCATTGTCTCAGTCAATAAAAAATTACAGATTTCAGTTGTAAAATTAGCTGCCGGCCGCCAATTATCTACCCCTGCAGAGAACACACCCCTTACATCAAACCGGCTGAGACAGACCCATGGGAACATACACGTGTTCGTTCTACTGGCTTGAAGGGTTAATGAAAGTTTATGGTCAGTGCTTTCAAGATACAATCCAACAACTCACATTTGCTATTGCACTGATTGTCTCCTAGATAGCGCTGTATTGTTGCCAAGGAGATTTGTTTCCATGTGTCATTGGTGAACATTTGTGTAATAGTGAGGTAGTCTGTCTTCAACGTGTCAGTTGTGTAGTAGTGCATTAACTAAAACATATTCCATTGAACCATGGCAGGGTACCCATTTCGTGAGCAGGTAGATATGATTTTTATGTATGGTCGTGCGAATGGTAACAGACGTGAGGCTGCACGATTGTATCAGATGACATTTCTAGACCGCAATCAGCCAAGTCATCCAACATTTGCTGCTGTTTATCGTTGTGTTGCTGAGACAGGATAGTCCATAGCACTACAAATTATGAATCAAGAGTCGCTCATAAGCCTAACCAGGAAGAAGGCATTTTACAGGTTGTTGCAGAAGATCCGGGTATCAGCACACGACAGATTACCGGAGTATGTGATGCATCTCCTACTACCGCATGGAGGGTACTTCACAAGATGCTCCTGTATCCATATCATCTGCAAAGAGTGCAGGGTCTTTCTCCTGCCGATTACCCACCAAGGGAGAAATTTGGCCGTTGGTTTATTGCACAAACTGCCAATCCATTGTTTGTCTCTTCGGTCTTGTTTACAGAGGCAACATTTAGACGAGATGGACTAACAGATTTTCACAACTAACATTTGTAAGTGTATGAAAACCTCGTGGTACAATTCAGATTAGACACCAGCAGCAGTTTAAGATTAATGTGTGGGCTGGAATTGTAGGTAACTGTCTAGTAGGTCCATATGTTCTCCCAGCACATCTGACAGCTGCTGTCTACAGGGACATGACTCAAAACACTCTTCCAGCAAGGATGTGTCCTTGCAAATAAGACAAAATTGTGGTTTATGCATGATGGGGCTCCAGCACATTTTAACCACATTGTTCGAGATGCACAAGCTGAAATCTACCATGACAGATGGATAGGTAGGGGAGGACCAGTTCCATCGCCTGCACGTCTCCTAACCTCAATCCTTTGGATTTTTACGTGTGGGACCACCACAAACAATTGGTTTATGCAGCAGGCATTCTTATTGCAGACACTCTTTATCAATGTTTCATGGAAGCATGTGAACTGTTCGACACCGTGTGGTAGTATTTGAAAGGATGCGACAGTCCATGATCCGATGAGTGCATGCGTGTGTGCAAGCACGAGGAGGACATTTTGAACATTTCTTATGAGTTTCTGAAAGTTTCAACACTTGCTAATAACCTGACAATGTCTAACAGATGTGTCAGAACATTCTTTGTTTAATTATTGAAACCCGTAGGATTTTTCGTACATATGTTTATATGGACTTTTGTTCTTGTTTTAGTTGTAGGAACCCGCCCCCAAAGTATGTAAAAGTATTTCTGAAACACCCTGTATATGGATAAATTAAAATCACACAAGCCTTCTGTCATCATGGATACCATCATGAGTAAGAAAACATCACATGATGTCTAAGATATGGTTAGATAATAAGCATGGATACTATATCTTTCTCAAAATACTTCATTTTCAGTCCTAACTAATAGATATGAAACCATCTTATTTTTCTGATGTGCAGGCACTTTATAAGGAAACTTGTATGTGGCAAGAGAAGTGATTTTCAGTTTTTTTTACTTGCAAACTAAAAATTTACCTAAAATTCAACTGACAACACAATTATTGACAAAAGAATAGTTCACCATTTCTGAATAAAATATTAAATTCAGTTGAGTCAACAATATCCTTTAAACTGCTTTCTATCTTACCTTATCTCAAATGATTTGTAAGAAATAAATACCATGGAGATGTAACACTAAATGGCCTTGGCAATAAATTTATATACATGTATAACAAAGAAGCCGCAGGAAATGATTACCAATTTATAAATTGTGGAAAAGACTGAATCTGATTTATTAGGGTTATTTCTAACTGAAGCCAAGGTTGCACTTTAAACTGCTCTGTCTTGGAAAATAATAAAGAACCTCATTTCAACTATTTCAATCCAACTCTACAATCTTCAAGAAAATAAAGAGAGAATAACTAATATATGCATGGTATGCCTGATACAAAAACAGATAATTTTTAAAAAGGTCTTTACATAGGAGAAGCCCTTTATTAGCCATTGAGAGAGAACCATTCCTTGGTATTTTTATCATAATTATCTAAAAAAGCAGAAAATAAACTATTCAGGGCTTTTAACCTTTTTTTTTCACTTTGCAGCAAACTCTGATATTTGTTAAACTGCTTTAGCTCATAATTTTTTACTGCTTTAACAGAACTGTTATAACAGAACCCTTTGGGAAAAAAAAACAAACTAAGCATGGATCAGGTTCTTTAAAATATTCTTGAATATTTTTTTAAAGCTAATTTGAAGGCAAATTAATATTTTAACCTTTCACTATTAGATAGAAAATCAAAAAAATTGTGTTTGCTCAGAAATTTTGATGCCTAAAATTTACTCTTAGAACAGAGCATTTACAATATATTAAGCCAATATTTATTAGCAGATGCATTTTTTTTTTTTTTTATAGCAGAGCAATTGAGAATCTACTATTTGACCAATTCATTTCTGGATCTTATCGTGCAGTCTTCAGAACTCGGGATACCAACTGTAAATTTCTGATTGCCCTTTTTTAAAAAAAAAATAAATAAAAATACCTTGACAAAAAAAATGGAGAGCACTTCAATTAGCTCAGTTTGTATTTGCGAAAAGAAAAAAAAATTGATCATGTCATGCAAGGTCCTTAATATAATTATTTTTATTTTTTTGCCATTCTTTGTTGCTGTAATAACCTGAGTTCTACCTCAGTTACAGTTCTTAAATGTTGTAATCTAACTTCGGCAATCATGTGTGGAGGAAGACGCTTTACAGAGAGTGCAATACTTTTATAAAAGAGATCTATCTCGTCTGCATTAGTCTCTAATCCACTTATAAGATCTATCAATTCTTGCCGTTCTTCCTTGTTCTTGTTAAGCATTTCCGTAATGTCCTCATTGTTTTTCCTCTTCTTTGGTCGGATAGCAGGAGTACTTTCCAATTCTGTTATAATAGGCACTACAGGCAACGAGGGAAGGGGAAAATCATTTCCATTCATTTCATCCTTATCTGTTTCTTCACTTTCTTCAGGTTCTTCATTGTCCTCACTCTGACTCCTTTCTTCCTGGGGAAGACTGCATTGGCTTGGTCTGGAATATAAAATGTTTTTATGGTTAAAATAGAAACTGCTTAAAAATGCATTAGCAACCCGTTATGAGTGACACAGCAAAACATTGTTGTTGTTTTTTTCTTGTTTTGTAATTTCTGTATTTGTTATCAGTTGTTTTGTTGTGATAATAACTTATTAATTACATCTAAACAAGCATTACTATAAATCTCCATCTTAAGGCAATTGTTTTATTTACAGTAGTGGCATCATAAATTGCACCACCTTCCAAAATGTGCGTATGTTGTGGATTATAGCAATGAAACTCAATATATACCAGTTTCATTGATATTTAATATGCACAGTGTTTGAATGCATCGTATTGTGTAATACTATTGCATCATCTTATGACACCAATTTATCTATAATAAGAGAGGTTAATGAGTCATAGTAGTCAGTGTGCTCTGTTTGTGAAGACTGACCATGGCACCACACAAGCAGTTAACACCTCGGAAAAAAAGTGTTATTGTTGCTTTAGACAGAGAAGGATTATCTAGTCGAGAAATTGCAAAAAAAGTGGGCTGTAATCGTTCTTCTGTATTGCGAATTCTTACACGGAATCGTCAAACAGATGTTACAAGAAAATGTGGAACAGGACTAACACGTGTCGATACTCCTGCTCAAGACCGAAATTTAAAGCGTTTGTGTCTGTGGGATCGTCGAGCAGGATCTAATGATTTGAAACTTGCGTGGGAACGGCATTGTGGTGTCAGTGCTTCTGCCAGAACAGTGCGAAAGCAGCTTGTTGACCTGAAGGCCTACAGAGCTCGTAAGAAGCAATTGTTAACTACTTCCATGAAGAAAAAACGATTGGTGTGGGCAAAAGAGCATTTCAATTGGTCAATATAGCAGTGGGAAAGAGTAATATTCTCCAACGAATCGAAATTCAATTTGCATGGATCAGATGGGAAGCAATATGTACGACAACGAAAAGGTGAAACCTATCATCCTGACTGCATTGACACAAAAGTGAAATGGTCTGGGGATGCATCACAAGTAAGAGGATTGGAAAACTAAAGTGGTACTGTAAATGCCGAGCGCTACATTGCCATATTAGAAGAATGTCTGAAACCATTCATCAAAGACAATTTTCGCCGGACACAAAACTGCATATTTCAACAAGTCTCCGCACCATGCCACAAAGCTAAAAAAAAGTAAATATCTATCTTTTTTAATTCACGAACATGTTTTTAACATTTTTATTCAATAAACATTAAATAATTTGTAATTTTCTTCTACAGGCAAAGAATTATCTTCAGAAATGTCATATTACTTTGCTAGACTGGCCTGGAAATAGCCCGGATTTAAATCAAATAGAGAATTGCTGGCATGTTATGGGAACCAAAATTGCCGAAAATAAGCCGAAAACAAGGAAATCTCTACAGGAAACAATAAATCGGGCATGGTACCAAGAGCTGGGAAGTGATTATTTAAGAAAACTAATACATTCCATGCCCGAGAGGTGTGCAGCTGTAATCAAAGCACGTGGAGGACATACAAAGTACTGAGAATTGAAATAAGTGGTCTATGGTAAAGTGTGAAGTGTCTGTTTATGCAATTTTTTGATAATGCATAACTTCTTTTACGGTTTTTCAGTGCTAACTGGAGATATGCAAATCCTCTAAAAAACACAAATGTGTCGTCTTTATATAAATATCACTAAATTTTTAAGATAAATGTATACAATCAGAACTTTTAATCGGACCAATTATTAACCCATTAATGAATAACATATTGCCAATAGAGAAAATAAATGGTATCTTTTTATATAATTATTAACTGAATATCAAAATCCTGGGAGGTGGTGCAATTTATGATGCCTCTACTGTAAATCCTCAAATTGTGCAGTCATTTAATTTGAACATACATTTTATATTAATTAATGAATTGTATCAAATTTAGTTATGTTGTAGTTATACAGGGTGAATCTAAAACGGGGAAAAACTGCGAGGGTAAGTTTCCCATACCAAATGAAGTAAAAAAGGTCAGAGAAACATATGACCTGGAAGTGCATGGTTGCTGAGTTATTCTAGGGTGACCAGATTTTTTTTACATTGGCAATGCGGGACACCATTGACCGGGGGGGGGGAGAAAGAAAAAAACGGAATCTCCAGTTCGCTGATCAAACAAAAAAAGGAATTCAATAACCAAAAAAAAAATCGGGACTTTTTAAAAATGCCGCGGGACAAATTGTTAAAAATCGGGACGTCTGGTCACCCTAGTTATTCCAATCCAAAGAAACAAAGCCAGACTACAATGGCCATGAACAGTATCTTTATTGGTAGCATGTAGTTCGTACAATACCACAATATGGTCACCACACAGTCATAGTAAATGTTCAAGATGCTACCAATAACCATACACTTCGGGTCATATGTTTATGTGACCTTTTTTACTTCATTTGGTATGGGAAACCTGGCCCCGCAGTTCGTCCCCCTATTTTAGATTCACCCTGTTTACGTATAATACCTACACAAGTAAATACTGACCTTTTTTCACACTGGAAAACATCCAGAAATGCAAGGTGACTCATAAGATGCCACTGGGGTCGTCTGGATTTGGAAGAATGAATTTTACCTTCTCGTCTTATTCTTTTGTAATGGTCCCTCATAGATCGCCATCTTTTCCTGCAACTCTCCTCTAAAAACAGAACAAAATGTTTAGCATAGTAGATGGAAACGTTTTCATATAATTAATTACTAATTCAAGTGCTTTTTCTCTTGAAGATCTGTTAGATTAAATAACAAAATAGAAAATAATAATATATTTCCATTTCAATTTAATTTTACTTTTTATTTCAATATTCATCTTCACTTTAATTTTCTATTTTGTTATTTATTTTAGTTATTGCTTGTATCATTCTATTAAAAACTACTATTTTAAACTTATTTTGCTTTTGTAACTTCTCTATGCATTTAATGTCTGGATATACAAGCAAGATTTCAGAATAACTTTTTCCCCCATCAATGCAGAATATGGTTGCCTTTTTTTTTTTGTGCTGCAAACAACAGACAAAGTAACATTTTCAAGGATGTCTGCTTCTCAAAACCCCCTTTTTTTTAATGTAATTAACTGTTGTTAAATTTAAGTTCTTAATTTGTGCTACAAACGATCCTCAAGTGAGAATGACATCAAAGGAAGTCTGATGGGCACTGTATTTCATTGACATGTAAAATCACAATCAATATCACCAAAGTAGATCGGCTGTCATGGATACTGCTTATAACATTACATGTTCTATTGGTGTATCATTTAAGAAATCATTTTAATTGTAATGTTGCTTGCTCCCATCTCCTGGTAATATATGGGTTATTAGCAGAACTAATTTCTGAGCACAAGAAGTTGTCATTCAGAGGCTGGCCACAATACTTGAACTCAATATTATTCCAGATGGAGCAGAAAATGATGAGTTGTAAAAGATGTCTTAATGGGCAATGGGAGTAGAATACTGCCTGCAAAGTTGCAATTGATATAGACAATTCATCCCCAGACAATGCTTTTTCTACATTATTGAAGATATATGGAGTTGATGAAGTATCCAATGATTCTCCCTTGTAGCTGTCTATTTGATCCAACAACAGCTTTTCATATTGCATTTACACCCTCAAGCAACCAAGGCTGCCTCGTGGCTACATCAGAGTAGCCTAGATGTGAGGCGTTGCTGTTGTGTGGTTCACACCAAAGTGCGATCTTCATAGCCGAAGGTCTGTATTCTATGGGTCTCTTAGTGTTCCTAAGATGGCAAACACCTAGAAAAATCCATAGAATTTCAAGTGAAAGATACTGAGGTGGTTTCCCATTGGCTTCCTTAGGAAATCATTAAGGAATGAATTCAGATCCAAAGAGAAAGATGAAGCAGACAAACACAGGAAAGAAATTTTTCACAAATAGCCATGCCCATGTCGGGATTTGAACCAAGTTTTGATGTATCTGCCTCAAGACCATGCCGTAGATGTGAGGCAATTTGACAATGTAGGCAGCTTGCCTTTTTGCACTCCAATGATATCATATCTCTCAAATTCACCCCATTTGTTAAAATATATCCATTTCAATTTCCCGTTTAGGCAGTTGGTGAATTCTATGAACCACCAGCAAACGGACACAGTATTCACATAAGTTCTCAATAATCCTTATAGAAAACAAACTGAAGTTCTCTACCCTTATTGCCAAGAGATACATACGCACTCAATTTCAAAGTTGTCCAATGTTGTTAAATTAATATTGAGTACATATTTTTTTTTTTTTAGGTCAGAGTGTACATCTTAAGTTATGACGAGTTGGGTACACAAATGGTATTGTATAAAAGTAAAATATTATAAACAATGTATTTTCCAATAGAAAATTGATTAATACTTTTTAAAGAATACAAATTAATACGATAGTAGGCTCCATAAACAGCTAACAGCTGTAATTATTTCAATAAACTTTACTTTTTAAATATTAACCTATTTGAAAAGCTCAGCAGTTATTAACTTCAATTGAAAATTACAGTTAGCATTTGCTCAAAAAAACGAAAATTTATATATATATAAATCATGTTCAAGGAAAATAAAATTACATCAATATTGATTTTTAATAAAATCTGAATCGGTTAATAATTAGCTAAGTGTATCTTCTTATTTGTTTCAAACCAGAAGGCAATTTAATAAATAAAATAGTACATTTGATTTACTTCAACAGATATTAATCTTTTTGAAGAAATTTATTAATATTAATCAACTAAATATTAACTGTAAAGTTCAGCTGAACTTTTAAAAAACAAAGTTTATTTGACTAATTAAAACTGTTAACTGTCATAAAAAAACAATTGAATAATTAAGTAATTGAGATAAAATTAAATAATTTAAAAATATTAAAATCCTCTTTTTTTTTATTAAAAAAAAAATCAGTTATTTCTAAACTTTCCATTACAAAATAATAATAAATAACTTATTTAATTTTATTTATTTAACGTTCAATAATTCACTGAAAACTTTATTTAATAGTGTACATGAAGTTTTTCTCTTCTTTGTACTGGATGTAGGCTAATAACACGTGTATAACAAAATTTTCCTTTTAATTTGTTAGTAAAAACATAGTTTTCTTTCTTTAACGCACTGTAGATGTCGCTGTTTGCGTTTCCCCAGTTGACTTCAGTTAAAGAGCTACTGTACGGAAGTTAAGGAAAACTTCCGCGCTTCTAAAAAAACTTTTCAATCAATCGAAAGCCTGAAAAGAAACTCGTAAGATCGAATAGCCTTCACTAATTTACTTCCAATAAACGGGTCAGCTTTCAGTAATTTTTTTTCTGAATGTTAAAACAAATTAACAATTCTCGAAGTCCGACTGCATAACTTACCAGTTTTCCCCTCCATTTTGCTGGCGATTTCCTTCCACGCTTTGTCCTTGGCATCTATATCTTGATAGTCTTTGTGCGTCGCGTCAAACAAACATTTGTGTTGAGAAATATTTTCTATCAGCCTGACTTCCTCGTCGTGATTAAATCTGTCAAAACTCATAACTGAAAATAATATGGATTCGATTTCGCACGAACAGCATTGGGCCGTCGCGACCGATGGTACGGGACTGGTCAGTCGACCAATGGTTGCAGCGGATCGCAAAGACACCTTGCGGCAGCTGCATTAGTGGAAGATTCCACATCAACGGAAATGTCGTTGAACCAATCGTTGGCAGCAAACGCATTGTTTCGCTGCACTCGCAGGGCCTGGCTGCATTTACAACATCATTCAAGTTAGATTGTCATGTTCACAGAGCTTGACGTCAAGTATTTAATTTAAAGAAAAATCTGTTATTCTTGGCCTGATACGTCTCCGTTTTGAAGGAGCTTCAGGTATTATCGAACGTACATTTTTGAGAAGTTTGTTGATTCAAAAGAAAACTACGAAATCTACATTCGTGAAACTTTACAGTGTAGTTGCAGGACGAGTGTGGGATAACGGCCTCTGACAGCATTTAACAAAAATAGATGTCCATATCTTTTATCTTTTTTTTTTTTGAAGATTTGAAAAAGAAAAAAAAAAAATAATAATTGATTGGAAAGTCAGTTTTTTGTTTTGAGTTGGACATTGGGATGGCATCTTGATCATTCGCCTGGGCACGAAAAATTGAGGAGTTTGGTATTGTGGCAATTGCTACTATTGATAATAATGCATCTTTCAGCTCGAATTGTCACGTGAAACGCGAATCTTATGTAAACAAAACAAAAAAATAGGACCTTTATTAATGAAAATAAATTTGGAAAAAAAAATTATAATAATAACATTGATGAAATAAATAGTTAATTTGTTTTTTTCTTATTGAAAGTAAAAATGATATAGTTTCAGTCTTATATAAGTACTTTCTCGAAAATCAGTTTAAATTACTGGAATTCCAGAAACAGCGGTAAAGCAAGCTAATTGAGGGTTCGTAGCCTTGATTTTGTGAAATTACGCATGCGCGAAGTAAAAGTCAGCTTCTAGTGCGACAACACGCTGCGTTGGATGCCTTCAGGGCCTGCAAGTGCAGGGTTTGGCGGTAGTCGAGATGCAGTGGGTGAACTTTCATTGTGTAGGGCGCGGTTCAACGCAGAGGAGAAAGTGGAATTTCAAGACCAAATATACTTTCGCATTATAGCGTTTGTTTTAGAAAATAAATTCACAGATTTAAAACTAATTTAAATAAATGTGTTAAAATAGAAAGAGCACGATATAAATGTAAAAGGGGAAAAAAATACATTTTATATTTACGTTTACATAATTACACAGAACGAAAAATAATCGTTTAATTTAAAAATTAATAGATTTTTTTCCAGATAATTTTATTTTAATTTCAGGGGCATAAATAGAATTTTATTTTGGGGAGACACCCTGACCCAAAAAAAAAAAAAAAAATTACGTCGATTTCTTAGAGGGAATATCACTTCAATTGGCTATTCTACCAAAACTAGGAAAAGAAAATTGGGCCTACTCTAAACATTTCGAGTTGTTATTTTTTTGTTATTTTTTTATTTGTTGCGGGGGCGCGGGATTTCAGGGCCCTCTTTGCTTTTTATCCTTAATTAAACATCTTTTATATTATGCGTTAAATTGGTTATACGGGCCGAGACAAAAGAAACGATTAGAAAATATCCATGGGACGATAACGAATGATACTAGGGGCCATCCATTAATTACGTGAGGTGTTTTTTAAAAACTTTGGACCCCCCCCCCTCCCCCTTGGTGAGATTTCAAAAATTTTAACCAAAAAAAAAAAGGAAATCTTGCTATAATATATATTTTCTCTGAATGAAAAAGTTTCGTTGACCTCCCCCCCTTTTCCCCCTTGGTGAGATTTTGCGGGACCATCTCCCCCTTTTGACCTCACGTAATTAATGGACGACCCCATAGCTGCCCTAGCTAATCATTAACATTTGCTGGGATCTAGGATTAGCTTCATACAGAGAAACTGTGCAAATACTGTGATTTCAATTTTGTTTTTAATTACTTCTTTTTTCATTGTTTTGGTGTAAATTAAAAAACCAAAAATCAGTAATGCATAAGCCTAAAAGATTTGCACTCTTGAGCTGTCACGGACAGGAAACTGGGACGGACGTTTCTGACTTATTAGGCGTCCTCAGCCAGTTTTACCCCTCCATGATAAGCCCAGAGTGCGTGCAACTGTTAAGGATCAAACCTCCATAAACTCAAATGGTACCTAAAACCAAAATAATAAAATAAATTACTATAAACCGTCCTGACACCATTAGGCTCAGAGTACAAATCTTTTAGTCTTGTGCAATATTGATTTTTGTTTTTTTAGTTAATGATATGCACGTTAAACTTTATATCTATTGGTTTAAATTCTTTTCACTTTACTAAAATGCGGAGAAGATTTACGTATTTTTCCTCCAACTTTTCAATTTTATTTGGAACTTTTATAAATTTAACATACGACCCCTCTCGTCCGTGTCTATTAGATGCTGCTAGAACCGACCTAAACGTCTTTGATGTATCCACCACAATACGATTTAAACACAGCTCGAGGCTAAATCGGGTGAATACAATGACTTCGATTACCTATTCTTGTTGATAAACCTAATTGTTGTTCCTTCTAAAACTTCAGTAGACCTAAAATTTAGAATGTAATGGGAGGACGGAAAAGATATAGGAGATTCATATTGAAAATTGTTTTGTTTTTGTTTTTTCTGATTTAACTTCGATTAAGGCAAATGATTAAGAAACAACTGTCTTGAAAGTCTTTGGAAACGTGTCGTGGGGTGCACAGTTAGGTTTTGAAATATTCCCTTTTTTCTTACGTAGCAAGAACATGAACTTGCTAGAAAGTTTGTCTTGATATTATGTTTGATTAAGTTTTTATTCAGGAAGTACAAAGAGATTGGGATTAGACTAAAAAACAAATTGATATCTTGATTTGAATTTAAAATATTATTTTATACCTTAATGCGAAATTGTGTTGACGCAACAATGTTGGAAGATGTAAATTCCACATAGTGAGATAATAATAATAGCAGTTCAACAATAAATTTCACCGTCAACTGAAGTTTTTAAAATAGTTTGTAGCTGTATGGACGTAACTGGTGTTTAAATTATTCTTATAGGTTTGAAGTTTTTAATGACTCAATAATTAGAAGTTAACCTTGAGTTATTGATGTTCAGTTGATTGAAAAACCAACTGAATGTCAAAGTACGTACGAAGTAAATAGAAGTTCTTTTCCAATCTAACTTCGACTGTATTAATGTAAACAATTATATATTCGTGTGGTTTAAATATGCCATAAATTCTATAATTACCAGAAAAACTGGACCCTTGAAGAAGACTGAGGAAGAGTTCACAAACCAGAGGTTCCCAAACTTGTTCGATGTGAAAGTGATTTACTGCGCCCTAGGCCAATGGAGTTGTGTTCCCTCAAAAATTTGACAATTTAGGAACCACTGCCAAATGTGGAATCACATTACAAATAGATAATTTGGTGCCGGGTGACTTTTTCTCCGATTCAAAAAAGACAATTCTAGAAAAATAAAAACATTGTAACTCAAATGTAGTCTCACAACACGAAATACGACGGTTTGTTTAGCATATTTCTGAAATATGTGGAATTTTTTTTATATGAAAACAGAAGGTGACTTTCAATAATCCGATATCAATGTTAATTCAGCACAATTTCGAGTTTCCCGAATTGCTGCTACACTATCTTAGCATACTATCTTTATTATTATTATTATTAGTTTTTAATACGACTTAACGATTAGTTTATTAGAGCTCAAAGAGCTTTTTATTATCCTTAGTTATGTCTTTAATGAACAAAAAAGATGCCAAGATTTTATTTTTTTTTTTAATTAAAAAAAAAAGTTTAATTTATTAATTAGTTTATAAAAATTTCACTTGCTTTTGTTTAATTTTTCATCTTTATTGAACTACAGATAACTAGATAATCTATTTACATGTATGTATTAGAGGGTTTTTTTGTTTTTTTTCCAGTAATCCGTAAAAAATTACTATAATCTGGCACAGTCCAATTCCCAATGATGCTGGATTAGTAATAGCCAATTTGTACATATTTATTTTTCCCTATTCGCAATAATGTTTTCAAAACAATTACGTTTTTGTGGATTAAATGGGATTGGATTATTGGGGAAATTTTCTCATCCTTTGCGGGCCACCGTTCCGGCGATCAGTGCAGCAGCTGCAGCCACCAAATGCAGTCCGTCAGAGACCAACTCTCAACTCGTCATCGAATGATTAATTCAAATATTACACATTTTTTATTGAACTAATAATAAACTTCAATGCATTATCTAAAACAATTGATACTCATTGTTTAAGACATCGATAAAAATCTAATATTTTTTCTATGATTATTTATATCAACTTCCTAGCTGCTGTAATTTGTAGACAAGTACTGTACTTCCATATTCAGAAATCTGGCTGATAAGCGCGGAACGATTCCCTCCCCAAATATGCCTTACACTGAATAAATTCTCTTACATAAATGGACAATATGTCATCTATTTCTTGAAAGAAATTTAAAATTGATGCTACATCGTTAGATGTAAATTTTTTAACTTTTTAAACCTGTTTAAGACTTGTAAAATTGTTAAGGATTATTGTGATTAACAAAATCCACTTTAATTAAAGCATCTGCTGTTTTCTCACATTAATACAAATGAATTAATGAAGTTCTGATGAACTGTTGATATCAGTAGGGATTAACATTCTTCCATATTTCTAATCAAAAAATATAAAATACTGATACTGATCTCATAATAATACAAGATTAAAGAGGCAGTGTATGATCAGTAGCATAGCCAGGATCTGAGAACAGGAGTTTTTCTTTCAATTTCAAAGCATTTAAGTTTTATAGCTCTTTCCTTACATGAATTTATAACTGTAATGGTTATGTGTACTATTCCGATAAAGAAGTTTCTCAGTTTTGGTATTTGGATATTTATCGGTAAATTTTCCATCAACATTTTAATGTTTAAAATTTAATACAATGTACCATAATTAAGAGGAAAAAATAGTGAGGTGGGAGGGGAGAGACATTTTTGGCCCAAGCTATTTTTATTATTTATATAAAGTTGCAGATATACAGTAGAGATCGATTATCTTCGAGTGCCGCGAAAATTTTTTTTAATTACGAACCTAAAAAAAAAACAATTTTAATCCAAGCAATTTTAACAGGGAAAATACAGTAGGCCTTACTGTGCGAAGGTCGAAAATTACTGACAGGTTTATTGTGCATCGTAATCCTATAGGTGTTCTCGGAATTTGTGGATGAGTGGCAGGCTCTTGCTCTGCAGAAAGGTTTCTGCTGTACTGTACATATTTTAAAAGTTTTGCATATTATGTTTTTTTATAATAAAACATAGTTTTTATGCTGAAATATTTTTTTTCGTGTTTACACCTCATTTTTAGTCTTTTTTCAGGTTATTCGCGATTTTTACTATCCGCGGTACCCTTGCCACCCAATTCCGCGGATAATCGGGGCTCTACTGTAATTATATAAAGTTGCAGATAAAGAAACGGACTCCAATATTACATATAAGGAAAATATTAAAAATTTCAGATATGCAATTGTAAAGAAAGGGATTTCATCAAATGAACTTCCAATTATCCGGTTACGCAATTGAAAAACAAAAAATTTCTCATTATATATTAAGTTGGTTTTTTTTTTTCATTGTATTTAATAATTTTAAAACTACAATATAATTGAACAAAATTATGTGTTTCGACTGCCTCCGTCAGCTATTGTCGGAATTCATAATTTTTTAATGTATTAAAACATGTATTAATGTCATATTACAGAGATTTTTTTTTTTTAATTTCAATTCTCGGTTACCCGGGGGAGATTCAACCTGGATAATCGGCAGTTGCCGGAATTTCAATCTAGCATCTATTTGTAAAATAAAAGCTCACACCAGATGGCACCACCTTACAGTGAAAGTATAGGGAGCACACGATCAATAAGGAGCTCAGATCTACTGCAGGCTCAAAGGATGATGCAAACTATACAGTTGTACGCATAGGCGCCCACCGACATTTTCCGGAGAGAGAGAGAAGAGGTTAAATATCTGACAAAGCGAACAAAAAATTAAAATATTATTTCAGTTATCTTTAACTGTAAAAATTATTTTAAGTAAATAATAATTTTATATAATACTTAAAATAAAAATTGCCTCTGTCTTTTTTATCTACTTAATCCTGTGTAGGAAAAACATTGCATGAAATATATTAAAATTGAAAATTCATTTGATCGGCGACGACACTAATTCAGAAGAAGTTGTGATTTTGTACGATTAATAGGTTAAACGAATAATCCGGGCTAATGAATAATAACTTAGTAGCAGCAAAAAATAAAAATAAAAACAAAAACGCACACAATTAAAGTTTTACGTTAAATTCTGCTGTTATGTGTAAGTTTCTTTTTCAAATTAATCCTTTATAAGCTAAGCGTTGTGCTAGCCCGATTAATTAATTACCCCTTTTATTGTTAATTTGTATTTTGAAGTTTTTTAACTCAAGGGCCATTGTTTTGTTTATTTTATGTTAATATATATATATTTACGAATTTATTTCGAAATTGAAACTTGTGAGCAACTTTTAGGACTGCGCAAAATAAGCCTACTGTATTAACCTTGAAAATAAACGGCTTCAATATACATTAATTTTGTTTTTTCATTAATAAGCCTTTACTAAAAAAAAAAAAAAAATTCGTTTAAAATGTGTAATATCTGCATAATATTAAGATATTATTAACTTACAATTGAAAATTTTCCATCCAAAGCGAAATACAATACACCTGAACTAGTATTATCCACCTTGTGCATTCTGTTGTTTTTCTACTTTTACTAAACACACAAGCGTAATTACTTATCTGTTTTTTGCTGATTTTGCGTCGGGTCCGAATTCGGTCCCAACCCTCCAAATATTAATTATTTATTTCTTATTACGAAGATCTTATACAAATTCACTGTCGGTCAAGGACAACTAATGATTTCGACATTGATCAAACAGACAGTGGGACCGTTTCTTTATAAATTCAATTTTAAAATTCCCATTACCTTTAATGTACTATTTATACGATATAATTTAACAATTAACTTAAATGAAATTTAAATGCAGCAAAGAAATTTAGTATTTTGCATCTCGATCTGAATTTGGAGAAGAAAATTAACAGAAACAAAAGTCACCAGTTTGCTGAGCATGCGCAAACAGAACTTCCTTTCGGCTGACACTTACCACTCGGCAAATTTTACCTTGTACGAGGAATCAAATAACTAGAGATGGATTTATAAAAAGAATCAAAAATAAAAATAAAAGTTAATAGACAAAACTAAAATAACAATATTGTTTAAAAAGCAATAGGAAGAAATAGCTGAAATTTCAAATTTTGAAGTTTCAGCTACGATCTAAGAGAAACAGGGATTGAAATTAAGCAATTAGAGGAAATAAAGAAAGTTACATTTTTTATTCCTTATTTCCTTTTGTTATTCCTTATTTGAAATATAAATTACAGATTTAATAGCTTTGAAAATATTTACTTCAATGATTTTATATCGTTTGTAATTTAAAAAAATAACAAAAAGTAGATTTAGTTAGTTTTACAATGTTTCAATGAATTGTGCAATACCTCATTCGTATTTTTACGTAGTTTCTTTGAAATGTTACCCTGTCGACACATTCAGAATTGATAAAAACTGCATTGTTTTGAATGAAATTAACTTTTAATCAGCTAATCAAAGTGAACACTTATAGTAGCCATGTCCCATAAATTATTTAATTTTTTTTATAATAATATTTTTTTAATATCTTATTCATGGTGTGATTAATTTCTCTTTTCAATAATTATTTAAAATATCCATAACATTTTATTTTGTCCCACAATTATATGCGATAATAAAAACGAAAAAGAAATTACCCTAATTGTTGATATTTATTAATTGAAATAAACTTTACATAATGGAATTTTAACGTGCTGATTAAAAACAAAGGTATAAAAACGCACAACAACTAACAATCACTGAGCTACTTTTTGAATTTTTGATAGCGGAAATCTAAAAGCAGTCTGTTTCTGGTTTGTTTCTTCCTTAGTTGAATTTACCCAGTATCTGCAGCTCAATGCGATCAAAGGAAACATAAACAAAAGACAAGTAAACATGAAAACGGCCCTTCATATAAAAACCATTAAAAAGTAAAATGAAAATAAGAAAAGGGCACTTAGTTAATCCCCGCTAGTCAATTGCTAGTTTATGAAGGATTTAACTATAGAATGGAATTTTTATGTGTGTGTATTAAGAACGTAAGAAAGGAATAAAAAAAAAAAAGCACACAAGTAGCAATTGCTGAGCTGCTTTTTTGAGTTAAGCAGAAATCATTTTGTAATCACTGTACAAAATTTTCTAGAAAAGCATTCCAGCTGAACAATGGATTTCTAAGATTTCATAAACACAGAATATTTAATCCGCTTCTTAATCCTATTAATGTCTACGAGCTTTAACATGATTAAACTTAATAGGATTTAAACAACTTAAGTGAATAATGCTATTTTAATAATTTTTAACAAAATGAAGGAAATAAATAAATTCAGCAGATATATTTAAACAAAAGAAAAAAAGAACATATTTTTTATTTGTTTTATTTTCACGAATTAAGAAATTAATAAAGGCAAGTTTTTATATAAAATAGTTTTTAAGATTTCGTAAAGTAATTTCTTGTGAAGATTAAAAACAGCCATCTGTATTGTACTGAAAGAATTAATAAATATGGTTAAAAAAATAAATGTTAATCAATATAATCAATCAATAAAACACGAAGTATCACTAAGTAAAAACTGAACAAAAATTAACTTTACCACGCTTGATAACTGATTTTTCGTGTTTTGCGTCAGGCCTAACCAGGCCCAACACTCCAAATATTGTTTTATTTTATTTCTATAACAAACGGGAATCCGTTACCGAAAATCTCAAATTCTTATTCTTGATATCAGTATTTATCAAACAGAAAGTGGGTTCCATTTCATATGAAACTTCTTTAATTAATTTTTCTATTAAAATATTGCATCTATTTTGCAAGAAATGCCGAAAAACATCTAAACGAAAATTAATTATAATGAAAATTTTATCAAATTCCCAAGTAAATTTGCATTTTGAAAGGAAAACTGGGTAAAATAAAACTTGAGACACGAATGCGCATGCGCTTTGAGGAGCATTTAAATGAGAGACTGCATTCCAAGTGTTGCCGAGGTTTCTTTCCAACACTGCAGTTTGAATTCTTCTTAGAAATTAACATGTGGGTATTAATATGTGGGTATTTTTAGAAATAATATTCTTTTGTCTGATTTTTTTTCATCTCAGAAGTTCTTATATTGATGATAATATTATTAAGAGTTTTGTCAATGGTTAACGAAGAGCTAAATCGAAAGAAAGAAAAGATCAATTTTAAAGTTGAAATTTTACATGAAGTCGAATAAATCATTTTAAAACATCCTGAACGGAAATTGGTCTTTTTTATTTTCCTGTCTCTATTTATGTCCTCCAAAAATCCCCGAACGCTTTGAGGGAAGATTCTAGCATAAAATGCGATGTTATTTATTTATTTATTTATTTTAAAATGCTTTAGATTTTTTTATTATTATTATTTTTTAAATAATTTAAAATATTAAATCTTTCATAAGAAAGATGATTTATGATAACGAAATAACGATATGCTAAATATGTTCAAATGTAAGGATAATTATAATTTAAACATATCAAGTATCTCAAATAATATAAGGAAAAATATTTTTTGCCAAAGCATGACTTTAACACATTTCAAGAAAATGTTTAATTAAAACAGATGTTTCTAATTTTTTCTTAAAAAAAAAAAAAAACCTTTCTGATGTATGTTACTTGAAGGAAAGACCGTTGGGCGAGTCTATTAATCTTTCTTTGCACCCCTAACAAAACAAAAATGTAATAGATAAAATCTTGGCAATTTTCCCGTTTTTTAAATTTTTTTTCGGACGGGAAATGACCCCTCAAGAACTAAAGACAACAAACAAAATAAAAATAACAATATATTGTGGAAATCAAAATCTTGGGCATCTAAACGCCCACCACAAAAGGAATTTGACCACAAAGAGAGAAAAAAAAAATAATAAATAAATAAATAAAATAATAATAATAAGAAAACCCTCTAAAGGGTGAACAAAGAAACCAATACATAATAAAATGATCATCATTTCTGTTTAACATTAAATTTAGATCCATTTTATTTATAACAATTATATTAGCATTACTTTTCAATGATAACATACCGAATAAATCAAGTATTCTTGGTATCACATTTTTTACTTTTTCTACCTTTTTTTTTTCTTTTGAAAACATTATTTTATTTAAATAATATAATACAGTGAAACCTCCACTAACGGACACTCCCGAAAAGCGGACACCCCCCCAATAGCGGACAATTTTGCAATCCCCAGTCCCTTAATATAGATTTTCCATGTATTGACCTCCGATTAACGGACAACATTCTAAGAAAATGAACGATCTTGGGTTGTTTTTCAAAAGCAATAGAATCAGGCTACATTAATACATAGCGTCCAGGGGAAATTTTGAAATTATGGATCACGAACTCCAAACACATCAAAGTTCGGAAACGGAGACAAGTGCGATCGACTCTATTGTCTTCGATTGGTTTTGCGCTGCACGAGCAAATGGGCCATTATTGCAAGAAAAGGCGTTGGAAGCGAAGTGGACTCTGAGGCCTTGCAAAGTTAAACGATTTAAATATTCATATTGAGAAACATGTTTTCAATGCAAAAAAGAAATGTCAAACTCTGTTAACTGATTACTTTAGTTAATAAAATTAATTTTCTAATCTGTTTGTCTTACTTAACATAATGACAAAATTAATACTGTAATTAATTTTGTCATTATTTTAAGTAAGACTAATGGATTAGCATTCATTTAAAAAGGAAAAATAGTAAACAGTTTGCAATTGTTCATATTTTCTCATAGGGCAATGTTAATTGTAGAAATTTAAGATTGTACGTAATTTTTCATTAAATGACATACTATAAGCTAAAAAATGAAAAAAAAGATAGTCCTCCCCAATAGCGGACACCTCCCAATAACGGACGAAACTTCCGGTCCCATGACTGTCCGCTATTCGGAGGTTTCACTGTATTAGGAGAATTATTATTCCTATTTGATATAATTTAAAAACTTTCTCATTAAGCAATATTTTAAAGAGGATTTTTTTTTTCAATCCAGATAAGGCATTTTACTTAAATTGGTTTTCTTTGTCTGTAGGCAAATTTAGTCTAATTTACTAGACAACTTCTAAAAGTGCATCTGTAATAAACATTTGTCTCTAATTAGATTAAATTCTCAACATCAAATAACTTTGGGCAAATACAAATACCATAATATAAACTGCAATGTATTTCATTCTAATAGTGAGAGTTAATAAAATATTCATTCACTTTTATTCATCTGCAAATCATACTGATTTCTTTTTCAAAGAATTCTATTGTGAGCAGTAAAAAGTAATGAAGAAGTTGCTATATTTTAGGAACAAAGGTTAGAGTTCGGAGGAATTTTAGTAAATAAAGTGCGCCGTGAAGCGAAAAATGTTGAGAAGCACTGTTAAATGGGGAGGACTCCTCCGAAACCTCGAAATGTATAGAAACTGCTCTATTTTCTTTTTATGGTTGGATTGTTGGTTATAGAGAGGACTTGGCTCTAATTTTGAAACGATTTTTTTGGTTCGAGGTTATTTTGGCTCCCTCCAAAATATTTTTTTTTAATACAAACTGACAACAATGAGAAAAAGTTCATTTATAAAAAGTACATTAAATAAATGTTATCGTTGTAATTGATAATGCTAGCTTATATGCTGAGAGAGAGATAAGAGATATTCTGAATATCATGAGAGCCCCTTAGATCTTTTCCAGGAAGGGGCAAAATATATGTGTATATATCATGGTATATATATACTGAGTGGTATTCCTCGTAGCTACAGTAGCGCTACATAGTGGAAACACACTCGAAAACGTGTTCCTCACAGGTTGTATTTTTTTTAATAGTGCACTACTTCCGTGTTCCTCATAAACTGTAGTGCGGTACTGTGGTCGAGAGTAGCCGCTACAGTGACTAGTATATCGAGGTGGAGCGCCTGCAACACTATAGAAACAACATGAAAGGGAAGCAGACGATTGTGCTGTGCGTACAATCCAAATGTACCGAAATCACAGCCGATGAAGACGATATCAGCCGAATTCTGCATGGTACATATTTATTTTCAAGTGAATTATTTGTTATTAGTTATATAATTGATTTTTATTTTTATTAATTCATTTTTATTTGTTTTTTTTTTTAGATGGGGAATTTGCACGTGCTTTTATACGCGCACGAGTCCGCAATACATCCAGAGAAATCCTTTCTGTTGGAGGCATGGCAGGAGAAGCAGATTTAGAAGATAAAAATTTGAATTACAAAATGAATATATTTAATAGAATCTGTTTTTCTGCATTAACGTTCTTTAAAAGGAAATTTATGTAATGTTTTACTTGTCATTGCGAACATGCTGGTTACTGAAGTTGTACATAAGATGAAGTTTTCATTCATTCATATATTATATTCCAGTTAGATTCTAAGTAGTCCTGTTAGAAGGTATTTATATGTATGAATAATAATAATAGTAATTTACTAAAACGTTAATAACGCACAGTTTATACGCCTTCTTCACAAAATGCGAATTCTAATGGAATGAGGATGCCACTGCTCTCATTTATTAAGAAGACTTAAAAAGAAAAACTAATGTATTGTAATACAATATAATATTTTAACACAATGTATATGAAGCTCAGGAAACTTAGGTTTTGTTAACTTAAAAATTTCACCCTCTAATACGGTTTTCTGAGTGACTCATGTCTTCAGTATTTTCTAATCCCTTAATATCCCATTAATCTCCGTCCCTTTCGAAATAAAATCGTTGTCTTAATTCATGATCATATTCTGGTATTCAGATGTAAAAGCCTCAAAAATGGAAATTAAACTGAATATCAGTTCATACAACCTACAGAAAAATAAAATTTCAATTTATTGTATATAGAGAAACGTTTATAATTTACTGAAACATTAATAATGCACTAAAAACTAAATCTAATGCTTCTCTGTAGAATTTTACTAAAACAATATTCTTAACTGAAACTATGTTTCTAACAAAATTTTAACATAAGAAAATACAAGTTTACTTTTTATTTTTTCGAAACACAACAATAAATCATTATACAGTGAAACCTCCTTTAACGGACACTCCGAATAGCGGACATTATTGCGGGTCCCAGTCCCTTAAAATAGGACATTCTATGTTATCCACTCCGAATAGCGGACAGTTATTTTAACTAAAAAATTTTTTTTTATTTTTTTTTATTAACATTTCGACAAACGCATCATGGTTGTACTTACATCGATGTCCCATACATTGATACATTGTATCGGTGTCCTGTGATTCAATGCACGAATCTGAGGCCCTTTTTTTCACTGCAGTTGCTTTGTAAATATCAATCCCTCGTAAAGCTATCCTGTAAACGTGTTGATTAAATGTAGTGCGAATTAAAATGGCGTCAAAAAGGAAGAGATTGGCACTGAAAGAAAAAAGTGATGTTCTTGAAGTTGCTGAAAAAGAAAAGCTGAGTGTGCGTTGTCTTGCTGAACTTTTTAAAGTTGGAAAAACTCAGATAAGTGAACTTTTGAAGGACAAAGATGAGATTAGAAAAATGTGGATGGTGAATTCAAACGAAAATTCGAAGAATTTGAAGTTTCGTAAAACTGAAACAAGCAAAATCGACGAAATGGTGATAAAATGGTTCCGCTTTGCTCGTGCAA
Organism: Thereuonema tuberculata; assembly: GCA_023159025.1. Taxonomy (NCBI): domain Eukaryota; kingdom Metazoa; phylum Arthropoda; class Chilopoda; order Scutigeromorpha; family Scutigeridae; genus Thereuonema; species Thereuonema tuberculata. Next base: position 53,527,867 of record JAFIDM010002131.1, read on the forward strand.
AGAACATTCCTATAAACGGTGTTTTGCTTTAAGAAAAAGCCAGTGAATTCGGTCAAATTTTAGGATTGGACACGTTTAAGGCATCAAATGGATGGCTAGAAATTAATTTTCTATATACTTAATTAATTTTGTCATTATTTTAAGTAAGAATAACAGATTAGCACTCATTTAAAAAGGAATATCGTAAATAATTTGCATATTCTCTCATATCGCAATGGTAATTGTAGAAATTTAATTAAGATTGTACGTAATTTTTCAATAAATGACATGCTATAAGCTAAAAAATGAAAGAAAGACAGTCCTCCCCAATAACGGACGAAACTTTCGGTCCTGTGACTGTCCGTTATTCGGAGATAACACTGTAAATGATTTCTACATAGAATTTCAATAAATCGTTATACTTCTTAACTGTTAACATTGTTTATTCAGATGAATTAGCTTAATGTTGCATTTCTGAAGAGTTTCAGTAAAAATCATAGTAACTTTGATTATTCAAATGAATTATCTCAATGTTACATTTCTTTGGACTTTCACACCAACACAAATAAAGAAGAAACGTTGATTTAATTGAAATCATGGAAGATGATCAGTATATTTTGCTATGATAATATTACAATACATCATCTTGTTACTACATTATTATTATATGAAGAATGAATTCAACATTGACTTTTTTTTTTTTTTCTTTTTCTTTGTCTTCGGAACAATAGTCTTGTAAGCAACAGGAGTTACAATCGTAAAACAACCCCCCCCCCCCTGTTTTCTCTTTGCCTATATATAGTCAAGAATCTTCATTCGTTCACCATGAAACCGTACCGACCCTTTTTCTGCAATAATCATAGAGATGGCAGTTGTAATATACGATTTTACAGAAATGCTTGAATTAGAATCAATGGTAAGTATAATTTTGATTTTTTACAAATAAATCTGGAATTATCTCATTAAAAAAAAAAAAATTCGATTTTCGAAAAACAATTTTCTTTTTTATTTTTATTTTGTTGTTGATTGAATGATGAGAAGAAACTAATTGATAATCCCTTGTACAAATTGACAATGAAAACGATGAAAGAATAAAAAAGAATAAAAAAGTAATTGTATCTTACTAGATTTTGACAAATACGCGACAGTAAGGTACTTAAAGACTGCTATTGTTTTGAAATGTCGAATTGATATTTTTTTTTTTTTTTTTAGTATTCTTTCGTCAACGGTTTTAGCCTTATGAAATTTATGTTACGTATTTGATATTTGAGTGATAAAAACGCAAATTTTTGAAATTTTTAAGAGTTTTTAAATTTTTTTTTTTTTTTTTTCAAATTTTAAGATTTTTTTTTTTCCACTAGGGAATAACAAATTCCGCAATCAAAAAACATCCTAATGGGTATACATTGGGAGAGAACATTGTTTTATTGAGGAGCAAACTCACCTCAACAGTTATAACTTTGTAATAAAACAGTTTTATTATAATCGTCATATGATAAGTTTTGAAGAAACAGAAACCGAAAAAGAACTTTTTTGGTACCAGGCGATAGGTTCGCACCTCCTGAGCATGTTATCGGTGGAGTTTGGCTGGCTGATGAGCACTAATAAGTGCGAAACGGTCCGTCCCAGTCTCTTCACGATGACAGCTCGGGGTTGCGAAGCCTTGTGTAAATTGTGCGTGTTAATTGTGTTTCTTGATAGTTCACTCCGCACGTTAAAGAAAGATTAATAATGATCACTCCAATTCTTATTAATTGGAAAATGAAGTTCAATCAACTACTAACATAATTAAACTGTAATGTCTTACTATAAAAGAACAATATGAAGGAAAATCAACATAACAAAGCCTCTGATAATCATAATCCTTAAAGAAATGGAACAATGAATGTGATTTTAATTTGGAGCAGGAAAATGACGAGTAGTATAGTCCCCGCTACAAAACCTCTGAAATATTATCAAATTACATATTAGCTTACATTTTAGTCTTCATGTTATGTTCTATAACATATAATAATTATTTAAACCCAGATTTCATGTTTGGAAATAACATTTTAAATTACAGTGAACTGAAGGTGCGAACATGGAATTGTCACCCGGCAGGAAAATGACTTTTCATATTCTGCCTTGAAATTTTAATGCCTAATTTTTTTTTTTTTTTTAACTTAAACATACTTGATATGATTAATAAGGAGGTATTATAAATGTTTTAAACATTTAATTTCAAAAATAAACAATTTTTCCGGGTTATAAATGTCGGGAATTAGATTTAGCCATTTATCTCATTTTTACCCATGTATATTTTTTTGAATATGCAAATGAGATACACAAATCTGCTAATGATATGCATTGTCACATCTTTATTATTCATTAATATCTTTGATAATGTTTTTCTTCTTGAAGAATTCCTTCTTCTTCTTCTTCTTCGGCCGTTGTTATTCCACTGCTGGACAAAGGCCTTCCCCATAACTTTCCATTTCCGCCGGTTCATTGCGCTTTCCATCCAGTCTGCGCCCGCAAAGCTCGCCAACTCGTCTTTCCATCTGGTTTTTGGACGGCCTCTTTTCCTTTTTCCCTTTGGGGACCATGTTGTCAACCTCTGTGCCCATCTGTCATTGGAAGTCCTGGACAAATGTCCAGCCCATCGCCATTTGGAGGATTTGATAAACTCCAATGGGTCTTTAATCTTCTTCTGTGATCTTATCCATGTATTTCTTCGTTTATCCCTTAAGGTTATACCCAGCATCGATCGTTCCATTCTACGAGTCGTGGTTTGTAATCTATCTTCCAGTCGCTTATTTAGGGTCCACGTCTCTGAACCATAGGTTAGGACAGGAAGTATGCACTGATCAAAGATCTTTCTCTTAAGGCATAACGGCAGATTTTCATCTTTAAATGCATGTCTCATCTTTCCAAATGCACCCCATGTTAGCTGTATCCTCCTCTCAATCTCAGCCTCCATATTCTCCCCTATGCATAGAGCTTGTCCCAGATAAATGTAAGAGTCCACCCTCTCAATCGGGGAACCTTCCAGTAAAATTGTGTCTGTTTTCAGGTACCTGTTAAACATGATCTTTGTTTTATTTCTATTGATCCTTAGACCAATCTTTGCACCTTCTGATGCTAAATCTCCCAGCATCCTTTCTAATCCATTTGCGGAGTTGGTAATCAGGACAATGTCATCTGTGTAGCAAAGGTGAGAAAGTAGATGACCATTCACATTTCATCATTTCTCCCAATACTGCCGTGAATATCTTAGGTGATAGGGAATCCCCCTGTCTCACTCCTCTTTGCAAAGGTATCTTATTCCCTTTTATTTGTAGTTTAATTGTTGCTGTTCCATTATGGTATATATTTCTGAGGAGATTTATATATGGTGTTGGGATGTTCTGTTTTATTAGGGTATCTATAATTGCTGTTGTTTTGATGCTGTCAAAAGCCTTTTCAAAATCAATGAAGGCCAGACAAAGGGGTTTCCTAAATTCTTCAGATTTTTCCATCAATTGCCTCATAGTGTGAAGGTGGTCTATTGTGCTGTATCCCTTCCGGAAACCAGCTTGTTCTGTTGATTGATTTTTATCCAGGATAGGGGTTAGTTTATTTGTTAATGCTTTAGTAAGAACCTTGTATAGCACAGGGAGTAGACTAATTGGTCTGTAATTTCCAACATTCATCCTATCTCCCTTTTTTGTACAATAAAATCAATCTAGCATTGTACCATGCAGTAGGGATCTTCCCCAATTCAATACAGAGGTTAAAAAGATTTGTCAGGTGTTTTATAAGTTTTGTACCTCCATATTTGAAAAGTTCAATTTGAAGCCCATCTTCACCAGGTGATTTTCCATTTTTCATTTGATTTATGGTTTCATTAATCTCATTATATGAAAGAAGTGGTACAAAATCTTTCTCTTTCCTATTAGTGGCGTTGGTTGAGTCTCTCGAGTCCCCTCTGTAAAGATCCGTGTAGAACTCTTCAAATCTCCTCATTATTTCATGTGGATTTCTAACTATTGCTCCATCCTTTGCCTTGACAGCTACAATCATCTCACTGCCTTGTGAAAGATATCTTCTGAGAATTTTCATGCTTCTGTTGTTTTCTATCATTTCCTGTATCTTACTTGAGTTAAAGTTTCTGATGTCATGTCTTACCCTTTTTCTTATCGTTTTGCATAGTTCTGCGTATTCCATCTTTGATCTATTGTCCTTATCCTGGTGGAGTTCTCTCCTCTTTCTCATTAATTCCGTAGTTTCTTTGGATAGTTTGTTTTCTTTATATTTGAATAGGTTCATAAATTTATTTGAAACGGTCTTGATTGCCTGTTTAATTTCCTGGTCTATTCTATCCAAGTTCTCCCCAAAGATTTCCACCTCGTTCAGATTTTCATTCATGAGATCTACATATCTACATAAACATATTTGAAGAATTCCTTAATGGAGTTATTTATAAAATTCATAGGGTATTCATTTAAAGTAAGACGTAACATTTTATTATTGTTAGGCCTAGAACAATCCTCAGCAAACAAGGGTTACAGCAACGTAAGTCGAATACACCTGTCCGGCCGTTTGGGATCGCGATAATTTAAAAACATTAGCTCCTAGAAAGCTGAAAATTTAGAGGTAAGTGTAGATTATAACAAAGAAATTGTATTGATTTTTTGGCACACATGGGGTGAATAGGTAAGGAATTAGGGGTAAGAAAACTATACATATCTAACTAAGCAGAAACTTTAGAAGTATATATTTGATTTTTGTAGGAAGATTCCAACTGATAAGGATCAAAATCGGTCCATTCATTGTATCTATGATCAAGATGGATAATTCAAAAAGTTCTTTTTTCCTATAAACGGAGAACTTTCATGTAGGCTATCAAGGTCCTTTATAAAGAGCATTCCTAGTGACTCTCATAAAAATCAATCAGTAGCTAAGGAACTATGGTCAAAAATTCATCAGCAGAAATTATAACTATACTTATTTTAAGGTGATCATTTTTTCTAAAATGAAAAGGAGGATGCAAATAATTTGAAGAAAAAAAAGTTTAAAAAAAACCTGTAAACCCATCTGTTCAACCAAAAAAAAAAAAAAAAAAAAAAGGAGGACTTATTACTCTTCAAACATCAAAAAGGAGGACGATTGGTCACCTTGCTTATTTACTATTACTACTCACGAATGGGCCCCAATGGACCATGCCAGGTTATAAAAATTCAGAATCATGTATCTAAAAATCTTAGTGAGCCGATCCATTGTTATTTTTTTTTATTTATTGACAAAAATGATAAAATTTGTTAATTATTTTTTTTTTCCCAATTTTATGTAAGTTGGCTGTACAGTGTAAGGCTCCAAAAAGCACAAGACCCACAATGCTTATTATGCACCAATTAACCACATGCCTAAGGGTTGCCCTGCTCACTGAAACAAAAGAAAGTATTTCTATTACCAAAAAAATTTTTTAAAAATAGTTAATTAATAGTGCATTTACTTAATATTTTTTTTAATCTTCATGTAGGAGTTATCTGCTCTGTTGCATGCTGAATTCTATTGTTCAACCTTGTATTAATTCCTACATCCTTTTCTTTTGCAGTTTAAGAGCATCATCTTTAAATTCATTCCTAGACAGACCAAACAACAGTACTAGTACTGTCTCAAAAGTACTTGCCACAGTCTCTGCAGAACTACCTGAAGCATTCATAGTTAGGTAATGATTCAACTGATAACTTTGTACATAATTCAGAAACTAAGATCTTTGAATGAAATAACTACAACATTGCATGTCCAGCTAATGAACTATATACATAAAAAAAGTTTCAGTATTATCAGCAATACAGCAAATATTTAAAATGTATCAGGCAATACATCTCAACACTTACAAGCAACTTCTATCCATAAGCATTCATCTAAAAGAAATAAAGACAAAGAGAAAGATAAAGACAAAGTTGGAGACTTGGGATTCTTATGTATTTCTGATAAACAAGGATTACTTGCATTGGAGATTTGCAGGCATCCATGGATTGAACTACAATATATCAGTTACTTACTAGAGTGAAAATCTCATTGGAAATAATGTCAGTTGCCTTATATCAGCAATATGATCATATAGAAACAATGTGTTAGATGTTACTTTCAACATGATCATATTTAAAATTAAAGTATCCCAACTTATCGTCCTTAGGGTTGTGGGAGGTAAGGCTTCTTGTTTTCAATGATCGAAGGGACTTAATTGAGTTCGGGTGATCAATGTGATGCTGATAGCCATCAGAAAAGAAACTTTCACACAGGGTTATGCGAATCCTAGGATACATCTGTGGAGAAGAACTAAGGGGAAAAATCCCCAACCACTGCTGAAGATCTCCTCTAATTCTCAGTCAAGTGAGACAATGAGCTATGAAACCAAATTCAACGTGATCATATGATAAGAACAATATAAGAACATTCACATGAAGATAACAATCATTTGATGCACTTGGTTTACTGATGGTCAGTTTAACCAGTAGGTAATCGCCTAATGCTGAAAAAAATTTGGTGCACCAATTTTGTAAACTTAAAAGTGCATGTACTAAAATTTCTTATTAATTGTGTTATATCAATAAGTAGAGAGATGTAGTTCTCAATTTCCATTGTTCTTAGTTTCCATTTATTTTTTATCTTGAATTTATTAAATAAATAAGTGGTTTTGAGTAATATCAATTTTTGGAGGGTGCAAGATAGGATGGCTTGCCTAGGATGCCAAGTAAATTACACTAGCTTTACTGCTAAGTCAAACATGTTTTTTGTGTTTTTTTACGTAAAGAATACTTTTCATTAAGAAAAGTGTTTTTGTAATTATTGCAAATCATTAAAAAAGAAAAAAAAAAAAAGATCTTCATTAATGAGAATTTTTTTTATATATCTTCTGCAGATATGTGCATGACATGAGATATGTGAATGGGTGAGTTGAAAAAGGTACATATTCCACAAATGTAAACTTTTGGAAAACTAAAAAAAACTGTTTATTAAGAAAACTAATTTTTTTACAAAAAAATTTTCTATTATCGATTTATACCTTTAAGTGAAGCGAACTCATTGTGCTTTGTAAATATAAGATATATAACTTTTTGTAGCATAAAACTATGTAAATATGTTGAGGAATACGTTCCTTTTTCAACTCAATGTTTAAAAAAAAAAGAAAAAAAACTCATAAAATTTTATTTTTGTATATTTTATGTTACGTAATGTAACATTATATCACGCCATGTATTGTGCTTTGTAAATATATAGATATATAAATTTTTATAGCTTAAAACAATGTAAATGTGTTGAGGAATATGTTCCTTTTTCAACTCAATGCTAGTGCGGCTTTGAGTTGACAAAAGAACATATTCCTGGAATATGTCCCTTCTTCAACTCAATCATTTTTACATGGCTCTGGAAAGCAGACTTAAAATTGAGAAATATGTTTCTTTTTCTGTTTAATGGATGTATATACATGCAAAGAAGAAAATGGCTATCTCAGTTTAGTTTGTCAAATTTGTGGAATATGTACCTTTTTCAACTCACCTATTCATGTGTGTGTTTTAATTTTTAATTTTGTTTGGAAGGAGAACTGACTTCAGGTAATCAATAAAAAAAATCATCAAAATGCAAATTTATACTTTATGGCAGACAGGAAGAAAAACAAAACAAAAAAAAACAGACTTTTTCCAAGCATCTTTAGCAAACTTTGTAATAGGCATTATATTTTGCAAATTGCAAAAGTGATCCTGCATCCTAGGAAAACATATTATAAATTAATGCAAAGTTTACAGGATATTTAGATATTATTATCTAGCATAGGCCACAACACTGTTAACATAATTAAAATTTAATGTTATTTCTGAATGTAAGAAATCACAGAGGAAGATAAGTCACTTGAAATATTACTAATTCTTGTTTGCATATCAACAGTCTGTTTCAGCTACTTTCATCTGACCAATAGCATTAAAAAAAAAAAAAAAAAAGAATAATAGAAAGCATAATGTACAATAATAGATATAAATGTGCAAAGAATGAAACTTCACTAGGATATTGAGAAAGTTATTAATGAAGCAAAGAAGACTAAAGAAGAAAATCTTGTATAAATATAATACAAAGATTACATCTGGATTCCAAAGATATTTATTTATCATCTCACAAATTTATCACTTTTGTTATTACTTTAATCATATTTTGAATGTTAAGATATTTGTTATGAATTACAAAAAAGTAATAACAGTCAAATTACAAGCACATGAATTTTCTCACTTATATTTTTTGGTCATTTTTTTATTGTTTGTTTAAGTTTGGAGAATCTACACTGATTCCCACAAAAGTAATAACAGTGTTGTCTGACAAAGTTTGCTGTAAGTATTGTTACAGTTGCAAGAATGCTAAGTTTGATCAAATTGCAATAATTCAAGTTACTTTACCCTTGGCTACTAAAAAAAAATCATGTTTTAAGTAGATTGAAAGTTAAGCTAAAGTACATATTCTGTGATTGAAGTATGAAGGAATTGAAAAGACTTCACTTGAGTAATTTTTCATCTTTCTTTATTTTTTTATAAGAAAGCAATTCAACAAAGTTACTAATTATCATAAACAGCTATTGAAACTAGTAAACTAAAATATAAATACTTATTTTTATTCTAGAGACAAGCTAGCAATAATCAATTAAAACAAAAGTTCAAATCTGGGCTAAATGTGATTTATACTCTGTCCAAAGAACCGTGGCCCCCTGAACGGCTAAGGGACTTTAGCCATTCAGGGGCCACAGTTGTTAGACAGAGTATAAACTTTCATTTATTTATTTAAAAAAAAAACTTGTAATTATCTTAATTTTTAGAATGGAATTGTATGTTATTTGTGAAGCAATTATATTTTAAATTTTGGAACTTTCTAATAACTTAGATATTGTGAAACATTCATTAAGTAATTAGAAAGAATTTTCATCAATTCAGTTTCAGTTTTAATTAGTGGTAGAAAGTTTTAATGATATAAAATGCTTATGGAAAGTGTTTCTGTAGAGTTAATGTTGAAACATCATTTAGAATAAGCCTTTTTTTTCTCTCACACATTTAAGGTACATCAAGATCTACTATACATTTAAGGTAGATCAAGATACCTTCACCTGTTTATGCTATATTTCTTTGCTTAAATATGTATTAGTTGCAGTAATTATGAATCCAAAAAGATTTATAGATAGAATGACACTCACAAAATAACTGTTCATTGGTGGACATAATTACATAGTAGAGCAAAAAAAGAGCATTGGCAGCATATTTGGCAATAATAATAATGTCAAAAAAAAAAACCAACTATTTACCTCAAAATGGATCCCTTTTGTTGTATATTATTATGTCCTTTTTAATCTGAGCCCTTTATTTATAATACAAAATGAAATAAACTTGACTATTTGACAAACTTATCTTTCGAAAAAAGATGTCTTCACATTCATTATTTTTATGATACTTGTAATAGCAGTAGATACTTTTGAAATGCTGTAATCAGGTTGTGATATTGGAACTTTCGAGCAGTTAAAGTTGTGGATGTTAATTAGCAATATGCAGTGATGTAACAGCATGCAGAACATCAAACACAGTTATTAATTATATTCTGAATTAAAAAATATTCACACTTTCAACCAACATAATGTAAATTGCTTATTTGACTAGGATTGATGGACACCAGTTCACCTGAGTTGCTTCGTCACAATGCATGTTTTCATAATTAACTGTAATATTTCTTTTTTGTGTAGATGTTCTGTTTCTGAAACATGACTGTCATCAGGACCGGATATAAAAATTGTTGGCCTCCAGCAAAAATCCTTCACGGGCCTTACCGAGCTATTTCGAGCTGCACCCAGGCCACGGCGTGCCCCCCCCCCCCCACAATGTGGGGACTAGCAGTACCTAGATCCGGCCCTGACTGTCATTAATATCCTATTGTGTGTTGCAGACTAAAGTGTACTTTGTTTACGTAGATTTGCTTATCCCATGTTGGTCTTTTTCAATTGTTAATTATTATAAGTAACCAATGATAGTTTAACTTATAATATCTCTTTTTCTTATTGGAAGCAACAACTGATTGCTTTCATATTTTCAGATCCTTAAACAATTACTGATAATTCTGTGAGTTTACTATAATTTCATTCGTTTAGTGTAAGTGTATGATTTATACTGCTTAGCGATTAGTTTAAATATATGTGTGTGGTGGAGAAAGGGACATTAGTTTGTTAAATGTTTTTATTTTCATATAAAACTAAAAATGACTTCCTACTGTGAGAGTTTCAACATTAAAAACTCAAAGTAGTAATAATTTCAGCTTTTAAATTTTAAGGAAAAATAATATTTTAATGCATATACAAGCATTTTTATTTGTTGCTATTTCCTCTATAAATTAATATTTAAAAATGATAAATTATTGAAGATAGAAGAGAATGAATACTCTAGGTAAACAAGAGTAGAGTACCCTTTGAAAGTTGAAATTCTTCAAAAAGAAAAACTAACAGAAAATCTTGAGTAATCTTGCAGGCTTTAAAAGTGATAGCATGTTAATTGGAGGAAATAACAACAATCAATAGTAGGAGATTAATTTAAGCTTAAAAGCTGTGTTTAGCATTGATCGTATTTAGAATTAATAAATCCTGTTTAATCTGAACTTATATTTCAGCACTGAATGAGTGGCACAGTGTGGGCGTAATTAGTCACTCTTGTTTTTTGTTCTAACAAGAAGTAAGTAAAATGGTCAGGATCATCTTAACTATATTAACTCTTCCCCCACCTCCAATCACTGTAATTACAAACTGTCATCGCCACCATTCCAAAAACCTGGAAAACATTACTGGATTAACAGTTAGGACTTAGATTGATAAAAATATTTCTATTCTTCTAACTCAAGATGCGCGTGACCTACTACCCTCTTTTTTTTTTTTTGGCCAAGTGAAAAAAAAAAAAAAAAATCTAGAAAAGCAATCTAGAATAGCTGATGAAGGGATTTAAATCAAGAGTAGGGAAATAGAAGAAATATTTTTAAATGGCTGTCAACTTTTGTCCTTTGAAAATTGTTAAACTTACTGTTTGTATTGAATGCTAATCTCTGAATTATTTCTAATCCTTTAAGTTTCTTGCAGTTCTAATTTTTTTTTTTTTTTTTTTTTTTTTTTTTTGAGTATTAACAGAATTACAGTGGCATTTTTTGTTTAGCTGTTTCATGTCAAGAAAATAATCCTTGAATAAAATTATTTTAAATAAATATTATCATATTAATAATAAATTTGATAACAATTGCTTGTAAGATTGTGAATTAATTAAAAAAGTAATATTTATAACATCTTATACTTGAACAAATTTGAGAAAATATCAAACAACTTAAATATTTAATGTAGTGTTTAGTTAAAGATTAGTTTTTTTTTTTCTGTCTTATAACAGCAGACTTAATGATACAGTTTGTCACCGTGCTTTTTAAAAGCTATAACAATTAAAACTGATTCAAACTTATAGATTGTTATTTATGAATACAATCTTTCAAATTTTTATATGAGCACTTATCAACAAAATGCTATGATAATTCATCATATAGTCTCTGTATTAAGGACTAACAGTTGATTTTTATTATGTGATCAGGTGGTGCTTTACAACAGTTCCGATATTCATTTTCTTTAAAGCAGATCTTGTTTCATGCCCATTCAAACACATTGAGAGATGAAGGACTTAAGTTTTTTGTTTTGCTAGTACAGATGTTGCCTGCAGAATTTTTGATGTAATGATATGGTCATTTGATGAATGACTCCAAGCCATTATCAGAAGTTCAAATCACTTTCCTCAAGTTAAAGTACCACCAACAAATCCATATTACAGAAATTTTTAACAGGGATTAAAAATTACTAAGCAGCAACACAATTATAAAAAATATTTACAACTTTTAATTGCTAAGCTTAAAATCTAGAGGATTGTAATACTATGTTTTGTTCCCATCATAGATACATTCATGACAGAGCCTCTGATCAGAGTATCAAGCAAGAGTCACGAGCACCTACATTTTTCCAGTGGGGTGAGGGTGAATATTGACAGTTTAAAAAAGTCAGTAAAAATTATACTTTATATTCTGAAATTATATAAACAAATATAAGTAAACTAAAGTAAATAGTAATAATAAAATGTACCAGTTTTCTATCATTTAATCTTCTTGAGAGAAACAAAACACACATTTAAATTGAAAATTCCAGGATGGGACAAATGCTTCCCCTTATCCATATGTGCGGGCACCCATGAGGAATGAGGAGAGGCTGTTTGATGAAAATGTTCTTATTTTTTTCTTTAAGTTGTTACCTGTCAACTTATGGTCTGGTATAAATAAATGCACAAAATAATATATATGACAAATTACACTTTAGAGAAATGAACTTTCAATTAACTCTACAAGAAAAAAGGAAACTCCAGAGCACCATTTATAAACATAATAATTTTTTCTGAAGCAAAAGCAGTTGACCTGGATACTATCTAAATTGGATATAGCAATGGTTCTTGTAATTGTTCTTTTCCCACACATTCAACAATTGGGTTGACATTGCACAGTCTTGCCTTACCAAAATTCCCACCAACAGTCGTGCTCTCATGAATGCAGAATGTTTCTAATATTTCTGGTCAGCATTTAACCCTGTTTTTGTAATTTCAGGAAGGAAATAATAAGACTGTCAATTTCACAAAGAACTTTGTTTTACCAGGTGTTTTCACTTTTAGAGCAAAAAGAGTTTAACTGTGTGATTAAATGGTTAAAAACAGAGTGCTTCAAGTTTACAATCTTTTGTTTTTTTTAGTTTCTGTTTAAAAATAACAACTGTTTTATAAGATTTTAAATGGATAATTAGTATATTTCAAAGTTTTGCTTAAAAGAGTTAACACAATTTTTATCAAAATCTTTTAAAATTAATTTGCATTCTGACCATCGGTTGAAATATACAGGTGTAGGGGAGGGTGTTGCACCTTTGACTACCCTTGCTATTGCTGTCATCTATCAGCATTCTTTAAAAGATTTTCTGTTTAATGTGTAACATTCCCACTATTTGCGCCTTTAAACCTTCAGCAGCAGTTAGATCTTTGACTTGCAAGGAGTGAAAAATATTTTTCCAATTCCATCACTGAAAAGCTAGTATTTTGCAAGTGAATGTTTATTTAATAATATTGTTTGCTTTCTTTTGATTGCTATTTTAACAATAATCAGTAATACATATATGCCTATGGATTAATTGTTAGGACTTTTAAGATGACTGGATTAACCCAAAAATTGTAGCTTGGCGTTGAAACGTAAGTTTGACTAATGTTGTACCTTTGACCACAGTAGGGTGTTGTTCCTGTGACCAGGTCAAAGGTACAACATTACTTAATAATATGTAAATGTTCTTACTTACAGTCATTTTAGCATTATGTAAGATGGGAATTTAAATATTTTTTGCTAAATTTTTATTTTTTTTACCAAATCTTATCCAAAGAAAGTAAACAATCGATTGTTTGTCCACGACTTTGAGTCTGATGTTGAATATTCATCAGGGGAAAGTGTTTTTGATCTTTCAGATGAATGCCATGAGTTGGAGAAGGAATTAAACTTTGAAAAAGAAGATTTAGTTGAAGAAAGTTATGTCCTTGTCAAGCTGACAACAACAACAAAAAAAACCAAGAAATACTTTGTGGCCCAAATAAAGGAAGCAGCATGTGATTATTTTAAAGTTAAATATTTGAAAAAACTACCGAAGATGGCGAAATTCATCCAAGAAGATAACAGCTCTACGACTTAGAACTACAAGAAATTGTGGCCAGGCTACCAAATCCAACCACAGCTGGTGGCACAGCTTGACTAAAAGAATGTCTATCTTTTGGAGATAGACATTGATTTTTCATTGTATAATGTAGAGTAAACGGGCAGAAGTAGGCTACTTAAGCCATTACAATTTATTTCATGTTTTATTATTCTACTTTGAATTGCATATATTTGCCAAATGTACAGATTTCTGAATAAAAATGTTAATTTAATAACTTGTATCTAACTGTCAGTTTCTACTACCACCTGGTCAAAGGTACAATACCCTCCAGTCAAAGGTACAACACATAGTTGTACCTTTGACCATAAGGTATAGTTTTTTTGCAAAATAAAAAGAAAATACTTATACTCAAAATGTAATGCAGTGCAACTTGGATAATTCGAAGCTGAAGGGACCACTACAAAACTTCGAATTATCCAAGACTTCGAATTAAACAAGTTACATCTTTTAACTTTAATTTCAGGTCCACTGAATGCTTGAAAAGATTATTCTGTCAATAAGTAAATATTTATTCAGAAAGATCATGGTATGAAAGTCTTAAACACTATATGTATGTAAACAAAATAAGATTTATATTACCTAAGCTACAGTACATATTACATTCAATACAGAAAATTATAGTTTTCAAAAAATTGTGCAATGTCTGATTGTTTTGTAGATTTCAGTCGCTTAAGATTAGCAAAATCATCAGGCATGCTTAGTGAACGGAAAACAGCTTCACTTACGTTGGTTTGTCCTTCAATGTACCGACGAAATTCGGTGCTATCCCGTACTCGTTGGCGATTTGGCATTTCTTCTTCACACCCTTTTCCACCTCGCGAATGACGGCGACCTTTTCAGCGAACGTTAAATTCTTGTACACACGTGGTTTACTGAAAGACATGGTGACACTGACAGCAGGAAGCTCGAATGGCGTCTGAAGCGTCACGTGTCAAATGGCGTCATGTGTCGAATGGTGGCGGGAAGGGGATTTCAGCCCTCTCTAGAATGGGTACCGAATTTCTTTCCCGGGAGGTAAAGGCGGGTGGGCGTCGGGCTGACCCCCGACCTCAACTTCGTTCCATTAGGTCGTGAATGCTGAAGCCTACCCTTCAGCCACCCCTTAGGCCTTTGTAGGCCTGTAAGTGGGATACTTTAACTTTTTTATGAAGACTTAGAAATAAGTCGAAATATAGCCAGTAGGTGGATGTTGTTAAGTAAATAAAGAATGTGTGAAGATTTATGGATTAATGGCGTTTTAAGAAGTTTTTAACATAAGTTTTAACATACAGGGTCTTTTGAAATTCCTATTACAAACTCCCAGGGCTTGTAGAGGGGATCGAGCAGATAATGTTTTGAATAGGAACCCATGTCTGGGATCACAAGCAAACCAAAATCAGTTTCCATTTGCCATCCGAGATCATCATGACCAACATTCAGGGGAAGATAGATAGGCCGCAATGGCCTGATTGCTTGGCCTCCATGATCGCCGGATTTAAATCCAATTGATATTTTCCAGTGCGGCACATGAAGAGTCGTATATACAAGACCCCTGCCAGGTTGGAGGAAGATCTGCTCTCACGAATTCTAACTGCTGCACAAGAGATTCAACACACACCAGGTTTTGTTGAGTGCGTTTACTTGCTTCGCATATACAAATTTGAAACGAAGTTGGTGGTTGCCACATCGAGCAGCTCTTGTAGTGGACCATGATGCAATGCTGAACAAACAACTGAATCTGCAAACCAAAAATGACACCTATAATTAATTGCACTAATGCCTTCATTGCAAATATTTCTGCATACATTACAGAAATAATGAAAAATTGTCTTAGTGATAGCTATACCAATTACAACATAATAAATATATATGATTTCAAGCAAAAATTACAGCAAACCTAACAACTGAAATATTATGATTTCCTTGAACGTCGTAAACGAATATGGCTCCCTGGATCATCAACTAATCCGAGATGCTATAGAAAACCTCATTGACCAACAAACCCTCATTAATAAATATAGAATAGATGTCAATATATTTATGGATATTTTAAACATCCTATTAAGTAACCAATACTTTAATTATCAAAAACAAATATATAAACTAAATAAAGGAGTTTTCATGGGCATAGCTGCCTCTGCCCTGATTGCAGACTATGTAATGAAATACATTGAAACTAAATTTCTTCAATCTAATAAATCTAACATAGCAACGTATTATCGTTATGCTGATGACATTTTTGCCATAGTCAACAAAAATAAAATTGATACCATTTTAAGCAATATTAATGCAATGCACCCATCAGTAAAATTTGAATTAGAAATAGAAAAAAAAATAAATCCTTGACATTCCTTGATTGTAAAATAATGAGAGAAGACCAAAAACTTTCAATTTGCCTACACATGCACGTAAAATAATCGACTACAATTCCAACATATCTAACTACATAAAACATAACATATTGTTCAATTATTTCAGTAGGGTGTTTAGGATTTTCACAAATCAAAAATTGCTTCAAAAAGAAATTGACTATCTGTATCAATTATT
This sequence comes from Thereuonema tuberculata, assembly GCA_023159025.1. Taxonomy (NCBI): domain Eukaryota; kingdom Metazoa; phylum Arthropoda; class Chilopoda; order Scutigeromorpha; family Scutigeridae; genus Thereuonema; species Thereuonema tuberculata. Next base: position 53,544,170 of record JAFIDM010002131.1, read on the forward strand.
TACCCAATCTAACTATCTTATGAAACACATTAATAAAAAATTTCAATAAAGTCAAATATCGTAATCAAAATGTTGACCCAGCAGAAGCAAGAATATTTATTGTTATATTTTATAAACACTTGGTTTGATTTTGTTTAGCTTGTGCATTTCCGGACATGAGTTCCTATTCAAAATTAGGTTATCTGCTCGGTCCCTCTACAAGCCCTGGGAGTTTGAAATAGGAATTTCGAAACACCCTGTATATTTATTATGCCAATAAAAAACCCAAGTGAATATACATAATTTTGTGCTAAAGCATAAATTTAAGGGCGACCCATCATAATAAAAAAAATTAAAAATAATAATAAAAAAAAAAAGATTGGAAAACAGCCATGATCCACCCTACACACAAAAAAGGAGATAAAACTGATACCAAGAATTATAGGGGAATCTCACTCCTTTCGGTTACATACAAAATCCTTTCCAAAGCTTTACAAAACAGATTGGAGGCCCAACTGGATCCACAATTAGGTGACTACCAGGGAGGATTCAGGAAGGGAAGATCATGTGCAGAACAGATATTAAATTTGAAACTCATAATAAGGTACAGGAGACTGAGATCCAAGGACATTCATGTGACATTCGTGGACTTCAAAAAGGCATACGATTCTATAGACAGAGAGACACTTTTCAATATATTGGAGGAATTCGGAGCTGATGACAAATCAATTGCGATCACCAAAAAAACTCTAACAAACACGAAGTCAAAAGTAAAATTTTTGGGAGAGATTTCAGAACCATTTGAGGTGAAAACAGGAGTAAGACAGGGAGATGGGCTTTCCCCATTGCTCTTCAACTGTGTGCTGGAGAAAGTAATGAGAGAGTGGAGGAAAAGAATAGAAGAGGAAGGAATCAAGAAAATAAAAATAGGAAGAAAGAAAGATAACTTGGAAATTGACTGCCTGGCTTTTGCAGACGATCTTGCAATACTAGCGGAAAACATTGAAGATGCAAGAAGACAAATAAATATACTGAAAGAGACAGCAGAAAAGGCTGGACTACAAATATCTTATGAAAAGACGGAATACATGACCAATAGAAAAGATGCACCAAGACAGATCACAACAAAGTATGGGAAAATCAAGAGGGTTAATAAGTTCAAATACCTGGGAGAAATAATTCAACCAAACGCCCTTGACAAAAAGCGGTCCTAGCAAGAGCAAGAAAAATGGAACTGTCATTCCAGTTGACAAAAAATATATACAACAAGAAGTCCATATCTATAAACGCTAAAATTAGGCACTACAATACAGTCATTAAGCCAGAAGGCCTCTACGCCTCAGAATGCCTTGCACTAAACAGACAATTAGACGAGGTAGAAAAAAAGGAAAGAAAGATCTTACGGAAAATCCTGGGACCAAAATATGAAGATGGAAAATGGAAACTGAGAAACAACAAGGAAATCTACGCAAAAACAGAAAAAATAACTGACACAATGAGGAAAAGAAGAGTGACTTTCTACGGACACATTAAAAGAATGAGTGAAGGTAGACTGACGAAGAGATTATTCACCTTCTTCGACAGAAACCCCAAGACTCAGATGACATGGATCAAGGATGTCAGAAAAGACATGGAAGAAATGAAAATAGATGGAGAAGAGGTGGAGAGAAGAGAAGAATTCAGAAAAAAGATCAGGGGATTCAAGGGTTTTCAAGAAAAGGCAAAGAAGAAGACGGGAGCAAAATGGACGGAAGAAAGAAGGAAACAACATAGTGAAAGAATGAAAGAATACTGGAAGAGAAGAAAGAAGGGAGAAAAATAATCATAAGTTATTTCACGTGGTCCATAGTCGGCCAAATTCAAAGAAAGAAAAAAAAGAAAAGAAAAAAAAACAAACTACATTTACGTAAGGAAAAATAAAAAAAAAAGTTAGGAAGAAAAATAAAATAAAACATTAGGAAAATAAGAAAAAAAAGTCCACACGGATTCAGCACTTGAGTCCGAGACTTTTCAGAGCAAGCTGTAGCTGACAACTGAAATGATATGGTTACATTTCTAACATTTAAGCTAACAGCGGAAATCCAATGAAAACAATGCTCAATATCTCGAACATGGTTGGGGGGGGGGGGGGGGCTGAAAATTCCCATTCCCATATTGTTTGGACCTCTCAACACGATGGTGAAGTCCGTTTGTCAATCCCACCTTCCTTTGGGAGTTGTTAGGGGGTACAACGACAACAATGACAGATATCTCGAACATTGGGGGGGGGGGGAGCATTAGCCCCTGAAAATACCTCATTCCTACGGTATTTGGGTCTTTAAACACGATGGTGTAATCGCAATAGTTCCCAAATGGGTCGCTAAAAACAACTAACAATTACACTATAATACAGTCGAACCTGTTTATCTCGAAAACCTCTATATCTGGAAATTTCTGAAATTTCCTACATTTAAATCTAAATTCAATGTATTTTCCATGTTTATCTCGAAAAAATTTCCTTCAAAACCTCTGTACCTCGAACTTCGGAAAGTGTAAATAAAAAAAATCGATGCCCAAAGACCACCCTTCAACAATGGGGGATTCGCAGCTAACCTTAGAAGGCTAATAGAAACAAAGAAAAGCAATTGAAAAGAATATTTTTATTGTTAAAGGTACGTATGTATGTTAAAAAAATGTTATGGATATACGTATAATTAATCTGTGATCATATCACAGTATTTTTCTACAAGAAAAGCAATTAAAACGTTTTTTAATTGACCGCATTTAAAACCTCTATAACTCGAAACCTCTTTATCTCGATTTTTTTTTTCCTTTCCCGTGAGATTTGAGATAGACAGGTTCGACTGTCATAACAATTTAAAATGGATAAAACAAATTATCAAAATCTTACATTTAATAACAAAAGCCTGCTAATCAATTTTTTTTTTTTTTTTAGGGTAAATAGTTTTAAGAGTATAAGACAAGATAAATAAAATGCCAACATGTTGTGGTGAATTTTAACCCCATGACTACATCCATGGATAACATTTGTACAAAAGTTAATATTTTAATAATGGATATCTAGAACCATTTATTCCTAATAAGGCTAGGCAGCATAAGTTGTCCTGAAGTTCTCCTGGGCATCCTACAGTTTTATTTTTGCAGTAAGGAGGAATTCTTATCTGCTCTGAATAGTGAAATGGAGATCATCCAAAAAAAAAATTAAAACATAATTGAAAAATGCCAATAGCTGGTCACTGTTATGTTCTGTTGTAAAGACCAACAACAGAATTGAATTAAAAACAGAAAGATTCCTAAAGATGTTACAAGCATATAAAGAATCTACTGTCCTTTTCTCTAATAAATCATCAATTTTCTTGTATTGCAAATTTTGGCCAAGCTCACCATTATAAATTTTGGCTCAACAGCTCAGACTCTAATTCATGTGAAAAGAAAAGTAAGTAATGGCAACTGAAAATATTACGTAGAATCTATAAAAATTTAGCTTCTACAGTAAATAGTTTTGTTCTTAATGCATACTACTTTAAGCATTATATTTTAATCTTGTGGCTATAATAACTTCATAAACACTCCAATGATGAAAAAAGCTTTCTCAACATTGTTTAGATGCAATTAAACTTTGCCTAGAATTTCTCAGAATATAAACAATATTATTTTATTCATTTTCTAAAAAAAAAAAAAAAAAAAAAATCAAATCTTTGATTATTATTTAGGAATCCAATTAATTAAAACGAAGAAGATGACTAAGCATGTTATATCTGGTTTTTTTTTTGTTGTTTTTTTTGGGGGGACCTAATCGATTGTTTATTACTACTCGTATTAAAGAATGTGATTAAAGTTTGTGAACTTGTAACTGCAGCTTTTCATACAATTGCATTATCGTTTACTGAACACATTTGCTTTTGTAGGTCTGTTAAATTTCTTTTAAATCAAATGATTTGAACTTAATCAGTTTTGGCTTCAGAACGTCAGTGTGCTATTCTTAAATATTTACACCAGTGTTTTTCAACTTCTCTGACAGGTGGAATCACGACTGGCGCTACCAGTAGACCAACTAGGCAGCCGCCTAAGGCGCAGACTTCAACTTTATCGCAGTAGTGGCCTTTAAGGGGTCCCAGAGTCTGACACCGATAGAAACAAATATAGAAAGGCCTTTGTTTGACTGAACTTGAACTAATCGAGTGATCGGTTAATGAGGGTGGCAGAATTGCTGCTTTGTTCCCTCATAGGAAAAAGCAGGTTATTATGGCGGGTAAGACTGGTCATGGAAAGAGCTTAAGAAGTCACACAAGGAAGTCATTTTTAACATTAATTCTTATTTTGGAAATGAGGAAACAATGAAGATGACTTTACTACCGTTCGAAAAAATTAGGACTTGTAACTGAACATGTATCGTCATTCTTCATAGTTTATATCTCATATTGAGCTGCCTTGAATAGGAAAATTATTGTCAGCATTCAAAAAGATTTCGGCTTAGGAGGATTCGCCATTTTCGAGCATTGAATGGAGTGAAAAGTCAATGTAATTGATTGTTATTATTTATGAAATAGGCTTACTTGCTGTGACTCATTATCTACCTATATAAAAAGAAAAGTCCTGACTCACTCACTCATCGACGCCCAACCCAAACCCTTGGACCTAGAAAGCTGAAATGTTGCACAGAGGTTCCCTTTATGATGTAGACAAGGAATAAGGCCGGATTTTTCGAAATTCCCACGGGATAGGGAATAAAGAGGATTTACATTTTCCCTTTAAAGTTGCTTTATCGATATATAGGTGTGTGGCGCCAACCCGCAATACATCTGAGATATCCGGAGAAGACCACAACGCGGGCTGGGAACTCTCATATTTTCCGATCTCAATATTAATTTGCGAAATAAATACATTTTTTGTTGTTTTGTTTTTTACGCTATGTACCAAAAGTTCCGAAGCGAAGCGACGGTACCCGGCTAGTTTTTAAATAAAATTGAATTTAACAATGGATGAGACAAAATTATTTACAAGTGACATCCTGGAACAACTGTTTCACGCTCATCAGCCAGGAGTGTCACAGTAAATAACAAGGTCTCCGTATTGAGGCTTGTATGGGGACGTCCATTAATTACGTGAGGTGTTTTTTAAAAAATTTGGACCCCTCCCTCCCCCTTGGTGAGATGTGGTGGGACTCCTCCCCCCCCCCTCACGTGAGATTTCAAACAGTCAAAAAATCAAAAAAGTTCAAAAAGTCAATATTACAAAATGTTGTAATCTATTACAATATGTATATTCTCTGAATGAAAAAATTGCCGTGAGATTTTCGTTCAACCCCCCTTCAATTTGGTGAGATTTGGTGAGATTTTGCCGGACCCCCCCTTCCCCTTTTGACCTCACGTAATTAATGGACGACCCCTATGAACAATACATCGGAAGCGCAGTGGTGCCTCAAAGAAAAAAAAATGTGAATTTTGTTTTATAAACAATTAATTAATATCAGAATCTATTATATATATCTTTTTCCAGAAAATTCACTCTGATAGGAAATTAAATTGAAATAACTTTTTTGGAAAGAAAAAAAAAAAGAAAGAAAAATCTTCATATCTCCCATTAAAATTTGTACCAAGTTTTGGTACGTCGTGTAAATATGGTGATATAAGAACTCTCTCAATTTGGGACTGTAATATAATTACAATAATTCTTTTTTGAAGCGCATTTTTTATGTAGGCACATTGAGTTAACAATATAGATGCAAGTTTTTAAAAAAATTACAAAAAAATAACAAAAATTATATGAACAGTTTTTTTTTTTTAAAAAAAGCCATCCTAAGCAATGGAAAACTAAGGTATGGTATCTAAGGTAGTTTTTTTTTTTTTCTTTTGACTGTTAACAGACACTTCTTTTCTGTTACGTTGTGTTTCAGGACGGGGGGAAAAAATTTAGATTTCCTTAGGCTGAAATCTAAATTTCGTTTTCCATTAGGTTTAATGTTATAACAAAATAATAATGGCATAAAATAAAACAGGGTATTATTTGTTATAAATGATTTATTTAATATACAATTGTACATTAGTATATATTTGTTACAATATATTTTTATTCATACAGATTTATACTTATGTATTAGATCCATAAATTAAAAATTAATTATTATTATAATCATAACTAACTAACTAACTAACTAACTAAATAAATAAATGACTAAATAAATAACTTTTCTCATTCATCTTTTTTTATTATTAATTATTATTATTGTAATTATAAATAAACGTTTCTCATTCATTTTTTTTTTCATCTTTTTCCGTCAAGCCCCCCCCCCCCCTTCCCCAAATCAACACTGAAATATTCGGGAAAGGTGATAAAACGTACATGAGAGGTACGTGCATTTCATAAACGTACATTTTCATTGAAACGCCACTAAAATAATAATAATACATCATCTTTTACGAAATTTATTGTTTAGCGTTCGATACATTATTAGTAATAATTGAAAAAGTTCGTAAACGTTTTTCATTAACAAGGGTAAACATAACATTTAACGTGCTGTGAAATTTTTTAAAAGCAAAGAAAACGAGCAGCACAAGAATAAACAAAACAAAAGGAAATCGCCTTTCTGATTTAATTTATGGGGAGGGAATTGGGAACAGCTGTTTCGTGCTTCTGCGCACGAAAGGCGATTTCCTTTTGTTTTGTTTATTCTTGTGCTGCTCGTTTTCTTTGTTTTTCATTAACATTAACGAAAAATCATTCCGTTATTTCATTATGTTACGCGTAACGTTTTCCAGCATTGCTTTGAGCTGTGTAACACCAACTGATGAGATCTATCTCCCCTGAAACAGTTGATCTAGTGGTTCCACTAACATCAGCGCATATGTTTTTGGTAAAGTTTCAAAGTTAAGTTTCAGTCCCAATGTAAGACATTATGAAAAGAAATGTTTTTGAAAATTATTTTTTTCCTTTATCCTTTATGTTCCCTTGAAATTAAATGAAATGACTTACTTTATTTTAAATATTGATCAGAGCCAAGTGATTTAAGATTCAAAATAAAACATTTCACTTCGAAGCAGTAGAATCTGGCAAAAAGTCAAAAAAAGACTGAATGTATTCCAATTCGAATATCATTTAATTAAATTCTTATTGTCCAAGCTAAGGAACAAGCCTGTATTTCAGTTAAACAAATTAATTTCAAATATTCTTACTTTGATCAAATGTATTTTATATGAAGTTTCATCATTACAATTTAAGATATAAAGAATCACAACGTTCTTAATAGATTTTGTTTAGCATAATGGATAATAAACAATCTCCTTTCCTGAAATATGTGTGTGTCTTTTTATTTTGTTTATTCATGCTTACTAAAAAAAAACAAAAAAAAACTTGAATCTTAATTTCTTTTTTGTTTTAATTTTATATTTAAAAAAAATCTTTTTATTATATGCAAATGATAAATTTCTGAAGTGTCATAATAATAAAGAATTAATTTGAATCGCTTCAGTATTTTATTATTATTATTATTATTATTTGCCCCTTTTGCCCCTTTTTTATCGCCAAATTTAACAACTTTGGCCTTTTCAAATACGTTTGGTCAGGGGTTTTCTGTTTTGGCCGCAATTATAATTTTGGTCACTTTTTTGGCCTTTTTGAGATCAAAATCTATATTATTTATATAATTATCAAAGGTTGTTGCAATTGAGAAGCATTTATGCATAATGGTGAGGTATTTCAAAACTGCGTTTTTAATTCTAAGTTTATTTCCCGTTTCATGAGCAACAACACAATTGTTTTTTGTTTTTATTTTATGTGTTTAAGATTAAATTGAGTGGATTTGATAAGAGCTTAGAAAATTGTTGATGATTTGCAAGTGGTAGTGTTCATAAGCGGAATTTCGGTATGGCCAGCCGTATGGATACGAATAAAGGAAGTAGCATCAACTTGTGTGCAAATGAAGTTTGCTGATCATACTTTGTTTAGTGCTCTGCAATGTTTTATAGATATTTCTGTATTTTAGTCATTTTTTTTTTTCATGTATATTTGACCATAAGCATCAACTATCTAGCAACCTAGTTCACATCAGTTACTGCCAGATTACGTCTCCGAAATCGATACAGTAGCGGTTTCAAAATCAATACCTCCCATCATTACTCAAAAGTAACGTGATTGATTTTTTTTTTCTTCTTTTTTTTTACCTAGAAGGAAAAAAAGTAGGATTTTTTTTTTATTCATTCATATTACACGATATGGGCGCCCACAGTAATTTAGGAAAAGCAGTGGTTCATTTCTTGGATTTTTTTGTAACAAAGCTAACAAATAAAAACAATATTTAATTTCACAGTGCAATATTCAACTTTATTTATTTATTTATTTATTTATTTATTTATTTATTTATTTATTTATTTATTTATATTTTATATATTTTGTGAATTAATATTTTGCTTTTAGATTAGATAAAATATCCCTTATACGAAGATTTCAAGATATTGATGTAAGTTTTCAGATTTTATAGTAATATTTGAATATAAAAGATTAGATACCATTTTTCGTTTTTATCAATGACAGCTTGACAGATAGCTATTTCATCCTACCCTGACGCTTTTCATCTGACTTTTCAGCTAAGCCACACAGTCCTGAACATTTCTTAGGAAAGTAGCAAAAGCTGAATAGTAAAACGGATAGGAACCCTCAAATATTTTTAACAACTAAAATTAATATTTTTGAAAAGTGTAAAAATTAAATCACATCTTTTGTGAAAGAAAAATCTCATTTATCAGTATCAGTGATAGAAATTACAAACAAATCTATAAGCTTGACATTTATTTAATAACAAGCCGATATAAAAATTGTCATTTTTTTTATAACTTTTTTTATGGCCCCTCTTAATTTTCTATGGTAGATTCATTAATGTAAAATGGATATATATATATTTTTTATTTTTATTCATCGTTAAAACATGAATTGATTTTTTTTTTACCTTAAGATTAATTCAGTTTAATCCTTAATAGTTTATTAAACTTTGATTTAATTAATTCCATCTAGAATATCAATATCGTTATTTGACTTAAAAAAGAAAATCTGAATTCTTTATTTCCGAAATGTAACAAAATCTTTCGCCCGGAGGACTGAAAGTTTTATGAATCGCCACGAGTCCCCACATTATTAGCCCTAAATTATTAAATTCTCTTGGCTGGAACGAACGAACTCATGCCGTAATTTTCTATTCTGTCGTTAGCACTTTCAAGTCAGGCCCGCCCGTGACCTGACTTTCTAAAATTTATGTAATTCGTCACAATATATTTTTAACGGATAGTATTTGACCGGCTTGTTTGTTCAGCTTCTTTAAGAATTCTTACAATTTCAGATTTGTCAACAATGAAGTGGCTTCTACTTCAGATAAACCCATTTTAAAAATTTAAAAGGGACACAAGGAATGGGTTCTGCACCAAGCTGGACGAAAACAGCAAATGGAATTATCTGTTTGGAATGATTTAATTAGTTTGCGGATAAATTTGATTTTTTAAAGGAAAATGTGATGGATCGAAACCTGATACCGGAAACGCATGCGCAGTTAAGAATTCCCGTTCGGATAAATGTCTCCGACAATTCTCTGCAAGAGCGCCGCAGTGGTTGAACTGTGTGACTTTGGTTGAATTCTACAGAAATTAACACACAACGAATCCCTTCTGCTTGTAACGCTAGGCATAATAGCTTTTACATTTGAGATTCGTTATCTATTTAATTAATACAATCTATTTATTATTTTTTTTTATTTCTAAAAAAGAATATTCCAAAATTAAAAGACTTACTGTTATCAATTATTAGAAACCTAATTCAAAAAATAGATAATTTAAGGACTTCATGTTTCAATTTACACATTCTAATTCGGCAAAAAACACTTAAAAAGGACTTATCGAAAAGCAGGAATTACGTCGTTCTGCTGGAGTTATTAAAAATTACTAAGCTGCAACGGAAGTACAGTGTAACCTCGATCGTACATTACAGATTCGAATAAAATAAAACAATTGATGTAAATAATTATTAGAAAAAAATAATCTGGCGAAAAATTAAATAATGCAAAAAGTGTTTTATAAGATATGAGTTTTAATAATATTTCTTCCCGTTGCGGCGGCAACGCTTTTTTCTAAAGTGCTATCCAGGGAAGAGCATCATTTGCTTTGCGGGGGGAAACAAAATCGAATCGAGTTATTGGCTTAGGATGCTAATGCGGTAATTTTTCTTTCTTTTTTCTTCGCTCTCGTAGTTTTAGTCCCAATGGAATAACATTTAGTTCGAAAGAACTTAAAACCTACTTTCTTTAAAATGCTGTTTCTTACGATTTTTTTTAAAAATTTTTGTTTAGTAAATAAAAGTTTACATTTATACCTTTTGCCGACTGTGAATAATTCCTAAAAAAAAGAATTAAGTCCGCATTGTTTAAATAGGATTAATTTTAATCGTAGCATATCCATGTTCAATAGATTAGCTAAAGGATTAATTACTACTGTTTAAGACACTGAGAAATAGTTAACTCATTCTTCGTTAAGATTCTAATGCTTTTCTTTCGTAATTTTGGTCGCCTTCTCAAACTAACAGGAACCCATTTGAAAAAGAATTAAAATATAAAGTTATTGCCTCCCATATCCTAGAATATGCATACAAAATTACAGGAAGATCCATCGATGGGACACACACACAAACTGATTCATTTGTCGAACATATTTTTCTGAGATTTCTTAGGGATTTATAGTACATACAGCTTTTATAATTGTGTATTTATTTATTTATTTATTTCCTATCGTTTTTCAAAAAAGTTTATGTTTAATTAATGTTACAGCTTATAGTTAATAAAACACAGAGAGATACCATAAATTCATTTTTGGAAGATGAAATTGACAGCAGAACGCTCCATTCACCCTCGGTTGTTTTTGTTTTTTGTTTTTTGAGTAGTGTAGTCTTGTGAAAATGTAATAACAGGATTCATTACATTTAGTGTTGATATAGAATATCTATATTAGCAGACTTACCTAACGACACATACCAACAGAATAGTCGTTTTTTGTTTTTTTTTCCAAGAACACAAGAAATTGTTTAAAGAACATCATGAATGTACTCTTAGACTATTTCAGAAATTATTTAATAGGGGCATTTCGTAAATTGTACATTCCGATCGTTATATTATTATTGTCACATCACGTGATTTCTGAAATACGAGAACACCGCAAGAATTCAAAAGCTTGCTTTCCTTGAAATATTCCTCCTTAAAATTTCTTTTCATTTTAAACACATGGTTTTGTTGCTTTCTTTAATGCCTTCTTATATTCCTTTCTGCCTAGCGGAATGCAGGACAATGAATTATTGTATTTTGTATTTTTGTTTATTTTTAGTTAGGGTTTCTTCGGGGGGAGGTCCCGCTCTCGGGAGCAAACCCGGGATCCTTAACCTTTCGCACCTTTTGAGTCTGTCATCGAGTCTGAGTATGGCTAGCTGACGAGTCCTAAAAAGGACGAAACAGTCCATCCCAGTCTCTTCCCGATGACAGCTCAGGGTGCGAATTCCTTCTTTCAGCTTTGTGTCTCACATTGTTACCTTTTTTTTTTTTTTTATAATTTCTTACTTTTATTTTTTTTTTGTTCGTTTTTCTTTCGTTATTTTTTAACTCGTAAAAAAACCACACAGACGAAAAGTTGATTATTTGCTTCCTATACCTTCTGTTGTTGTTGTCGTATCCCATATTGGCTAGAATGCTCTTGAATATCTCATTTAGGAGACACCGTTTATGTGACGGATAGACTTTCGCTTTCGTTTTAAGGAACATACACAGATTGCGAAAGAAACATCCAAGGCCCACGTCGGGATTCGAACCCAGATTCAAAGTTAACTGTCTCATAGCGGTATTTGGATCTGATCGGCCTAAGATCTTCTAAATACAAAGAACAGAAGTTTCCCATTTTTTCAAAATAATGTAAATTAAGTTAAACACATTTTGCTTAGGTTTCAGTTCGGTTACTTTTAATCATAGCAGAATTAGTGGATCAATATAAAGGATTTAATAAACACTGTTAGACATCATTGTTGCAGTTCTAGGCCGACAGACGGTTCTTGATGATCCCGAATTATCGCGATTTCACGTGATAGACGCGAGAATAGCCTCTATCCATGTCTTCTCACAAAATGGCGAGAAACATTGCTATTCGAAGCAGCGCTCAAAAAATTATATTGCAAGTTGAAGAATATTTTCGTAGAGAATTAATAAACGGAGGACCTGTCATTCCTTTAGAAAGAGTTCAAGACAGAGTAGCTGCAGCTTAGGTAGCATTTTCCTATTAACAGACATTCAAAATACTACATTCCTTGAGACCTGCTGAAGAGGCTAATGGCCAGATCTCGCGTTTTTCGTAATTCTCGTGCAAACGTGATCATCAAGAACCATCTGTCGGCCTATGATTTCCAATGGAAATTTCTGTCATCTTCGAGCGCTGATTTTCAACAAGGATCCACACAAACACCATTTCTAATGTAATAGTTACGTAGCCTCTTGTCCTTACATAACCATACCAAATTTCAAGAAAACCTATACACAAGAGTCATTTGTTTCTAGAGCGCTTTTATTTTATCTCAAGCTTAGAAGCACTTTCGTCTGACCATATCTGGTCCATACTCATTGTACTCTTCTTTGGTGATGTACATACGAGGGAAAGTGGTTTGTGAGGCCAACTTAGATCCACCCACCCACGCACTCTGTTTTCCTTCTGGAGTGACAATTATATTAACATCTGAAAATGCACTTTCATCTATAGTTACCAGTTCTTTCTTTAATCGTTCAGCCAATCCAGGGAGTAATGTTGTTCCTCCAGACAATAAAATAGTGGAATAAACTTCTTTCTGTAATTCTTCGTCCAATTGACGACGCTTAGTGTAGAGCTTCTCGTGGATCGGCCAATTTCCTCTACACTCGTAATCGAAACGGCTTTCTTAAAAAAAAAATAGAAAAAAGAAACCTAGAGTTTTCTTAATTTAGGAATGATGAAGATTTGATGATAGATTCTAAAGAAAATCATGTGTTTATCTCCCTCCAGTTTTTGTTTGGGTTAGCTTAAATTTAAAATGTTGAAAAAGGCAAATGAGGCTAAACCATTTCCCAGTCAGAAGAGGTTCGCAGGTTATTCTACGTTCTTCTTGTTAATACACTTCCGTGCAGCTAAATCGACTCACCCCTTCAGAGCGCACAAAAAGGCGTATATTTTTTAAATGGCTTATCCGATTTTCAAAAAACTTTTTTTTTTTGAAAGCCTAATGTTTTTACTTTACAATGATACCATTATCATTAAAATCTGTACAATATTGTGTTTTATAATGCATTTTGAATGAAAACGCAAGCAAAATGCATGCTTAGGAAAAAAAGTTGGAGATACTTAAAATTAAATTACAACAAAAAATTCAAGCAAAACAAGGAAACTTTTATTAATCAATACTTGGTATTGCCTCCCCTTGCTTGTACGACGGCTTGCATGCGGTTCCTCATAGACCCTATTAAGGTTTTGACAAAGTCTTGGGGGATTCCATTCCACTCCTCCTCCAGCGCAATATTGAGCTCGTTTTTATGAGACGGTGCCGGATTTCTGGCTCGGACCCTCCGTTTGAGCTCGTCCCACAAATGCTCAATCGGATTCATGTCGGGACTGAGGGCTGGCCACTCCATCGTCTCGAGACCAACCTCCTCCATGAATTGCCGAGTGGTTCGTGCTGAATGACACCGGGCATTGTCATGCACCAACATGAAGTCTTCCCCGATATATCCTGCGTAGGGCACAACATGATCCAGGAGAATGCCCTCAATGTATCGTCGAGCAGTCAGACCCCCCCTCCGGCCTCCACCAGGTATGAAAACAAGATCTGTTTTTCCCTCAAGAGATATGCCAGCCCACATCATGCAGGAACCGCCGCCGTACGAGACTGTCTCAGCAAAACAGCTCTCCTGGACGCCAGTAGACCCGGCCTCTCCTATCATTACCATGGAGACACATTCTGCTCTCATCAGTGAATAGGACGGACCGCCACTGTTCGATGCTCCAATTGACGTGTTCCCGAGCAAATTCGAGTCGTGCTGTGCGGTGACTTACGGTCAATTTATGGCCTCTAGCGTGCCGTCTTGGAGTGAGGTTGGCTTCCTTCAAGCGTCTTCTGACTGTCCACTGACTAACAGCTACTCCACGAACTTGTCTCAGCTCCTGTTGCAGATCGACGCCCGGAGGATGGCGATTTCGCTGTGAAGTTGAAATGATAAAGCGATCGTCCCTCTCAGATGTGAATCGGCGCCGTCCAGTATGTGGTCTCCGAGTGAAGATACCAGTTTCCTGAAACCTTCTGAATACTCTTGAGACAGCAGATTGGCTCAAGTTTAGTTGACGAGCGACTTCTCGTTGACTGTGGCCTGCTTGCAACAAAGCAACAACTTGTGTGGCGTCTTCTGGCGTAGTATCCATGGGTTTGTGGAAACAATGAATTAAACTTGCAGAGATGTGTACAGATGAACGTCTGATCAGCGACTGATAAGAAATATCGGTCCACCTGGGATTTTATAGGGGATTTTATAACGGAGTTGGTGGTTTCCATTCAGACTGCATTTTGCTACGCTTACGTTCAGATCACATTCATTTGGAAAATATTGTACAGATTTTAATGATAATGGTGTCATTGTAAAGTAAAAACATTAGGCTTTCAAAAAAATTTTTTTTTGAAAATCGGTTAAGCCATTTAAAAATATACTCCTTTTTGTGCGCTCTGAAGGGGTGAGTCGATTTAGCTCCATGGAAGTGTAGATAATTAAAGGTAGCTTTCAAGCTGGTCAACAATATTTAGTAAATGAACTTGGAGATATGGTGCTACTGTACATTACAGCCTGGCTAGCAACACATGCATTTGGCAGTTAGGATGTATGCACAGACATATCCTCGCAAAAGACATCCACCAAGATCAAGGAATGATGCGAAGATTCAAGACAAGCAATGATGCAATGTATCCGAAGATTCCGAGAGATTGGAAGTGCTATCCCAGTACCACGAGGAACAAGGCCGTCACTTATAACAGATGAGGAGATTGTTACCCTTGTATCACGTGTTGCAAATCCACAGACGAGCAATCGAACATCAATTAGGAATATCTCACCAATCAGTCCTCTGGTGTTTTCAGAGCTGACCAGTTTCACCCGTGTCATCATCGTGGGTTGGAAGAGCAGATTACACTCCAGACAGTGTAGATTTTTGCAATTAGATATTAGCGTATGATGAACATCACACCTAAAATAAAAATAATATCGCATTTTCTGTGAACTTGATAAAGCCCAATTTACGAAATACGATGTAGTGAAGCTCCCCATTGCTGGAGTGAGGAAAACGAAACAGTGGGAGAGACAAATCATCAGAGACAGTGAAGCTTCAATGTGTTATGTTGGATTATTGGACCTAATCCTGAAGGGGGTCCAGTAGATCAGTACATACACAGGGTGTATGTAGAAAAATCTGGTTCCAACACGATGGATCGCCCGTTCATTCGCTTCATGTAGTCGAATATTTCTAGAGGATCGCTTTCATAACCGTTGGATCGGTCGCCAAGGGCCCATACAGTGGCCAGCGAGATCACTAGATCTCACACCCTTGGGCTTTTTTTTTTGTGTGTGAGGATATGTGAAAGATCACGTGTACACCACACCAACTATTACACCGCAGGATTTGCAACAACGCATAATGTTATGCTTTAATGGAATCAGCGAAAATGTGATATCTGTTCATAGATCCATTACCACATGTGCGTAGTTGTACATTGGCATGAACGAGCACCATTTTTTGAAAGGTATTGAAATTCGGTTGAATCTGTTTGTTTTTGAACTTCAGCTAAATGTTGAAACTGTTTGTTTTTCTTGGGGTCAATGGGGAAAATTCATTTCTGTGATTGCTTTTCCAAAAATTGATTTATTCGATAACAATAAAATACCATTAGCACACATGGTTTCACTTAGAATCTTGATGACATCATTTCTAAATAACGAGAAATCTGGGCGTAGCACTTATTTGGGCCACCCTATTAATACATATATTAATATATTTTATTTATTTTATTTATTTTGTAAGGAAGATACAACGGGACTATACCCAGTTACAGTATCTCTAAAAAAGAGAAAAAAAAAATAAACTAAGATAAAAGGATATAAACAAATATAAAAAGAAATAAACAATTTAAATAATAAAATCATTAAAAAAGCAGAAAATAAATATAAAGGAAATACAAAGTATACAAAACATGCTAAATGAAATACAAGTATAGTGAAAAATAACATAAATATATACATAAGCTATATATAAGAATAGCTACAGCAACATCTAGAG
>JAFIDM010002131.1:53575254-53586814 GCA_023159025.1 Thereuonema tuberculata
ATATTATAACTTGTGCTCCTTCCCTTTCCACCAAAGATCAAGGATCGCCTCTACTTTCACGTATTTCTTGACAGGAAACAGTTAGTTTAAATACATTACTAGGAACTTTTAGTTATTGTTTTAATTAAATATTACAATACTTAACATCTATTGTTTTCTTTCTCAGGTCTGAAAGCGTGTGGAGTGCATGAAGCTGTCTACAATTCTATTATGAAATGTGATGTTGATTTCCACAAGGATCTCTACGCTAACATTGTCTTGTCTGGAGGTAACACTATGTTTCCAGGTATTGCTGATCGTATGCGGAAGGAGATCATATCTCTGGCTCCGATCCGCAAGATCAACATCACTGCTACTCCAAATAGGAACTATTCCAGCTGGATCGGTGGTTCCATTCTTGCCTCTTTATCTACTTTCAAGCAGCTGTGGATTACCAAAAAAGAATACGAAGAGTTTGGTCCTAGCGTTGTCCATCGCAAGTGCTTTTAATTGTCTGAAATAGGAAGTCACTGGATGCAAAAAATTAGGAAGGATGACCATGAATGAATTACATCAATAAATCATGAACAAAATTGAACGAAACATTATAAATACGTTTGAGTTCATCTAATTCATAAAAATTCTTTAAAATATCATAGAGTTGTAAGCATATTAATGTTCAAACTTAAACGTTGTTTTCTAGAATCAATTGAAGTCAACAAGGACCACGGCCACTTGTAACCGCTACACACAACTCAAAATAAATACTCACTCTTTCAAAGTGACACAGGACGTCAGTAAAAAGATATTCTTACAGCTTCATCAAAACACTTTGCAGATCTTATCTTGGAAGGAACAACTTTCCGCCCAAAACATCTTAAGTTTCCTTGATGAGGTCTGAGGATCTAACTGGCCAATCTGTTCTTCATTTTTCAAGTATTCGTCGATGAGCTTCGCTCTGTGAATTTCAGCATTCATCAAAACAAACTTCTGGATCACCAGCACTTACAAAAACATTCAAAGATTTTAGGATTCTTTTACAGTGATGTTTTTTTGTTTTTTTTGTTTTCTCTAAATTCCGCACGGCCCATTTGGGGGGTCAATGGGGAGGGTGGGACCCGAACTGTACCCGGCTCCTTGGATAGGGCCTTTGGCGGTCCTTGGAGCTGTTCGGGGTGGGTCCCTGCCGACCGTTTCATACTCCTCCTTGTGGGTTGTGCGGAGTGTGATATCCTTTTTTTAAATTTTTCCTTCCTGTCTGTTTGTTTTTTTTGTTGTTTGTTTGTGGTTTGTTGTTTGTCTGGGAGACCAAACATCTGCTTTGTAGATACTGGTCTCCTTGTCCTTTATCAGTCTAAAGTGATAAAAGTAATGAATGTAAATAATCACAAACTAAAACTTTATTCATAACACATGAAATTTCATTACGTCATTGCTACCGGCTCAGATTTCTCGCTTTCACAGAGGAAAACAATTCGAATGAAATTTCAATTTTCTGTTCCATCATGTGCTGCACAAAAACTCGAGAAAATCCGGCGTTTACAGTCAATGTTTGTCGTGAATTTTTAATTTCAATGAAAATCTTAATAGGAAATATTCATAGGAAACCAGTGTATTTTCATCTCAAACTGGTTCTCATATTCAAATGTAATATCATTGACTTAAAAATTTCTTTGAAATCAACTCATTCCTTATAACCTCTGCTTTTCGTAAATAATTGTAAAAACCAAATTTTGTCAAATATCTGAATTTTGAATATTCGGAAAAAAACCTCAACTAATTCCTCGATGAATTATGAATTTGGAATATTTGGAAAAAAAAAAAAAAAAAAGAACACACTAATTCTTCGCTGAATTACGAATATTCAGAAAAAAAAACCCAAACTAATTCCTTGCTGAATTATTTATTTTGAATATTCGGAAGAAAAAAATCGTAATTCCTTGCTGAATTATGAATCCTGCATATTCGGGGAAAAAAAAAACAAAAACCATGAATTCCTTGCTGAATTGTGAATTCTGAAATTCGGGGAAAAAACCCACTAATTCCTTGCTGAATTGTGAATTCTGAATATTCGGGGAAAAAACCCACTTATTCCTTGCTGAATTATGAATTTTGAATATTTGGGATAAATACCCCAACTAATGCCTTACTGAATTACTAATTTTTGAAAAAAAAACCCAACTAACTTCTCGCTGAATTATGAATCTTCGGGATAACCCCCCTCCACAACTAATTCCTCGCTGAATTATGAAATTACTGCAGAAAATGGAATGATCAGATAACAATTTAACGTAAAATTTTCTATTGTACCTTTAATAAACTGTTAATTAATATCTGATCTTTATACGAGTTTATTTCATCCTATTAAATTTTAATAATGGATTTTACAATGTTTTTTATAATTACTGGATAAATAGATACGACAAAGATTTCAATTTAAAAACATTTTTTGATATAAAAACTAAAGATCTTAATAAAGAAACCATTTATTACTAAAAGTTGTTATGTGTCCTTGCTATTTCTTTCCTAATAGGCGAATATCTTTATACGTTATTTATTTACTTATTTTTAAAACTGAATAAATAATTGTAAAATGACTAGATAAAGCATATTGGGAGTTTAAAATGATAACGAGATAAATAAATAACAATGATAATTAAAAAATAATCTCAAAGATAGTTAATTTAATAATTTTTATTTTAACAAAAATTAATCATAAATGATCGTAAAACAAGCGAATATAATTTTGTGCTAAAGCAAAAAATTTAAGGGCGATCCATAATGATAATAATAAAAAATTAAAATAATAATGATAAAAAAATTTTAAATAATAATAATAATAATAATAAAAAATAGTATATTAATGTAAGGAAAAATAAAAAAAAAAAGTTAGGAAAATAAGAAAAAAAAAAAAAAAAATCCTTGAGCATATTCAGAAAAAAAAAAAAAGATCAAGAGAAAAAAAAATCGGATTCGAACCTACAACCTTCAACTTATGAATCCCACACCTCAACCGATCAAGCTAAAGCTGACAACTTTAACGAAATTGTGGAATTTCTAACGTTTCAGCTACTAACAGAAATCGCTATGCCAGTGAGGCGGTGCACTATCTTGCTGCCAAATGAAGTTATTTGGTTCGTTTTCTACCAATTGGGGAAACATCCACAGATGTAGAGCATCAAGATAGGATGTACCAGTTACAGTTGCTTCTCCAAAGAAAAAAGGCCCATAAACCTTCCGCCGAGATATGGCACAAAAAACATTCAATTTTGGGGAGTCTCGTTGCAATTGTACCATCTCGTGAGGATTTTCTGAGCCCCAGATTCGCACATTATGAGTATTCACATGTCCACTGAGGTGAAATGTCGACTCATCACTGAAAACAACATGATGCAGCAAATCGGGTCTTTTAGCGCATGCGCATACCAACAAACAAAACTGTTTGAGATGCTCTTTCGTTAAATGTATTAACTTTGATTGTAAGTTTCACATAATAAATACTACAAAGCGTTAAAACTCCGATATTCATTTATAAACACCCTGTATTTATAAATCTCGTAAATATCTACATTTTTTAAAAGAAATAAGGCTTAACGTGCCTTAGATGAAGATATTAAAGAAAAGGGGAAACAAAATTCTTGGCATGGATTTTTTGTTTTTATTTTCATTGGTGTATGATGGGTAATTCCCTTTTCTTTAATACTTACATACTTTTTCAACATATAAGGAATAAAATTTGAGTAATTTTGTTCAAATCAAGTACTGTATTATTAAGAGAAAATGAGGGTGACTGAAAGATTTAGATCTTCTAACATGGCTAGTACGCCTTAATCTGGGTTCGAATCCTTGGACTGGATGTTTGTCTTCTGTCGATTGAGTACTGCCATTATGAATTTATTACGGATCTGAATAATGTCTCATAGTAGCATTATTAATGGAATGCATCTATACAAATCGAAACATTTGTATGTAATATATATATATATATATATATATATATATATATATATATATACGTGGGCAGTTATGGAAATCATGACAACTATTTTTTATCTGTCAAACAAACATGTGACAACACTGCAATTCTAGAATATATGTTTGAAAGCCTGTTTGATGTTCTTCTGATTGTCATCACTGATATGGTCTGAATCAGTGGAGAAATGTCATGGGGGCTAGTGGAAAATAAGTATTTGGAAATTATCGTTTAATAAGGCAATGCAGTGTAGCCAAGGAAGAAAAAGGAACACAAGAATGCTCAATACACATTGCTAACACCACTCCAAGTAATCTCCAAGATTGTCCACCGTACCTTGTCAGTGTTTAGGAACTGCTGTCCAACGCCATCATTCTTTACAATAACGCCATATGTCATGTAAAAACCTTAAGTTTTTAAGTCTTGGAGCACAGATCTGAGTCCATCTTGTATTCGCCAGATCTGAGTCCATGCGACTTTCATTTGATTCAAGCTGCAGTTGCATGAGAAACTCTTCCGAACAAAGATGAAATTTTGACGGCGTTTCGGCGAGAGATCCTACACTTTAATGGCCCACATGCAGCCAATGGTATTCTCCGCCTTCCCAAACGCTGGCAACATACAGTGGACATTACCACTTGGAGATTACTTGGAGGGGTGTTAGCAATGTGTATTGAGCATTCTTGTGTTCCTTTTTCTTCCTTGGCTACACTGTATAGCCTTTTTAAACGATGATTTCCAAATACGTATTTTCCACTTACCCCCATGATGTTTCTCCACTGAACCAGACCATATCAGTGGTGCCAATCAGAAGAACATCAAACAGGCTTTCAAGCTTTTATTCTAGAATTACAGTGTTGCCGCATCCTCTTCACCCAGAAACATGATACAAAGATCTTGAGATTCTCTTGGTGAGGTCTATATATTCATCATATTTCAAATCTCTAGCCCTTATAGTTCCTGAGTTTACAGTGGCACAGGACGGTCAGATACCCCCAACAGGAATACAACGGTGTTCGCTCTGTATAGATGCCTGGAAATTACAACTATCTCCACTTACATTCAATAACAATTTTTCTTTGGTTCTCACGGAGTGACTAATAAAGAGTTTGTCATCGACATATTTAAAATGTAATTTATATTTAGGATTCCTTCTACTGTTCAAACATTTTTTTTTGGACAACGTATCTTTATAGTATGGGTTGAAGCTATTAGGATTCCCGCGTCTGTGTGCATCTGTGTAACGCCATCTGCAGCCCAAACAGAGAGTCAATTCCGATGGCCTGCAGACTTGGGGGAAAATCCGATTTCAAGGCGAGATCAAGTCCGGGCGACCACTCAATCGATCAGGTAAACAGAACAAAATTGGGGGCTGTTTTTATTGAATCAAATGATAACGAAAAAGATATTCTGGACCCAATGTACGCACTTCCGGTTCCGAGCAGCTGAGTTTGGGAGGCAACAGCTCTTCTGCAAGCCTATTTGTTTGGCAATGGTGTATCCAGGAGACCAAGACGGAAATGGTACTGGACCTTTCAATTGTTTGAATAAATCAGTGCCAATAGTGTCACTTTTAACAATGAGAGCGTTTGATAGATTTCCGGTCACTTGATTTTGTATTTACTGCAAAACTGTGCATCGATTTCTTTAAAAGTACTTGTGCTTCTTTCAGATGTATCACAAACATCACCGAGTTCCCTTAGCTCAAAACTGATACATTTTATTTTTGGTGGTTTGGCGTAAACGGCTTTAAATATCACAACTATGTTGTCGTAAAACAAGAAACAAAACTACTGGTAGTTAAAGTTTTATTTAATGGTGAACTAAAGCTTTTTGGATGTCTTAATACTAAAAGTCATAGTTAAATTTACTAAATTGCTAATATCCGATATAGTTTTCCTTGATAAAAATGTGTGAATCATAATGAAATATTTACAATCAGTGCAATATGTGATGATGTACTGATGAGTCAACATCAAAAATTACATTTTGAGAGAACACTGATATATCCAACATTTTTATAATAACGTAAATTATTACAGTATTACATTACAATAATTAACATTAATAATTATAGTAAACAACAGTGTATTTTTATTAGTATATCAATAAAACCTCACAGCTAATAATAATAATAATAATAATAAATTTGCAGATTACGTAAAAAAAATAAATCTTTAGGCTTAATCATCTCCATGTGAAACAACTGATAATGATTGCGAGAAAAACATTTATTAATTGTAATATAATGATAAATACATTTAAATTCAGACTACACTTTTCTATAAAAATATAATTCACCAGATCTGCTGATTTTGCTCTTAACATTTGTGATTTTAACCAGTAAAGCACTCACTATGTCTGCTGAAGAAATCGTTAAACTAGTGGTTGACTGTGGATCGGGTTTTTTCAAAGCAGGTTTTGCCGGTGAAGGAGCACCTAGGACTGTATTCCCATGTGTAGTTGGTCGACCAGAACATCAGGTAAAGAAAAAGAAATAGCTGTATTTATTTCTATAAAAACTGAACTAGACACCAAGAGGAGGAAAATGCTCGAATAAAAAATGGCTGATAATTAATTCTTGTAGTAATTAACATCTAACTATTGGATTAATTCCACTTAATTTACATTTTTAATTTATATTCTATTCTTTTGTTACTTATCCAGTATTTTTATATGTAATTCTGCGTCCAATATGTCTTTTTGACTTGGATATTTCTTCTACATATGCACTCTAGTGGGTACTATTATTATTTCATTAGATTCCTTCATATTTCAATATATTCTTGAATCTACAATATATTTTTGATTGGTTGAGATTTATTTCTTTAATATCTCGTTATGTATTTCTGAATTCGAATTGTCCTTTCACAACTTGGAAAACATTCAACTTAACAATTAACACTGCTTAGCAATGCCCCTGTGTGTTAACTTTGTCTGTAGCAGATTTCTGATTATTTTTAAGTCTTCATTAGTTTTTCATCGGACAAATTACTATTTTTTTAAAGTTTCATTTACCGAAATTTCTGTAACACGTAATTTTGTTAGACAATTTATGAAGTATTGAATTGCAAGGCAAATTTTAATGATATTGATTACTTTTTATACTGTATGGATATCTATTGTATATTTTGAAGAAAAAAATTATGCATGGGTGCGCGAAGATACAGTATTTACTCGCGTATTTTTCGCACTTTTTTGGAGGACAAAAACGTTTTGAAGTAAGGGGCGTAAATTACGCGAGAAATAAAAAAATCCTTCCGAAACAGCAAATTCTCTCCCAGCAGCTCGGTTCCCATGTTTCTCTGCAAACAGAATTACATGAACTTTAAAACTGGCCAAGTGACAACTATATTTACAGGTTTGTTGTTGTTGTTAGCTATTTAGCCATATCCGACTCTTGGCGATTCAATGGGTCATCTTTCGCCACTCTTTCCGATCTTGTGCTTTCCTTCTAAAATGTGCACATTTTAGGCATTTTAAGATGAGCGTGGTGAGGCCCTTCACCATTATAACCGACCAGTCTACTATTCAAGACTAAGAAAATTATGCGAGAAAAAAAAAAAAAAAATCCAAAATATACCTTTAAAATTTGGGGTGCGTAAATTATGCGAGGGCGAAAAATACGCGAGTAAATACGGTATTACGAAAGTTAGGATCGTTAGATTTTTTTTAGTTTTGTTTGATAACAAACAATGTTTGATACTTCAGTTTTAGTCTGAAGTTTTTTTATTTCAGTTTATTATTTATTTATTTATTTAATTTTTTTTTTTTTTTTACGAGTCTAAGCTTTTACGGTTTTTTACTACAGCATGTCGTGAACTCCTAACACAGCACTCTGGATCGTATATCCCTATAGATGTTTTCTGCTTTGTTTCTCAACAGAATGAACTTCGAATAATGTTCATTCTGTTTCTCAATAGAATGATCTACTGTAAAGCATCATTTATTGTAAAAAAAAAAAATATATAAAACAAATTCAAAAAAGTTTTAATTTATTTATATTGCAAAGAATATTCGGTTTTGAAATATAAACAAATTTAAACTTTTATGAATTTCTTTTAATGATTTTTTTAACTGTAGAAGATGATTGAATACGCTGAGTTCATATGTGCACAAAGTATAATTTTTGTTTTTATGAAATTACATTTTTTTTATATATATTTAGATATTTTTGATGATTGCATTTCATCATTTGTTCACTATTTCAGCAGTACGAAACATTATTTGTTTATTTATCTGTCCTTCAATAGAATCAAAATGTATTCTTAAAATATTATTTTCTTGTAATTGCAGAATGTGATGATTGGTTCAGGCCACAGTGTTTACGTAGGAGACAGAATCCAAGACAGGCGAGGAATTCTTAATCTCAAATATCCAATGGAACGCGGAGTTGTCACGGATTGGGATGACATGGAAAAGATATGGGACTACTTATACCAAAACCAATTACAGATCTCTTCGGAGGATCATCCAGTTCTGGTCACAGAACCTCCTCTTAATCCCAAAGACAATCGTGATAACTTGGCCGAAATGCTCTTTGAGACATTTCATGTTCCTGCTGTGTATGTAGCACTGCCTGCCCTATTGTCTCTCTACTCTTCTGGAAGTTACACAGGAGTCATGTTAGACATTGGTCATGGCGTCACTCACACCACTGTCGTATATGAAGGTTATTCCGTGTGTTCTGTCAAAACGACGCTTCGACTGGACGTAGCTGGACGAGATCTCACGGATCACTTGATGAAATTAATCAATGAAAAAGGTTATTCGTTTTGCAGCAGCGCAGACAGAGAGATTGTTCGAGAAATGAAAGAAAAACTCTGTTTCGTTGCTGTGGATTATGAGGAAGAGTTGGCTGCTAATTCTGCTTCTTCACTTGATAAGTCCTTTGAGTTACCAGATGGAGAAATTATTACCCTGAATAGCGAGAGATTCGAATGCCCCGAAGTTCTTTTTCAACCTTCTTTAACTGGTAAGTATCAATGCAGACTTTTTTATGCCCTGTTAGAAGAACACGGATGCTTTCCCAAATTACATTAAGGAAACTGTTCACTTACATTGGACTGGACAGGATGCTTTTTCCTTTCTTAAGAAATAAAATATTTACAAAATGTTCACTTCATAATACTGATAACCTGTAGTAGAAGAGTATTACATATATAATCTTTAATATTTTTTAAGTGATTTACCAGATAGTTAGATAACTTCCACTAATTAACGTAATATTAATTATTGCACGAATTAAAGATAATGACAATGTTAATAAATCCCAACGATAATAAATTTCCTGGACCAGCTTTAGCTAATTTAATCCCAATATACTAAGCTTTTGTACAAGTATATAAAAATAAAAAATTACGTATAAATTACGTACAATAAATACTTACTAATTAAACTTGAAATTTCTGCATAAAAATTGTTTTACTCACAAAAATATATGCACAAAAAAGTTATAAACTATTGCAAACGGTCATTATTGTTCGGCTCTTAATCAATTAAAATAAAAATTTTACTTAAGTGTAATCAATTTTCTTTGATGATTAGGCCTATAGCGGGGCTGGGAAGTTCTGATTCATCCTCCCTATTCACCAGACCTTACACCTTCGAATTTCCCTTGATTTCGGTCTTTACAAAAATTCTCTTAATAGAAAAAATTCAATTCTCTGGAAGACACCAAAGGCACCGGGACATTTTTTTTTGCTCAAAAAGGTAAAAAAGTTTGGGAAGATGTAATTATGAAGTTGCCTGAAAGATGGCAGAAGGTAGTAGAACAAACCGTTGAAGACGTTGTTCCATAAAAAGTATTGGTGAAAAATGGGTGTCTTATTTTTACTAAAAAAACCGAACGAACTTTTTGGCCAATCCAATATAATTATACAGGAAACATTCCAGCTGCCCTTGGGGTCTCGCCCACTGTTTTAGAATCACCTGAGAGCAAAACCAAACTCCCAAGAGATGTAAAAAGACATTGACTTGAAATGCACAAAGAAAAGGAAAGTCCTTTCTACCCATGAATCTGAACAACATTAGCTTTTGTGCAATTGATTAAGTTTATCTATTAGAAATTGACATAGGTTTTTTTTTTTTTTTTTTTTTTTGTTACTTCAGTTTTCTGTTTTTTATTATTATATTGTTTCTATATAATTATTGATCTGTTTATTATTTTAAGTAAGCTTTTTAGTGAATATTCTCTCTCTGTCATTTTTAGTAAAAGCAACTGTAATTTTATTTTATTTTTCAGGTAAAGATACCTGTGGAATCCACGAAATGGTTTACGATTCCGTTACTCAGTGTCCCAGAGACATCCGCAAGACTTTATTCCAGAACATTCTTCTGTCAGGTGGCACTTCGCTGTTCCCGGGCCTGGACGATCGATTGCTCAAAGAAGTGTCTGCTTTGGTTCCCCCTAATGTCAAAGTGAGGGTGTTTTCGTCTCCAAATGGAATCCACTGCGTATGGGTGGGTGGATCGATTCTCTCGTCTCTCAGCTCTTTTCAACAAATGTGGGTCAACAAACAAGAATACGAGGAGTCAGGACCAATCATATTGCAACGAAAACTCGGCTGATTCAGTGGAAAATAAATAATTTTTACTCATAATTTTTACCTCATAATTTATTTATTTTAATTTTCTAAGATCTTTCAGATTCAACCAATAAACACATCAGACGACCTTCCAATTCTACATAGACTCGACTCGATCAGTTTCATAGATAGACACTTGGTTCCATAAGAAAAATAAAACGGATTCACAAACCTGCCACCAGATGACGCTACAAAAAAATCCTATACCACCAATCACAGAAGTATCTCCTATCATCCTTCACCATGTTCCTGACTGATTGTTTCAACTTGCATCTTTCCTGCCATTGGTCAACCCTTCTTCTCCTACAACTCTGATTGGACAAATTTTTCATTATATTGCCGATTTAAAACCAAAATACTTCATTGTTAATTTGATTGACAAGGGAATCACAATGATTCCGAAAGCTCTCAACCTTAGTTTTTCTGTAATGTATTTTTAAAACATTTTTATTATAAAACTTTTTTAACAAATTTTGGTGTGTCTGGTGATTTCTTATTCTACTAAATGAAAAGTAAATAGTGCTTTCAGTTCTCATTTGACAATAAACGAACATTTCCTTAAAAATGTTATTTTTAAAATTTTTTACTTTGTTTTTTTTTATTTGAAGTCCCCCCGAAGAAATCCTAACCAAAAATTAAATAAAAAACAAAAAAAACAACTATTCCTTGTCCTGCAATCTGCTAGGCGCAAAAGGACTTTAAATATGGCATTAAATAAAGCCCAAAAGTCATGTATTTAAAACGAAAAGAAATTTAACGTGCCCGATGATTCAAAGAATTGAGTAAGTAAACGAAGGCATGAGTCCTAATAAGGACGAAACGGTCCGTCCCAGCCTCTTCCCGGTGACAACTCAGGGTGCGAATCCTTTCATGTAACGTTGTGCCTTCGTTTACTAACTCAATTCTTTTTTTTTTTTATTTTGTTGCTTTCCTTTAAAAAAAAAAAAAAAAAAAAAGTTAAAATTAGCAATAAATTGGTTTTTGGATGCTCTGCCAATTGTCCAAAGAATTTCAACAGATA
>JAFIDM010002131.1:53588528-53599276 GCA_023159025.1 Thereuonema tuberculata
TACTTAAATACAGCCAAAAGCTCAAAACAAAAGCAATAATAAACCAATAAAATAATTTAGAAAGCGAAGCCAATCAGATGAGAACACCAATATGACGTAACAGTTACTGCTGCATACGCTTCAGAACAGTCAGGCAGTTGAGTTGACGTCATCAACCGCTAGCCGTCGTCTGCTTCATGCCACTATAAACAAAACAAAACAAAAATAAAAAATAAAAAAAACAAAACACATAATAACTCATGTTTTACGAAAACTATATTTAGCAATAGTTTGAACAGATAAAGTCTCATTATTCCATTGGAAGTGATAATCAATATTGTTTCAACACATTTTCTTCTAAAATCATCTTGTTCAATAAAAAGCACTGAAGGATTACCGAAATTGATCTGATGATTCTGTGAAATGGAGTGAGTATAAGTATTATAATTATTGTCCTTAGTTCTGAAAGCAGTGATATGTTGTTTAAAACGCTTTTTTAACTTCTGACGAGTTTCTCCAATATAAAAACAGTCCCTTTGAGTACAATTTAAAGCATAAACTACTCCTTTCCATTCAGAGGGATCAGAAGATCGCTTCGGTTTACATGATAAAAAGCGCAAAAGAGTATTCGAGGAGGGAGATGTTAACGTGAAATGAAAAGGTTGAAGTAAATTTCTTAAACTATTAAACAATTGCTGATGATATGGGATAGATATATGTGTAGTTTGTACATTAGAAGTAATGTTATCATTATGGTAATATTTATAAAACGCTTTTTTTATGTGCTTATCTATAAACAATTCAGGATAATCATTGGCTACAAAAATTTTTTTGATAGTTTCAATTTCAACATTAAAGGCTTCAATAGTGTTAGAAAGCCTGAACGCTCTGAAAACAGCCATAGTAATGCAGTTGATCTTAAACGAAAGGGGATTTTGAGAATAGAAGTTCAATGTAATATCTTGCTTAGTTGGTTTACGATACATAGATGTATATATGTTCTTATCATTTCTAGTAATCAATACATCGAGGAAAGGCAGCCTACAATCAACTTCTTTCTCAATAGAGAATGTAAAGCAAGGATGGATTCCATTAATGATATCAAGAATACCATCTTGAATAGTCGAGTCTGAATACAAAATGAGATCATCAATATATCTACCATAAAAAGGAATTGTAAGCTGTAACTCATCAAAAATAAGGAAAGCATTATCTTCTATAAACCCCATGACCAACTCAGCAATGATCATGGAGGCAGACATAAACAAACCGGAGATCTGCCTATAAAATTTACCTTCAAAGGAAAAAAATTGCATTCTGTAAAGAGCCTTAATTAAGCATAAACATCTGTTAAATTGTTGTTGGTTAATGAATCCAATATAATACTTTGAAACAAAATGTTGAAATGCTTGCGAGACCAACTCATATGTGATTGAAGTAAACAAACTCTCGACATCTAAAGGAAAAAATGAAAAGGTCAAGCTGTGATAATTTAGCAATTAATTCAGTACTGTTACGCAAAGAAAACAATGAATTAATAAAAAAACATGATAATTTTTGAAAAATTAAATTGGACAAATTTTTGATAGCCGAGCCATTGCAATTTACTATTGGGCGAACAGGATACAAATTATCAGCATTTCTGCTTTTATTTGTTTTGGGCTGAAAGTAAATAGTTGGAATTTTTAGAGTGTCATCTTCAAGTTCTGTTGCCGCAACACCCAACAGATTCTAATCGCATTGTTAATTTAAGTGGTGTTAGGCTATCGAATATGCAAGAAAATATTCTAAGCAAAGGGTTAAAATTCAATCTTCCTATCACACCCAAGTTAGTGCAAGTGGTTCCGCCCATTGAGGCTGCTTTGAATGCTAAACCTCCTGATGCTATTTCCGATAATTTAAGATCTAATATAGGAAATATTATTCGTCACTCGCTAAGTAAAGCTGAAGCCAAACCGTTCAATCCTTTAATATTTAGTGAATTGAAAGAACTTAGGAATATCAACTTAAAAGTAGTTTGGTCCGATAAAGGGGGAGAGACAGTTATTCTCAGCCAGGAACAATATTCAAAAATGGGCAATTCCTTTATTTCATCTACGATAGGCATATCATATTTTTCAAATGATGATAAATTAGTGTTGAATTATAATAGGAAGGTATTAAGAGAATTGACAAGTGATGGCGATATACTTCACTGTTTTCAACTGAACTTACAGATGATGATGAGGGTGTAACATGGAAAGCGAGAAGGAGCATATAAGACATTGTTTGAGTTCGATAAAAAGAGTACGGCAGCCGCAGCATGTCGCAATGTTTGTCAAGTTTATGGGGAGGATGCAATAGACGAAAGCATATGTCGTCGATGGTTTCGTAAATTTAGGGAAGGAGACAGAAGCTGCCAAGATCAGGCTAGGAGTGGACAGCCATCACACGTTGGAGAGGGCGATATTGACCAAGCCATAAGGAACAGCCCGAACCCAACCGTGCAAGAATTAGCGGAGACCTTCAACGTACACTGAACAACTGTCGAGAGACGGCTGGTTAAGTTGGGTTTTACGAGAAAGTTGGATCGTTGGGTTCCACATAACCTGACAGCTAAGGAACGGGATGACCGAATCGCCACCTATGTTTCCTTGCTTTCCCGGTACAAAAATGACCCATTCTTGACACGAATTGTGACAGGAGATGAGAAGTGGGTTATGTACCGTAAAAGCGTCGTAGGACTGTGTGTCGCCCTTCTGATCCGCCTGCATCGACTTCGAAAGCTGAACTTCATCCCAAGAAGGTGTTATTGAGTGTGTGGTGGAATGTGCAGAGAATAATTCACTTGGAGGTCCTGCCACTCAACAAAACCATCAATGCTGCCTTCTACTGTCGACAGTTAGACAGGCTGCATTCAAATTTGGTGGTAAAGCGGCCAGGTCTCATCAATTGTCGCGGTGTTATCCTTCATCACGATAACGACAGGCCACATGCTGCTGTCATCACTCGCCAAAATTTACTGGGCTTTGGTTGGGAGGTTTTACCCCCCCCCTCCCTATTCTCCTGACTTGGCACCAACTGACTATCACCTATTTCGTGCGTTGAACAATTCCTTCAGTCAGAAAATCTTTGATGATCTTGATGCTGTGAAAACTGCCATCCAAGACTTTTTTGACTCGAAACCGCCGGAATTTTACCGCTGTGGGATTCATCTCCTACCAGAAAGATGGCAAGAGGTCCTAGATAGCAATGGGGATTATGCACAATAATAGGTACTGTTCATTTTGCGTTTATTTGCTCTTCTTTATCTATATATATAAAAATGAATGTATCTTTCTTTCTTTCTTTGTCTGTCCTTTATACACTCTTAGGCCCTTTGACCTATCTGGACCAAACTTTGCAGAATTACTCTTTAGGACCCTGCGCAAAAGATAGGCTACCTTAGAACCCGGACCCATCCCCCAAAAGGGGTTGAAAAGGGGTAAAAGCCCTGAAAAATCCTATGGGGGGCAGGGACACCCCACTTGGGAAGGGGGATGGCGACACATGGGCGTAAGTGTCACCGGGACCTTACATTTAGGGCCCCTTCTCGGGGCCCCTAAGTCAATTGGAAAAAGAGAAAAATTCGCTCTCCTATGGGGGACAGGTCCACCACACTTGGGTGGGGATGGCGACACAAGGGCCTAAGTGTCCCACCCCCGATCGACACTGGGACATTATATTTACGGCCTCTTCTCACCGAGCCCTTTCTTTCTTTGAGTGGCATTGCAACGCATGCCGGGTACAGCTAGTTGGCTTATAAATGTAGAATTTCCATTGTTGTCGGTTTCAGATTTCAAAATTAAGAAAAAAAAAAATAACATTTTGATGAAAGTTTCATGAAAGTGAGTGAGTACGAGTTATATCCTGTCGCATCATCTCCAACTTATGCTATTCCACCTTTGATGAATTTGCACTAACAAAGAAACAAACAAAAGCTAAATAAAGATACATTGTAATTTTAAACTTTATAACTAATGAGCTGTGCCCCGCGGTGTCACCAGCGTTAAATTCGGCCCTTCGCGGTAATGTTTGGTTCTCGTCGTGCGGCCAAGCGACCCCGTTGCCGCTGCAGCACCCGTTGGTTGACGTTTATGTTTACTGCTCCGCTTCTATTGGTCGTAGTGTGATGTTATATAGCCTATAAACTCCCTCAATAAACGGGCTATCTAACGCAAAAATAATTTTTGAAATCGGACTGGTAGTTCCTGAGATTAGCACGTTCAAACATAGAAACTCTTCAGCTTTATTTATTAGTACGAGATAAAAGTAATCTGTGAATAAGTTTAGAATAAAGCACTGATGTCAGAATAAGCAATACTTAGTTTCTTATATATATTTGAACCTCTTGATCTACACACGTATTTCTATCAGATCTTTAATTTTTTCCTTTAAAAGAAAAGGAAAGTAAGAAATAAACCTTGCTTGGCTACCTAAAGATGAATATAAAATAATATTTACATCTTAAATCCTTTAGGGTATAAGCCAACTTTTGTTGTTCGTTTTATTATGGTTAGTGAATATCGACGTGCAAGTCACTTGTTTGCTTCGACTATTTAACCAATGAGATCCTGACTGTCAGCTTACTGTAGAAGAAGATACTATAGGGCGGCCGGGAAATACCCGTCCCCCTATTACAGTTCGGTCCAAAAAATATCCCCATCTACAATTTTACTCAATGTATGCCAAAACAACAACAAAGAGACTATATTTCATTGGTTTATTGAACTTTTTGTTTTTTTAAATGAAATTAAGTTGTACAGAACATATTGCGTCAAACTCAACTTGCCTTACTATTTTGTGTGTCTACCTCGTGCCTTTTTAAGGGCTTGAAGTCGATGTATCATTGACTCGACAAGTTTTTCACATGTACCAGGTTCGATTTCATGGTACCACATGTGAAAAATTTTCTCACGTAACTCTGCTCTCTAGTACAACAATATTTACTTAGTTTTTTACACATTAAATTTCTTTTCATCCGAGAAAAATCACTTCCAGTCCTCGGATGTCCAGTGTTTATAGAGATTGAGAAACCTTTTTCTTTCTTCAACATGCTTTTTTGTTAGGAGGGCTTTCTTTGCAGGTTTTTTCTTCTTAAGGTTGAGATCAGAAAGACATCTTAGCACATGTTTGATGGGAAATTGAGGTCTTAAACTCCTGCTCAATCTTAAAAACTGCCTTGAATTCAGTTTTCTGTCTTGCTTTGCCGTCATTTTCATTGCCCTGCACAATCTGGGACTGGAGATTTTCTTCCGACCACATTTATACCTCAAACTTGACTTTCCAGTTTCAGCTTGTTCTTTAATATATTTCCCACAGTTTTGTGGTCAATTGATAATTTCCTAGCAACTTTCCTATTCGAGATTCCTTCAGTTTTGAGTCCCAACATCAACCCTTGAAGAAATGTCTTTTCTCTTTCCCATGATCTGTAAAACCACTTCAAAAGTTCATAAATATGTTAATCTACAGCAGTTTTCATCAAAGTTCAAGTGCTGAAGCGAGAAAGGTCTATATAATTAATTAATGAACTTAACATAGGCTAATATTGAGTCAAAATGCTTACTGGGGATATTTTTTTGGACCGAACTGTACGTTATTATTCCCGAACTTCCCGGCACCCTGATATTACATATACTATCAGTTGTTACAAATACTGTTGATTGTGAATCTCTTAAAACTCCTTTATTCTTATCACGAACGACATTTAACTTGAGTCTAAAACAGAATCCAGATATAAACAGATGAATTTATCTCTTGTTGAGTCCAGACGAACTTTCTGATGACGATAGCCTATGTTCCAAATGCTTTAAGAATGCGACGATGATAATTTGGTTTCTGTTAGCTTTCGATCTTTAAAGACAAATCTTTAAGGAATTAAAAACTTTAAGATTTGAAATAAAGAAACTACTCCTCCAAATGAGAGATGGCCGGCGGAAGTTTGAACTGCGCAGCCCTTCCGGTAGCTGATCAATTATGTTTTCCTGTCACAATGGACGACGGGGTCTGTTTTCACTGAGAAAGACATGTTGATAACGCCAAATTAAAACTTCTTTCGACTATTTAGCGTTATTTCAATACCATTTGCTAACAATAAGTATTTATATAAATAAATAAATATATATTATTTATAAATATAATGCTCTTTTGCAAAGTAACAAGCGATTACCTGTCATGGCGGCGTCCTGTCATAAAATCAGACGGAAGTGCCTGACCAGACTAATCGATGATACATGCGCAGATCTCACAAAAACAGGGCGGCCATCTCTCATTTGGAGGACAGTACGGGAAGCGATTTCTTGGAAGAAAAAGTGGTTCTTATATATATTGGATGCACTCTACCAGTCAAACTTTCCCATACAGATACATTCAAGTGATAATAATATAATCAAGTAAAAATCCTTAATATAATAATAACATAAGAGGGGTATGGGAACTTCTCGGCCAACCTATATATTAAAAACACCACTTATAGCAAATGTCTTCAGCATTTTCATTTTCCTTTGTTGTACCAAGAACGATTGTTGGAATATTTGTAAATTATGCTTAAGCATTGAATAATTAAATTTAAGTGAGGAACGTTTAACAATGCATTAATCAAGACTATCACGAGACGTGCATCTTTGATTGACATCACGTTGCCGCGTGAATTGTCTTGGTCAGATTGTTAGAAGTAAAAAAAACGAAGATGGCTGCTCCTGTAAGAAGATGGCTGTGATCAAGTAGGCTTAAATAAATAAAAGGGATGGATTGAAATATCCCGAAGAGAGGTAAAAAGAAGATTAATACGAATCTAAATCCCTGTGTAAAGTGCCGATGTCAGATCATACGTAAGGACTTCCATTGTGCCGAGAAATTAAATGCATATGTGGAACATACACAGTGCCGAATGGAATAAAGTCATAGGAATTGGCTTTATCAAGTGCATCGAGCAAGTACGTATACAAGAAAGTTACATACGATTCAAGACATCAAGTAAGTGAAGAATTTTGAACATTTAGACGCGTATTTACAGTGATACATCTTAACAGAACAGTCCATCGTTAACAGAACAGTTCGTTGACATAAACACATTTATGGCCACCATATTTAACAGTGAAAGACTTATGGTCCCAGCAGTGGCGGATTTAGCACTTGAGAGGCCCTAGGCGCAATTCAATTTTGAGGCCCCCTCTAAATATTTTTTACAACCAAAAAAAAAAAAAAAGGAAATACTTGGGTGGATGGGGCTCCTAGGCTGACTGGTGAGGCCCCCTAGGCTTGCTTTTACAACCAAAAAAAAAGGAAATAAGCTAAATAATTTTTAAATTTTGAGGCCCCCTCGATATGTGAGGCCCGTGGCGCGCGCCTCCTGCGCCTAATGGGAAATCCGCCACTGGGTCCCAGTGAAGCTTATCAACGTTTTAGAACTATAAATGTAGTAGAACTATTTTAAAGTAGTGATAACCAACTTATATAAACTATCTGCATTACCATACCAATGATTATATACAACAAATAGTATATAAATTACATATTATATATTTTAACTATTGTTTACTGTTATTTATTAATACTTATTAATTTAATTAACTACAACGATCACCATCATTCTTCTAAAACTTGTTAAAGCTTTAACAATATACGGAAATTTGTCTTTCGTGGAAACTTGGGATGTCTGAAGACGAATCTCCAAGATGTAAATTAAACAGTCTTCTATTTCAGAAACGAATTAAGATAAGTAGAATTTTTAGAAAGAAAGCAAAACAATTTCTATTCCTTAAAACGAGAAGTTTTTTTTTTTCTAATTATCTGTAATCAGCCTAAAAAAAAATTAACTAATTCAAAAAAATAATATGAATTCTAAATCTGAGAGTAAATTTTCAGTCTTGTGTTTCAAAATATTAACAATGAGCGTCAATAGATAAGCTAAAAAAAAAATCGCCTGCTATTGATATAAGTTCCCCCTAGATTAAATAAATAGTATCAGAAAATAAAATATTCTATTCAAAAAGTTTTAAATCAAAATCTAATCAACCTTACAGAAGTGTACCTTGAAATAAGTATATAGGATTTTCAAAGAAACAAACTTCGCCAGCTTGTTCTTACGGTTGGTTGGTTGGTGTTGGTGTTTAATGGCGCAAAAGCAGCTGCGGCTAAGCTGCGCCAAATTCTTACGGTTATTCTAAAACTACAACAAGAAAAATTATAATAAAAATTATAATATAGATCATTGGTGGATTCGACTTCGTTTCCGAGATATGGACACTTTGTTGTAGGAAGCTGTAAAATGAAAGCTATCTTATTACCGTTTAATAATCTGTTAATTTATGGATCTGAAATGCAATTACATTGAAATCGTTATACCTTTTAAGGTATTGTTCAAACTGTCTACTTCGGTGCTGTGACGCCTGCTTCCAGTGATTGCATCCACGGAGCTTCAGCAGTATAACGGCGGATACTAACAGCAACGTCAGTTACTGCTTGTAGTAATTGTTCCCACGTTTCTGGATTGCCATTCATGTGGACTTTTGATTTCATGTAACTGCTCCGAAATCTAATGGATTAGGTCAGGTGACCGAAGAGGCCATAATACTGATCCACCCCCTCCTACCCGTCATTTCCGTTTGACATCATAGGTTAACCAACCAATACACCTTGCAATAAAATAAAAAAAACAGAAGCCGAATAATGACGGACCTTGCATTGGTTCAAACAGACATTTCACATGTTCGCACTGAAACTACGATTAATTTCGGCTAAGCAGTGTTTCAGTCCATATCTCGGGAACGAAGCCGAATCGACCCATTTTTGAATATTAAATTTTTTGCCTAGAATAACCATCCGAACACACTCGTGAAGTTTGTAACCAGCGTACAGAGTGTTCATGATGGTCATAATACTATGTAACAAATTTTCAAAAAAGTTCTGTTTCTGGTTTGACAGTATTGTTTTCTGTTTAATTGAGCTGCAAGTATGTAGAAAAGAGTAGTTATACCCTAGTTCGCTTTTGTGGCTGTTACATTAGTATTTACATAGCTGCCAACTTTTATGCTTTTTTATTCATTTGCTACCATTTTTTTTAATATAATTTTTTCTAAATAGTCGAAAAGTCTTATTTGAATACAAATTACTGTCTGTTTCATAAGTCTGATATGGGTGCCTATTTCGAGGAGTAAGGAGAGCGCTTTCATCAGGACATGCAACATAAGGAAACAGACATTTCCTTCCCCTTTCCCCCATCAATAACGAATGTATTCAATCTCTTTTTTGAATCTCAGATTGTTTATTTATATCCGATCCAAAATGGTTGCCTTCTCGATGGGTCTTCAAGGGGGGGGGGGGTTACTAAGTTTCCATGCTATCTTTGTCTGTGGGATAGCAGGGACACTAAAGCACTCTACCATAAACGATATTGGCCTAATCGTACTGAGTTCACTGTGGAGAAGCACAACATTAAATGGGAGCTACTTGTAGACTCTCGGAAGGTACTAATGCCACCTTTGCACATAAAACTGGGACTGATGAAGCAATTTGTGGCAGCGTTGGACAAGGAATCTGCAGCATTCAAGCATGTACAACATCTTTTCCCAAAGCTTTCCGAAGCAAAAGTTAAAGCTGGCATTTTCGTTGGACCTCAAATCAAGAAAGTTATTGAGTGTCAAGAGTTTCCCAAGCTTCACAGAGCAAAGGAGAATAAGACATGGATCAGTTTTGTTA
The DNA here is from genome assembly GCA_023159025.1 of Thereuonema tuberculata. Lineage (NCBI taxonomy): Eukaryota > Metazoa > Arthropoda > Chilopoda > Scutigeromorpha > Scutigeridae > Thereuonema > Thereuonema tuberculata. The sequence continues at coordinate 53,598,225 of JAFIDM010002131.1, forward strand.
AAGTAGTCAAAGGCTTCCTTCGAAATCATAAAGCTGAGAACTATGTTGAACTGGTTGAGACTCTGGTTAAAAATTACAGCTAAATGGGCTGCTGGATTTCTCTGAAAGTACATATCTTTGATGCCCACCTTGATAGCTTCAAAGAGAACACGGGTGCCTATTTCGAGGAGCAAGGAGAGCGCTTTCATCAGGACATGCGACATTTTGAGCGTCGCTACCAGGGAACATACAATGAAGACATGATGGGGAACTATATTTGGGGACTTATTCGTGAAAGTGATATGACATATACTCGCAAATTTCTCAAAACTCACATTTCTAGGTTCTTTGTCATCAGTTTGTAAAATTTTGGTTGAAATATACTATTGATTTGAAATATAATGTTCCCTTTTTGTCTTTAAATAAAGAGAAACCCGAAAATTTGTATATTTCCTTAAAAACAATATGCAAATTTCAACTTTTCGTTGTCCTGACAACAAAAGCAAAGTTTTTCCATGGAAATAATTTTTTTTCATGTTTTTATGATAAAACCAAATAGAAAATTATATTGATTACCCAGAAACAAAAATCGTATTACATAGTGTAATCATCAAAATTTAGAGAGATTAAGACAATAAAATTGTCTTAAATATGAAATTTAAGCATGCTTAAATTAAATTACTTAAGGGCTCTTTGAATTACGAGTATTTTGGCTCATTTTAAAAGTGGCCAATGAGATTGATTTATATCCACCAAAATCTAATAAGATGTAAACACTAATTCTAAGGTTTCAAATGTGAAATTTCATGTAAATTCTTCTTTAAATGCAGAAAATTTTGGTCTTGTTTGACGCTTATGAAACGCCGTTACAAGCATCAAGACTAGACAGCAGGACCAAAATCCTACGTTTTAGGTTATGGCACTAATTTATTCTCCCCTACTGAAACATGGCTGCATAATTAAATTCAGTTTATGTTGCTCAATTGTATTAAGAGATCTTTATAATTCTTGTATTACCAATCACTAGTCTCTCATACGGTCTCTCATATGATCAGCACTGGACCAACACCCCT
>JAFIDM010002131.1:53611115-53664529 GCA_023159025.1 Thereuonema tuberculata
TATATATATATATATATATATATATATATATATATATAACTCATTTTTTAAGCTTTTCAATGTGAAACCATCTTTTGCTGTTTAATTCTTACTAATTTGTTGATGGAACAAATATTGAGTGTAGGATTTTTCTTAGCACAAGAGTGACAGAGATTCAGATACATCAGGATCAAGCTATGAAATAGAGAACACGTAATAGAGAAATAGAAGAACAAGAAGAAGAAATAGAAGAACAAGTAATAGAGAAATAGAAGAACAAGTAATTGAAATGAAGAGAAACATACACAGAAGAAAGAAAGAAAGAAAAACATTCATGCCACAGTAGAATTTGAACCCAAGTTCAGGCGTGGCCGCACGGCAGGCGATCACCTTGACGATTCGGGTAGGTCCGAACAGCTCTTACTAATTTCAGAACACTAATTGATTATCTAGGTCCTCGACATCTCCAAACCTTTGCGATGCTTCACTTTTGATATTGAATGAGGGATGAGAATGTGTCGTTTATTAATCAGCAACAGAAAGAAAAAGAAAAAAACTTCAGGTAATTAACAATAAAGCATGTTTCTATAAGAAATTAACTGAAAGTTTTGCTGTTAACAATTGATAACAGTTATGTAGGATAGATCTAAGGAATGAGTCAATGTCCAGAGAGAACCAAAAAAAACCAAACAAAGTCTTACTTGATAGGAACAGATTCAAGAACTTGGAGAATTGATTTTGGAAATAAAAAAGTTAAAAATCAGCATAATTTGATCTGAAACTAGAAGAACGTCGTTGGAGTAGCAGTTGTTCGTTTTATTTCAATCTTTAATTTAGCATTGCAACTCTTGTGGTGATTTATCTCTTACTAACGTAATATGTTCCTCTGGTTCCAAGAAGTGTTTCTATTAAATATAGCTGTAGTTTCGGGTTCTCTTTGTAACTAACCCCCCAAAGAGATTTTTCAACTTGAATTAACCGATATTTGGTTGCGATAATTCTGAAATACATATATGTATATATATTTTTTTTTATTACTTTGGGAAAAAAGTTTAGTTAAAAACCTCCAGTTTTATTTTTAATTTCTGCGCGAAAATTCTTAGGATTTAAATAAATTTTTGGAATGAAAATAATTTAAATTTATCAGAGAAGGACTGGATTTTACTTAAATACACTTAATCTGGTATTTAAGTAGGTTATTTACAGAAGATTTTGGAATGTAAATACAGTAAAACCTCTCAAATCCGGACCATCGGTAATCCGGCCTGGTCCTGAGTAATTTTTTTTTTTTTTAATAACTAAATTCGTTTCCATATCCGCGCATATTCATTATGAGTGAAAAAAGAAAGAAAAAGTTTGTCACTACGGAACAGAAGCTTAATGCATTAAGGAGATTGATTGCAGGGAAATCTGCAAAACAAATATCACTAGAGCTTTGCGTCGGAAATATCAGATTTTTTTTTTTTCAATAAACATTTGAGTGCAAAATTACGAAAATGGGGTTAAATTAATTAAACCTGGCAATATGTCTTCACAAAAATTGAGCTATTGAGTTATTTTAAGAAAACTCTCGGTAGTCTGGCTTTTCTGTAATCCGGCCTACTGGGCGCCACATTAGGCCGGTTTTGAGAGGTTTTACTGTAGTTAGATCGTGGAGGTAGAAATGAAAATTAATTATTTCTTTTTACCAAGGAAAGATGGTTGGAAAAGAGCTTCAGGACAACGGAACCTCTCATTGGCAATGGTGATGACTTGTCCATCAGGCAGTTCATAGTTCTTCTGCAGTGAAGAGACGGCTTTCGTCATTTCCTGTTCAAAGTCTTTGGCAACAAAGCATAAGCTTTCTTTTATGTCCTGTACGATTTCCATTGGAGCATTAGTTGCGAAGGTGTATCCTTTCTCAGCCAACATCTTTGCTAGAAAATCAGTCAGATCACGGCCAGCCAAATCCACAGGAAGGATGGCGTCTGGAACAGCGTAGCCCTCGTAGATTGGGACAGCATGAGACACACCATCACCACTCTCCAATACAACAACGGTTGTACGACCAGAAGCATAGGCAGACAGAACGGCTTGAACAGCAACGTACAAGGCGGGAATTTGGAACGACTCGAACATGATCTGAACCATCTGTTCCCGATTGGCTTTGAGGTTTAAGGGGACATCTGTCAGTAGCACAGGATGCTCCTCAGGGGCGACACGAAGTTCATCGTAAAACATGTGCTGCCAGATCTTCTCCATATCGTCCCAGTTGCTAATGACACCATGTTCAATAGGATACTTCAGAGAGAGGATATCTCGTTTGCTAAGGGCTTTGTCTCCCACGTAATAGCTCTTCTTTCTCGTATTGCTACTGACTGCCTAAAAAAAAAAATATACAAAATTTTAAATATAGAAAATTTATATAAAAATTTTATTATAGAAAAGAAATCAATTCCTGTAATAGAATAAACGTGTATATTCACTTCATTTCAATATTTCCAAAAAAAAAAAAAACTTTACATGTAGATGTTAATGTCAGTATAACAATATTTTCGTAAAAATACTAATCATGTTTCTACCGTAATCTTACCTTCTAAAGATTTTTCTAATCTTATACCTACTTAAATATTGTTAAGCGTTTTTTTTTTGTTTTTTTTGTTTGAAAGCTTAGTATTATCACAGCCCTCTGATTCCAAATTCCTGAACATGATTAAGTCAGATTACAGTTTGGTCTCTTGTTTGATAAGTAAATCAGCAACTCATTTCATTATCGTTTAATATTAACTGATAAAAACTTAACCTGTTGATTAACTAACACTAACATTATCATTATTATCAATTTGACGAAATTATCTACGATTATTACCTTCCTACCTCCGAGTACTTTAAATTAATTAATACTTAATTTAATAATTTCAGATTAAATTTTACTGGTTAATAATACAGTTTAATAATTTTGAAAATCTATCTAATGATAAATAATATTCATAGGATTTATGTTTGCTTTTTAATTGGGTTACATATGAATAAATAAATAAATAAAAAGAGAGAAAAGAGACAGTAAATTTTAAGATTAAAGATAATAAAACAGAATGCGTTTTCATTAAAAAAAAAAGTCAGTAATCAGTGACTAAAAAGAATGTAAAAGAAGATTGGTTAATAAAGGCTTACAATATCTAAAATAGATTTTGATCTAAAAACTCTGTTTCCCTCTTTCTCCCATATAACATTTTTTGTAATTTATTACAAGTAGTAGTAATATCTAAATCGGGCAGGTAGCCAGGATTGTGATCGCCTTGGAATCAACAACATGAGCAACTCGTCCGAGGAACTAACGACGGAAGTCGTTCGTTATGCGCTCTCCTTCATGTGATTTATTTCTAAAACATCTCCCGAAGAAGGCCCGAGGCACGGGGCCGAAATATCGAGATATTATCTCATCCCGGAGTGAGGAAATCCCTCAAAAAAAAGGACTTACAGTATCATGTCTCACTCCTCCTTCAGGACCAGACTTTGCTTTCTTTAAATGAAACTTGAAAAGTAAAATGATCTTAATACTAAAATCTACGGTTAGAGTAAGCTCTTTCAATTTCATCATTTACACACTTGAACATATACACTTTCTTTTCATTTTTTCTTCCCTCAAGCAGGAGGTCCGGACCCCCTGGATGCCCCCTCCCCCTGACTAGGTGCCTATTCTTGGGTTTCCCAAACTAAGACAACACAGCGGGTGAAGAAGCAAAGCACATGTTGCTAAGTTGTAAAAAGGTGTGCAAGTGGGGGCGAGGGATATGTGGTGGTCTTGGTTGTGTCCACGAATTTTCCGAACTATGCGTGTTGTGTTGAGTACCACAGCCTTCTGGAGTTGTGCATAAGTGTTTTTATACTACACTAGGACTTTACAAAAACACTTATGCACAACTCCAGAAGGCTGTGGTACTCACACAACACGGGTAGTTAAGAAATTTATGGACACAACCACACATCCCTAACCATTCTTGCACACTTCTTTTCACTTGGCAATATGTGCTTTGGTCATTATTATTATTATTATTATTATGGGACTTATTTGTAATCCTGACAGGACTATCTTTTGTAATAATATATTAAAATAAATAAATAAATATTATTATTATTAGACCAAAGCTAATCCCTGTATAAGTGGGCCCTGTAGCCGAGTGGTCAGGGCGCTTGGCTGCGGGTTCAATTCCGGCCTCGGCGGAGGGCGGGAATTTTTCCACGCTCCTTTCACCTCCAAACAGGTCTACCCAACTCTCTATAGAATGGGTACCGGGTTTCTTTCCGGGGAGTTAAAGGCGGACGGGCGGGCGTCGGGCTGATCACCCGGCCCCAACTTCGTCCCGTTGGTCATGAAACGCTGGGAGCCTGACCTCCCGCGCCCCATAGGCCTATTCTGGCATGTGGCGGGGAATCCCTGTATAAAACAGAATGTTACTCAAAGCTGGCAATTGGTTGGCATTGTTAGTTTGTGGTACTTGAAACATTACTTTTTTTTTTTAAATCTCAGTAAACGATTATAGATGAATTTTACTGATTGCCACCCCCACCCCCGTACACTATGTCCGAACAGTTCTATATTACAAGAAAAAAGAAGCCCAACCACCACTCCAGGAATCTATAACTCAGACATTATATCGACGCAAAACTAAGACACACTATTTATCTAAGGAATTTAAAAAAGAAGTTACTGTTGCGTTTTTTAACTCTTTGTAAAAATAAAAGAAACGAAATCACTGTTAATACAAAATAGCCTAAATTTCTCTTGTATTTAATACACATTACTTACTTAACTCATCTAAATCCAGTTATTTTAATGACGTAAAAGGATTAAAACACATTATTACGACATGGAATAAGCTTTGTTTTTCGGTTGGATGACTGGTTGGAGGGAATTTTATTTATCCCCACCCTCAGCCCCGCCACAGAAATTCTGAAGATGACGTTTTGTAGGTTGTTCGAGACCAACTTCCTACTTACAATCTTCACACTCCTGTCCATACATAATTCTGCAAAGTTTCACGAAGGCCCATTCATCGGTTCAAAACTGTTTTACAGACACACACACACACACATACACAATCTGTCACTTCCTTAGAAACGTACACTAAAAGTAAGCAATGAGTAATTAAGATTCTTACCTGATTCTTATAACTTCCAACTACAGAAGGGATTTCAACAGTAGGAAGTTCGATACCAGCAAAACCAGCCAGACTGGTGCTGGAACCGTTAACCAAAACAATGGCGCTTTTGTCGTTGTCAGCCATGTGGAATTAAAGTTAGAAAGAAATGCGTAGAATTGAAGAAACAAAGAGATATATATTACTTATCTAAATTACAACATATCTCATTTTAATCGTCATTGATTTTACTAAGTTGGGAGGCCGACCTTTTTTTTATTTTTTTTTCAGATAAGGTTAAAATTATGATTAGATATTCACAAAACAAGCAATTTCTGAACTTCGAAGCTTTGACGTTGAAAAAAATTTTTTTATTATTATTATTGTTATTTCAATTTATTTTAAACAAGTAGAATCGTAGAAATCTTACAGTTGGGAATGAACCTCTCCTAATCATACTTAAGTTATAATTCAGATTAAATAAAATCTTTCATTCATATTTCAGTGAAAAAAAATACTTAATAATATCGATTACTTCGGATTCAACCACTTGCTAGTTATAGAAGGACGTAATAACAGGGATACAGAAGTCGTCAATATTTTATGAAATTTTTTCTTAAATGACTTTTAACAAAAATACGCTCAAATCACATCAGGACTTTTTACCCCTGTATCTCATTTAGTTCCCAAGAAAAAGGGCTTACAGCTCTTCTTTTTATATATGTAGAATATATATAATAGTAGGGAAATTGTATTTTTCTTTCCTTTTTTTCTTCATAAACTCCTTATCAATGAATTCGTATTTAAAATAAGATAGGAGAGTGATTAGTAAACCAATCACAGTGCTTCGCAACGGCTTCTGAGTCACCTTTACTTTAGAATAGACTGCGCCGGGGTGGTCTAAGAAATGCTCGTGCGAGTCTCTTTGCGACCCCATGCTATCTTATCCATCCCTATTTATATGGACTAATCGTCATTCTTAACTCAAACCTTGTTAATACACTGAATTCCTAATAATGATTAAAAAAAAAAACTTAAGTTGAGAAACTGTGAAAAGATTTAAAATGGGGAGAAAAAAATTGAAGAATAAGAATGGCTATGAGGGGATCTAATCTATTACAGTGCAACTTGGATAATTCGAAAGTCTTTAATTCGAAGTCGTGGTTAATTCGAAGATTTCTCTTAGTCCCTTGAATTTCTTATTAAATCAATGTTAAAAAATCGTGGATAATTCGAAGTTCAACTTCCTTGATTTGAATTTTTTTATAAAAAATTTCGAACCATAACGACTTTTCGGCGTTTCATCGTTAAGAAATTCGACACGTGACAACTGAAATCCCCTTCCCGCCACCGTTCGACACGTGACGCCATTCGAGCTTTCTGCTGTCAGTGTCACCATGTCTTTCAGTAAACCACGCGTGTACAAGAATTTAACGTTCGCTGAAAAGGTCGCCGTCATTCGCGAGGTGGAAAAGGATGTGAAGAAGAAATGCCAAATCGCCAACGAGTACGGGATAGCCCCGAATTTCGTCGGTACATTGAAGGACAAACCAACGTAAGTGAAGCTGTTTTCCGTTCACTAAACATGCTTGATGATTTTGCTAACCTTAAGCGACTGAATTCTACAAAACAATCAGACATTGCACAATTTTTTGAAAAACTATAATTTTCTGTATTGAATGTAATATGTACTGTAGCTTACGAAATATAAATCTTATTTTGTTTACATACATATAGTGTTTAAGTCTTTCATACCATGATCTTTCTGAATAAATATTTACTTATTGACAGAATAATCTTTTCAAGCATTCAGTGGACCTGAAATTAAAGTTAAAAGATGTAACTTGTTTAATTGTGAAATGAAAAACTGTGAAAAGATTTAAAATGGGGAGAAAAAATTGAAGAATAAGAATGGCCCAAGAGGGGATCTAATCTATTAGCACGACGCTCTAACCAACTGAGCTAACAGAAGCCGTTGCGAAGCATTGTGGGATGTGTGTCCACAGACAGACAGACAAACCGGGGATATCAGGCGTCTTTCAGAAGCCTAAAAAGTAAATAAATAAAATAAAAATCGAAAAATGCTTCAATCTGGCTTTGAAACTCAATACTTTTATAAATAAGTTCATTTTTCGTAAGGCCCTTTACTTCATCAATGTCCTATAACTTTTAAATAATAACGTCAATATTTTATAGGAAACTACTAACATTTGGATCATTATTTTTCTTATTTCAGTGGCTTATTTAAAAATATAATCCTAGAAAATAATACTTCAGCAGTTGCTATTTTTTTATGAAAGTTCAATAGATGAAAAAGTTCATCAGTAGATTTTAAGTTTAGCTTGCATTTTCTTCACTTCCACTGCTCTATTTTGATCTTGAAAGAAAGAAAAAGAAAATAAGCTTAAAAATATTTTATTGTAAGCTTCCATTTTTTTAATGTGCTTTACGACAGAAAAAAAAAATAATAAAATAAGCAAAAATAAAAAATAAATAAAAATCGAAAGGTTCTGAATGGAAAAAGCCGTATACTGTATTAGTTCTATTATTAATCGCTAGGTGGAGCCATGTTACGAATATCTAAACTGAGGAGCCGCTTTTTTCCCTTGCTTTGATATTTGCCAAAAAGTATTAGTTTTAATAGTGAACATGAATATAGCACCTCCAAAAATTAAAATACAACAAAATACACATTGTTTTCAATTTTACTTCAGCTGTTTTATGAATTTTTAGGGATTATTTCGTAGGTAAACAACCTTCCTCTTCCTCGATACACGCTCACAAATAATTAGCTACAATCTTGTACATAGAACGTTACCTGAGCCTCCCCGGGAGATTAGGTTTTTTTTTTTTTTAGCCAAGAAATGTATTAACCTTTATTTATTTATTTTGTAAAGAATGACTTGTTCAGAGGACCGTGAATTGTTTCTTCGCTTTCAAAGTAAAATCTTATATATTCATTCTTTCTTTCTTTTTATTATTTATGTTTGGATGAGGGTACTTATTTATAAGCACTGTAATTTTTTAATAAATTTCACAATTTTCGTAAATTACAATTCAAGTATGTCAAATTTAAATTTATACAGTAATTTATTATAAAAGAATATCTAAATTGGTTAATGTTAACAAATGAACAACAAAATATATTTTCTTAAAGCTGTAATAAAGCGAGTTTTGTATTATTTTTATTGTTTGCTTTAGTTCTTGTGCCTACCGACAGAGGGGAGCACCTGTCAACTGTAGCGCTGCAGCCTAGCCTTTTATGACCGAATCCAAGATATATAGAATTTTGAAGGCTAACATACGTTTTATAAATAGTCAAATTGCAGTTGTCCCATTTCACCATTCAGACTAGTTTTTTTTCCTATTTATGTATTTATTTATTTTCCTTTTTTTATTAAATTAATGAAACACAAGATTATAATAAAAAAAATCCACATTAAAAAATATGACCGGTTTCGTCTCTTGTTCAAGACATTGATGAGTGTTTATTACTTTTTTTTATTATTAAAAATTACTTCAGGCTAATGTTAAGTCCTATTATATACATATAAATACTTAGATAATTAATGTTCACTTAGGCACATTGTATATAAACAGAAGTATTATATTTGATATGTTGTTAATGAAAAGACTTGTCAGATTTGGCTCAAAATGAAATCAGATACATAGGAAAGGTTATGATAGTCTTAAGTGATTTAACCAAAATTAATTTGCGGATTGGGGGTGGGGGGTTGTTTACAACCTACCAATAGCCCCTCGTTGCGCCCATAATTTCCTTTGAGTAAAATTTTAATTCACAGATCCTTCTGGTTGTTTCCTTATATAACGTATTATTTATTTTATAGGTTTATAAAAGTTATGGTACATTGATGTATATATAAATACATTTGCCCAGTTATTAATCTATTTTAAATTTGTTTTGATATGGAAAAGCTTTTGAATTTGTTGCAGTTCATGTCTCGCTACGACTTCCGAGTTTCAATTGTTTGTCATTAGATGGCGCCACTTATTCCATTTCGCCTTCATTGGATTCTGTATTTATGAACGATTTCTGACTAAATTTTTAATATTTAGGCAACCCCAGAATCACGTTGTGAGGACCTGTTAAAAATATTTAGCGCGAATTGGGTTATTCTCAAACCAATATTTTATAATCACAGCTAAAATTAATTTAGAAAAAAATTAAAAAATAGGTGGGGGGGGGGGGGGGAAATAGATCATACGTTACTAATTACGCGACAATTTTAAGTACTGAAGTCTGTTAAAGTTTATTGTTTCTCGTGTATTACGTTATGAGCGGTCTCCCAATTTCACGTTTAAAAGAAAAACTTTCCCCATTGAATCCTATGGAAGTTGGAGAAATTTACATATTCAGAACACAAATATACTTTGCTGTAATTATGGGTTATTGCGTAGTTTTTTTTTTTTTTTTTTTTTGTACAATTGGTGTTACTTATTAACTGGGAGTAATTTAGATTAAATTTAAATTAAAATTCTTAAGCTTCTATAACCCCTCCCCCCATCTTTACCAACAACTTACTTCCACTCATTACATAAGAACTTTTTGCAATCATTGCGGAGATATTCTTGTATCACACCTTTAGTAAATATATCAACTGGAACATCTTTCTTTTGACGAGTGAACTTACCTTGTACTGCTGCGGACACAATTGTTTTCTTAGTTTTGTACCCTTGCTATGAAGGAGTGGAAGAATGCAAATATAAAGTAATGATTTTTCAAGATAGTTATTCTTAAGCTTGTTTGTTTTTAGTTACATTTAGTTTTGGACTATGAATTAAAAATTTGATGTAAGTGAAGAATACACATTTAACATTTTTTATTTCGTTTTTATTTGTCACTTTTATAACAAAAGTATAAATACACTTTCACATCCACAAATTTTTTGGCAGAAAACAAAAATAATCATTTGGAAAATAAAACTGTACAATTACCTAAGCTTAAAATAATTATCAATACGGATATTGGAAATTAGAAGCCCGACTAGTTTGCAATTTACTTGTACGATTAAACTGGAAGAAATATTGGAATTATGCGGGCGATTTGGTTTTGGAATGTTCACTTTAAGAAATTTGCTGTGTTGAAAGCTTCAATCCTATTGCAAAGAAATAAATAACCTAAATCGTATTGCAAGAGGTGTCAAACCGCCATTGGATTCGTATTGTCCTTTTCAAGTTCCAGCAGCTTTAAATAGTCCCTTAACAGGTCGTGGCGCAAGTGGGAAAGAGCCATTTTGGAACTTGGTCTCACAGCTGAATCATGTCATCGTTGTGATGGACTTTGTTCGACTGGACGAGTGCTGAAGATTAAGGGAAAGGGGGGGAAAAAAAGGAAAAGGGGAAGGAATTAAAGGAATCTTAGCAAAAAATTTCCGATGTTATTGTGCCAAGGAAAAGTTTATTTTTCCTTTTCGAGGGAATTTTTTGCTAGCACAGCCAGCAGTACCATCACTATAGGAAAGATTAGAAGGAAAGGAGAGAAGGGATCGGCGAAGGAGTCACGCTTCGGGCGTCTTAGAAGCATTTGCGGTGGACAATGCTAGGTCCGGACTCGTCGTATTCTTGTTTGCTGATCCACATTTGCTGGAAGGTGGATAGGGAAGCGAGGATGGAACCTCCGATCCAGACGGAGTACTTCCTCTCAGGGGGAGCGATGATCTTGATCTTCATGGTGCTGGGAGCCAGGGCAGTGATTTCCTTCTGCATACGATCAGCGATACCTGGGTACATGGTGGTGCCTCCAGAGAGGACAGTGTTGGCGTAGAGGTCCTTACGGATATCAACGTCACACTTCATGATGGAGTTGTAGGTGGTCTCGTGAATACCACAAGATTCCATACCTGGGGAAGAAATGGTAAACATTGCAGTTAGTAAACAGTTTAGTACAAAAACGATATTTAGATTTTTCCTTTAGTTTGTTTCTGAAATATTAAAAATCGTTTAAGACTTATTTGCATTTGTAACTGATAGTTAAAAAAGAAAACTTTACAATTTAAGAGTATGAGCAGGTGGATTTTGGATTTTACTGACGTTTAATACCTACATGGTAAATGATTATTTTAATAGTTTAAATGTGCTAGTGTTAAACTAACAGGATGACTGGAGGGTCAAGGAGTTATTGATTATTCGTGAATATTTTAAAGGGGGAAGAATTTTATTAATATTTTTAAGTTTAGTAACTTTTATTTTTGGGGTATGCATTTAGTATTTGATTTATTAGATTGGGAGATTTTAAAGAAATTTTATGCTTACCAAGGAAGGATGGTTGGAAGAGGGCTTCAGGACAACGGAACCTCTCATTGCCAATGGTGATGACTTGTCCATCAGGCAACTCGTAGGATTTCTCCAGAGAAGAGGAGGAGGCGGCGGTGGCCATTTCTTGTTCGAAGTCCAGTGCGACATAGCACAGCTTCTCCTTGATGTCACGGACAATTTCCCTCTCGGCAGTGGTGGTGAAGGAGTAGCCTCTTTCCGTCAAAATCTTCATGAGGTAGTCGGTAAGATCACGGCCAGCCAAGTCCAGACGGAGGATGGCGTGGGGAAGGGCGTAACCTTCATAGATGGGGACAGTGTGGGAGACTCCATCACCGCTGTCCAGTACGATACCAGTGGTACGACCGGAAGCGTACAGGGAGAGGACGGCCTGAATAGCGACGTACATGGCGGGGGTGTTGAACGTCTCGAACATGATCTGGGTCATCTTCTCCCGGTTGGCTTTGGGGTTGAGGGGGGCTTCTGTCAAGAGGACAGGGTGTTCTTCGGGGGCGACACGAAGTTCATTGTAGAAAGTGTGATGCCAAATCTTCTCCATATCGTCCCAGTTGGTTACAATACCGTGTTCAATGGGGTACTTCAGGGTAAGGATACCTCTCTTGCTTTGGGCTTCATCTCCTACATAGCTATCCTTCTGTCCCATACCAACCATCACACCCTATAAAATACAAAAATATAAATCATAAGTATAAAAAGGTCTCATCTTTGGTAATTCAGGACTTAGAGAATTGTAGAATTTTCAATTTAGACTTAGTTAAAGTAGTTAGAACCAGGAAAAAAAAAAAAAAAACCCACGATTTTTAGATTTTTTCCCGCAACTAATTGCTTTCGATTTAATTTGGATTAACCCCCTCAAGCTTTAATCCCGTATTAATAAAACTCGAATTCTCAAACATTTGTTAGGTGCAGTATCTAGAAGAATATACGCCGTGCTCAGTTTTAAACTCGAGATCAAGTTATTTACACAATTTTAGTTATATAATAAATAATAATTTTATTATACTTGATCTGGGTGTTAGCCCTTTACAAGTGAGAATCTGCCTATTTTTTTCTTTTACATTAGTAATATAAATATAAACAAAAATGAAATTGTAACTACAGATAATATCCTTTTTACAATATAATATTAACAACATTACCCTATAAATTTATTTACACCTCTTTATTCTTTTCTATTTTCTCTAAAAATACTTTAATATATTACATTAAATTTTAGTAATATTTTGAGAAATAGGGATGATTTATTTTTTTTTTTTTTTTTTTTTTTTTTTTATTTCCTGAAAACGGCAACTTAATTATTCGGATTAAGTTTATTATCCCCTTATTAGACAATTTGGAGACCAGCCCATCATAGAATAAAAAGAAAAAATATCTCCGAGAATATCTTAGTGTATGAAGACAAAGCATTTTATTTACTGTTAAAAAGGAAAAAAAAAAAAAAAAATTAAAATTAAATATAAATTTTAGCCAATTTTAAAATTAAAAAAAGGTACAACTGCTTTTTCAGTTCCTATACTTCTCATAAAAAGTAAGAATTTTCCATATTTCTAAAGTTATTTCAAAATAAAGTTTTATTGAAAGTTTTAGTCCAACTCAATTTAGATAAAATTACATTTTTTTTCTCCAGTTTCATTGCTGTAACCGCCCCCAACTTAAAAAGGGCAATGGCTTTTTTAATTATAAAAAAATGTTCGTACGATTTCTTAATCTTTTCTTTCCCAACATCTTTGGTCGCCGTCAGCACCACTTAAGGTCAAAAGCATGTCGTAGTTTTTCTACATTCCTCTTGTTCAACCACCAGGAAAAACCACCTTGCATAACTCAACACATCAGCCGTCCGTAACGCTCCGGAACTAGCCGAGTTCCTCTCGTATGACCATATATGGTCATGTTGCAAGGCAGGAAGCTACTCGATTGTAGCCCATTATCTGGTCGAAGCACGCGACAAAGTCTTGTGACAATCAGAAACCTACTTTTTTTTTTTTTTTTAAACCTGAGAGTTTAAAACTTATTTCCATTTTAAGTTTTAATCTTAAATTTTGCAATACAAATGTTTCAGTTTTTACTTCATTTATGTTTCTGCAATTAAAAAAAAAAAACTTTTAGTTTAAGTTTAAATTTTTTTAAAGTTAACAGGTGGTTTATTCCTATTGTAATGGATTCTAGAATATCGTTGGTTACTAACATTTCTAGAGGTAGTCACATTTTTAATGAAATAGTACAATTTATATTTCAGAGCCGAACCCCAATACCGCTCCCATCTAAATTGACAGTGTTCGTCAAATAGGCTTGGCAGACAAAATGGCGTCTGTGAGAGCGTGGCGCTATCGTACCCTCCCACTAATTTCTAGAACTTTCCAGTCATTGTTTAAGAGCCCCATTTTTTTAAAAAAAATAAGTAGAACAGTTTATTTTAGCAATTATATGCCTATTAAGATTTATTTTAAGAAAACTTCATTAAATTCTTCAAATATTTAAGCAATTTGAAGTTAGGAAATTTACCTTTAAGAAAAAAACTTAAGCGACAATTTAGTTTTTACAAACCACGCCGTTCAAACTCGCATTAATTATTCCTTTTTACACCTTAATGGCATAAAGATTAAAAATTTAACAAATCTCTCGTTATTTACCTTATATTATAACAAGTTTATTTCATTTCAGATAATTTTTTTTTTTTTTTAAATATAAAACTAATGTTAGTGTCAAATTTTTAGTTACTAGTAAAACATGTACGTTTTCTTACGCTAACCCCTCCTCCGACCAATAAAAATTTAAGTAAAATTAAATGAATTCTTACCTGATGCCTTGGCCTTCCCACAATGGAAGGGAATACAGCCCTGGGAGCGTCATCCCCGGCGAAACCGGCTTTGCACATGCCGGAGCCATTGTCTACAACGAGAGCAGCAACGTCGTCGTCACACATGTTGTTAATTGAACTATAAACGAAAAATAAAGAAAATAATTCAGTTGGAGTTGCCTTGAACCAATGCTGAAAGCTAAATATTCAAAATTCAAGTATCGTGAAATCTTGCTAGAGCAATATTGCGGCAAAGCTTTAAAAAGCTGAACAAAAAACTAAGTTCAAACATAATTGAACCTGCACTTTAAAATTTGTGCAGAAATTATACAGACTTTTTTCAATAAGTCAGCACTGATAATGCGGTCAGTATCCACGGGATTTTTTTTTTTCCCCCTCTCCCGTTTCTCAGCCGGGTTTCTTTATGCTCTCCAATGCAGTTTACAACTGCGGCACGGAACGATTTGAAAATCTAAAAATAGTTGTTCCAAAACGGAGGCGCAGAATCCACAATGCGGTGCCGGAACAGGTGGTCGTTTTCCCCGACAAGGCGCTCTGCGTTCGGCCGTTGTAACTATCCAGGATTCGGCCAACGAAACGCAGAGGGACGATTTGAAAATGAGAATGCGGGACTTACGGTTATTGTAGTGTATCCGTTGTACAGCAAAATGAATAGTAGCCAACGTCGCCCACGACTTTATACTGCGGGGAAATCACCTCACTTACTCGTCGATTGCGGCGTTTAAAAGAATTAAGAAAAAAAAAAAAAGAAATCCCGCTTGTGCCTTTATGCTCCAGCTATACAATTCCACGAAAACAAAGGCGCTATTCCACAAAATACGACAATGAATCAAGAACTCACTATTGAGACTGTGATCGTACGCCGATTCCAAACTAAACTGTGCCTCAAGCAGTGACTTTGCCGGCTTTTATTCCACGTGCATCCCACTTTCTGCGAATAGTTCGAGCGGGCTTCTGTGATGACCATATTTGGAAGTGACTTGCTGCCTCATTTGCATACAGCTGCCATAGACGGAACCGTAGAGGCAGTGCCATTGGTGGCCTGGGGCAAACGCAATCCAAATATGTCGGTCGTTCTTGGAAAAGCGCTGTTTTAGCCAATCGCCGTCGACTTCGCCATATATGGAAGGCATGACCGTGAAGATCAGTGACTCAAAGTTTGACCCGGAAACAGTTGGTTTCATGGAGGAATACCTCATTGACCAGTGAGTAACGAATGAGTAATAGCGAATGGAAAGAGATGTCCTCGGAGACTAACATCCATCAAAAACAGCCTTTATTACACAACGCTGCTTCATTCTAATCCAGTTCACGAACGGACGATTAGCCGATAGACCATGAATTTTTAGATCGCTCAAATCGGGTCATTTTTATCGCAGCTAAATATTTTCGACATTTCAATGGGCCTTCGACACCTTTGTTTCCTTCGAACCTAAGCATTTAGTCGCCATTCATTCGCGTGGAAGTCACACAATAAAAAGGCTTCTTTTCGTGATAAGAACTCTCGTACAGTTTATATTATAATAGAAATAAATATACGAAGAAACAAAGATTTTTAAAAAAACTATAAATATTAAAATGAAAAATTTGCGAATACTAGAAAATGCTAAAAAAAATTAATCCACTCAATTAATTTATTAAACATAAAATTAAGAAGATAGGAAACTAAAAATTATGATTCAGGTTTATCTCAATTTTATGAATTTAATTCATTTTTTATTTTTTATTTTCTAATTATCCTTAATTAGTTTACAATTTGAAATTCCTATAGTAATTTCTTTTACGTTAAGAGTTCTCGGTGAAGGAAGGATACGTAGATCGTATATTTGATGTATTCATTGTATTTTCATAGAATATCTATGTTTATATTTTATTGTTATAGGGAATCGAAATTTCATGTACGTAGTTATCAAGTGGTTGAAATTAGGCCTAACTACATTGCTTGGCATTTACTCTTGCAACCGTCATTTTGTGAGCAAAAAAAATTGAAAAATAAGCATTCTAATTTTATCAGATAACGTAATCCATGCTTTTTTTTTTTTTTTTAATTTTCAGATGAACTATCAGTAATGCGATCAAGTCATTTTTTTACCATAAATGGTTACATTTTGCTAACTACGCACCTAAAACAAAAAAAAATATTGATTAAAATCCTTTGTTATCAGCACTTATATTTGCAGATAATATGTCATACGGTAGATATTTTTCAGAAGCTTATCGAAATTCCTTTGTATGTTGTATCAATGTTATCTTACATAAGAAGAAAAAAAAATAGTATTAATAAATTCGGATTGAATCTATTATGTAATGTTAAATTTTGATATATTTTAATAAAAATAATTAGTAATTTTTAGTCTAAAATTCAATTTTTAATTAATAACAATTTCCTAAAAATAAAATGTCCGAATTATGGTGTATTGACAAAGTTGAATTGTATTTATTTTTAAAAATATAGGTCGTGTTAAAATTACTATAAAATTAGACGTGAGTCTACTGTAAAATTAAAATGCATGAATTGAATTAATAAATATATATGTATTATTGACTTGTAAAGTATTTATTATTTTTTAACTGTTTCTGTTTTACGTGTATTAAAAATTTGCTTTAAAATTTATTCTAATTAAGTAGACGGTAGATAAAAACCACACACCCTTCACAATATCGTGGCAGACAAATCATACCGATGGGTTGCAGTGAAATGAATGTATTATGGGTGACTGTGAATGTAATGTCACTCGGAGAGTGAATTACAATTTAAAAATTTAAAATGGTATCGTCAATCCTTATTCTACGACACATTTGATGAACAAGGCAAGAAGACCTGCTAACCTAGAAACACGGCCCAACTGCAAGGTAATAGGTCAAGGTTAAGCATTGTTATATAACACTTACAGCGCCCGTAGGAAAACTGATGTTCGTGTAAATATGGATTTTTTTGTATTAAGTAAATAAAGATTACATTTTGAATTTAAATATCATTTAAAAGCATACTTAATTAGTACAATAGTGGTCCATAAAAACAGTGTTTCACACACCGTCTTTAAAAATGGGAATTTTTTTTTCTTTTTATTAATTAAATGGATAGAAAAAAAAAGAAATATTACTAATAATTACTAAATTAAAAATTACTAATTAAAAATAATATTACCAAGGATATTAACATTAAAAATATGTAAAGAAAAAATCTCTTAATTATCGTAAATGACTACTATTTATTAGTGAATTAAACGAATAAATATTTTTTTTTTCTTAATTAAGGAATTTATTTGCATTATTGCATTAAGCAAATGGGTAAATGGTACTGTTGTTTTATGTAATGACCAAATGGTTGAAAGGTGGGATATAAGATTAGGTTTTATTTAATTAAAAGTATTATAAAATCTTTGTTTCTTGTTTTAGTTTAAAGTTAGTGACACCACATTTACTATTAATATTTTATTTAATTATTAATATTAAGCTCAAAATTTAATTGAAAACATTAATTTATAAGAGTAATAAATAATAGATGTTTGTTTTTTAGTTTGCGAATAAAACTTTATACACATAATTAAACATCATTTTGGATAAAAAATAAATAAATAAAACTTAACCCAAAACTTATTTTATAAAGTGGTTCCAAAATTATTGTTAATAAATATAATAGTAATAATCATAGTAATAATAATCTTAGGTCTGTGGGTGAGACTTGAATTGCTCAATTAATCCAGTCAAAGATGTTGTCTTTGTACTGTGTCATATGTTATATAATAATAATAATAATAATAATTAATAAATTAATAAAAAAAAAGCTTCTGTAGCTATCCACTCCGCTTTATTCTTCTGTAGTAGAATACAGTTTTGTAATTGCAAATAACAGATAATATGAAGATATCAATCACTTATTGTTAATTTTTATAAATAAAAAATGAGAAAGTGCAGTTTAATAGTATTTTTTTTTTGTGCTGTGCTTCCTTCGTTTAATAAATTGAGATTAAAACGGTTCTTCAAGAACCCAGCGCTGTTTAAAGTAAAATAAAATCACCAGAGGTCAAAAGTTAAATTGCCTTCAGGTTCGTAAGTTATGGTGTTGCAAAATAGTTCCTGAATTTCATTAGCTTCGTTCTAACAGAGGAACAGAACTATCTATTAACAGTATCACGTGGATTGTATTTTTAGTACATTATTTAAAATATGCAAGTGATTAGAAGATGCAAGTGATTAGAAGATAACGTGTTGTTCACTTCCTTAGATATAAATACCAAGTGCCATAATTTCAGTTTTTTTTTGTTTTGTTTTTTTTTGAATTCCTGATTTCATCGACAGTTAAGTTATAATCAATTGCAAAAATATTGAGTAATACTTGTTCACGTTTTTTCGAAAATAATGTGATTATCAGTCTCTCTTAAATTTCTGTTCTGTTAGGGCATGGTAGCAATGAATTTAATATATCATTGTGTACAAACAGAGGCATTAATAACAATGGTCTATAGAAACTTAAAGAGAACTGTAATTGTTTTATTTGTTAAAAAAAGAATTACTTTTATTAAATTCGATTCATGAAAAATAAGGATATTTTCAATACTAACGTAATACCATTATATTGTTAACAATGTTAATGGAATTGTATTAGGTCACTTGTATCATAATAACGACTTAATTACATAAAAGTTTTTAATATTATAATTATTAAAAATAAATAAAGGAAATGTGGCAACTTTAATTTGGTTTTAAATTACTTGAGATCGTTCTTAAATGCAATGAATGACAATGAAGTTGTATCTTAATAATTATTACAAGTAGTTATTATAACATCGAGCAGGAAGAAAGCATGAGTTGTTAACTATCTCAGAATACTTAATAATTAAAAATTAATTTTAATAATCAAGACTATAGCTTAATTAATACAATCTGAATTAATAAAATATTTAGTTTTCAGCTGAAGAATTACATAAATTAATTGCGTAAAAATTAATAAAAGATCTTAAAAAAAGGATTTTTCCAAATCGTAAATTTTAAATAAATTTAAAAAAAAAACTTTTAGAAAGGTGGAAAAAAATTAATATAAATTTACTTTTTTATTCATAAAAATAAACTTATGAAAATATAAATATTTAAATGTGAAAAAATAACATAATGAAACAAAATCTTTTTTTTTTTTTTTTTTTTTTTAAAAAAAACAGTTAACGAACTAATACAGTGGAGCAATTTTGATTGAAAACCACTGAATTTTTCTTGAAATTTGCAACAATTAGTTGTTTACTTGTAACTGTTTTACTTAAGTTGCCAATGCATTGAAAAGCGTGTCAGGTTTTAGGAAATTGTTTTGCAAACTGCTACTTCCCAAGCAAAACAGGAAACTCGAAGAAATCGCTCGTCCCTCAGTTTACAGGGATTTGCTTTTGAAATAAAAAGACTTCCTTCCTCACTTGGCCTCAAACACCAACGTATCTATGCATTAATTAGAATATCTTTTCGATTATTTTATATAATGCTACAAGATATATCAATTATATTGTATATATAAAGAAAAAAATCTTATAACTTTTTTGTTTGACTGTTATAATATAATTTTAACGAAATTATTTCAGGAGATTCCAAATTTTATTATGAATTATACAGAATATTAATAAACGCAATTAAAATTTAACTGCAATTATTCCTTGATAATTTTTTACAGGACTCCGAGATTAACGATATGAAATTGTAATTTATTGTTGCTTTTGTTTTAACTAAATATGGAAAATATGATTTGCAGAGAAAAAAATAATATTAGTTCTTCTCAAATTTTTATTTTCTTTTATGGAATTGTCATTTAAAAAAAAATGAAATAAAAGACTTATGCAGTTTTTAATTTAAATAATTAATTAGGGTTGTTGTTATTAACTATATTGCAAATATTAACATCATTATTGACAACAATAATAATATATTATATAGCAAAATAATTAAAATGTTATTTATTTAATTGTGAAGAGTAATATTGTTAATTTGATTAATTCGTTAAATCTTAAGAAAAAATATTTATAAGATTATTTTATTAGAGGAATCATCATTATTATATTTTTTAATAAGTAATTTTTTTATTACTTTAGATCTAATACTAATAATATCTTAATATTAACATTTAAAAATAGACCATTCTTGTTAAGTGTGTTGCTACGATATGATAGCCTAAAACTAAGATGTTAAATAATATTAATATTAACTTAAAACTAACGTGATATGCAATAGATTCTTATAATAAAAATTATATGAAATGTTAAAAATCAATGAAACAAAAAAATGTAGCCCATCAGTAATATGCACTAGGAAAATAATGTTAAATTCCTTTTTTACAATATTTATATTTACTCAATTTCCGCATTCTCAGCTGTTATTGGATGCAATTTATTTTTCAGTATTTTGTTTGTCTGCTTTTTTCATTACAAACATGCATATCTTTATAAGTTTGCATTATCCATCATAAATATCGAGTCATATTGAGTTCTTATTCGTTGTTTCTTAAATAAGATCCGAGGTTGTTTTTTTTTCCTTCTTTCTTCATTTTTGTTTATTTTAACTATCAACTCGCAAACAACGGAAACGCATTTTGTTTATTAAATAATCGTATTACATCATAATATCGCTTCCTGTGGACCTTTTGATAAAAAAAAAAAATCATAATCATTGAGCTAGTAAATAATTTTATTCATAAAATACAATCATTGAATTAATGAATAAAGTAATCGTTACGTAGTAAATTAATTCTACTTCTGAATTTGGCTGCGTAATTTCATATAGTGTTTCTGGCATTCCGCACCTCCGTGGTTCCCAGGTAGTGAGGGGAGACTGAGGAGCAGAAAAAGGAACTTTTGTATGTCACGACCACCCCTCTCGAGATGCCAGGTGTGCGCACCTGGAGAAAACCAACCTCCCCTGCTAGCGGGATGCCCCAGGTCAAGTTCTGGCTGGGAAGACGCCAACCCGATGATGATGGCCACAGCAGTGGAAAACACCAGAGAGAGAGAGAGACCATTACCCGATCATTTGCACAGAAATCAAAAGTTTATTTATGTGCGGATCCCCAATATATGATCAGGGTCCTGGTCATTACCCTCTTAATTCACTAAATCAGAAATTCCGAGATAGTGGAAAAACTATTGAAAAAAAGAAATTACATAAAGCGTTTTTAAAACAAAGAATTTTTTTAACTCACAGATCTTATGTTTTTACTTCAAGCGAATGAGATATTCCATTTTTGAGCTAACGAAATTTATATCGTAAATATGTATCAGATATCTACAGTTATTGAGATTAATTACCCTATAATCTTTTATAAAATAAGAAAAATATTTGATTAAAAAAGTTTGTGCAAGAATTTACTCTTTATACCAAGATTTCCGACTATTTCTGACTGGCCTGTATCTCATCTAAAATACTTCGGGTTTACTTCTAATATTTTCCTTATTTTATTCGTGGCGTTTGCCAGTATTATTAAAAATAAACAAATGCTATATTATTCCTCTGCAAATACTCGTTGTAAGCATGTTGCTTAAAAATGCTTCATTTGAATTTGTAGAATTTCCCCCCAGAAGTAAACTTAAGAAATTCATTTATTTCGCTTTTTATGTTAGTCGTACCGTGCCTCAGACATTGAAAGAATGGCATTGGAAAATTACACATCTTTATTGCTTAATTATCCTTATCTATTTTATTGTAAACCATGTTTCACTTAGTGTCTGAGGACAATAAACCAGAAAATTCAAGTACATTAACAGACATAGAAGTGTTCCCTGGGTCCTAGGGATTGTAAAATGCGATCGGCATTCTTCTCTGGAAATAAGGCGGTCGAGCTTTAGACTGACCATATCTCGTCTGATTTGGACGTAGAAACATGGGAGCCTATACTTTCGGTGTCCCCATGAGCCAACATATTGATTCAAAAGGAAACGCCTACTGTTCGTTTTCAAAAGGCAGACCCACCACTGGCGGACGATTCTACTCCGCAGAGGGGTGATACGCTGAGATGGGCACTTTCCTAAGAAATTCTTTTGGACATTTTCGCTTTTAAGAAAAAAATAACGGAAGAGCATTTTTGCAGTAGTATTTATTCTTTCCATAATTCTTTCCCAAAAAGCGCAAATAGAACGCAGCTACTAGTAAACTAACACTATAGAAAGTAAACATCCCCTCTTTGTTTCTCCTCACCCTTATTTGATGAAATCGAAGGAGCCCTGACGCATGCGCAAAAGCATTTAAGGTTCTCGTAAACAAAAACGAACAGTAACTTAAAATATAGAAAAAGCTAAAGTTGAATTAATTTGATAATCCTCCTTATCAAATTGTCGTCTTTAGTGTTGTAGAAACATACCAAGAATCTTACAAAATTCGACGTAACCAATTGTCTCTGAGCTGAAGCTTGAAGATTCGGATCTGCAGGACAGTGTGACGTCTCTGACTTTACTACCGATGGTCACTTTTCTTTAGAATGCGGAAGTTGTGCAGATGTCCTAAGGATAATGAGAACTTTCCATAAAATGATCAAAGAAAACATGCGAATGAATTCGTCTTCCAAAACAAATACATTTTCTTGGCGCACTTTTGTCGTAACTTGACCTCAGTCAATCTCAATACATTTGCTGGGTTGATCACCAATCTTTACCATTTTTAGTTTCACTACATAAACAACTTGAATTAATACCATACAGAGACCTGCAGAGTCTCGAGTGGCGTAGCAGCAGGCGAGCGACAGATTCGAGGTAAGAGGATACAGAGACCTCTGGTGAGAGGTTAACAGAAAAAAGACCATCACCAGTGAATTCAGACGTCAGAAAATGATCATCTTCTGAATTTTGGTGCGTATTTGTTTGTTCGAACCCAAAGGTGTTCTTGATCAGTGTACGCTTATACTTATTACACATTTTTGTCTTGAGATTGCTATTAATGCAAGTTTTCCTTTCCTGAATCACTGTAGTTATGATTATAACGAAGGACAATTTTATATCTACTACATTGTTAGCCATCCGTAAAGCTGGGCGAATACGTAGCAATCTGCGGCAATATTGTGGGACAATATTGTCCCTTTTCATTGCTGACAACCGTTTGCGGCAATAAAAATGAACAATATTGTCAAAGATTGCCCATTTCAAGACAATTGAGATTGTCGGAAAAAAAGGAACAATTTTAGTTGTCGCAACGTATTGCTGGAACGAGAGCGAATCACATGAACGGATGAAATCACGTGACAATGGTGACGTCAAAGGAGGCGGGGCTTCAAAATCGGCATTTCAGTCACTCACGCCGGCCATTTTGTTTGAGAAACAAGGATTAAAAACAGCAAAATGGATCGGCCCAAAACAGATAATTCCAACAACAACATTTTGTCGATTGATAATGAAAGAATTGTAATTGATTTCTACAGAGGGACGGCGTTTAAATACTATAGCAATTCTGTACGGAAACACGCTCTCTTTGGCTCGCCCTAGTGAGAAGCGCCGTAACTATTAATTGTCACGGCAATATTCGTTGCGGAAAAACTACGTGTTCGCGCGTGATCTGAACTGACAACGGTTGTCAGCAATAAAAAGGGGCAATATTGTCCCACAACATTGCCGCAGATTGCTACGTATTCGCCTAGCATAACACTCATCTCAATATATTACAAACGACTTAGTTAAAAAAAAAAAAAAAAAAAAGAAGTCCTAAATCCTAAGAGTTTGCTGCAAGACACACAGTGATAGTAACTGTCAGGTAAACAGTATACATGCATGTATTTCGAATTCAATAGTACTGAACAAGAAGACCAAAATATTGTTGGAAGACCAACCTTCGAGAACCAGAATGTTAAGATCCAGAAATAATTGTTCAGAAACACCAAAAAATCTCAACTCACAGTAGCTGTTTTTATCGTATAGTAATGCTTTAAAGAAATTTTTGACGGAATCCTCATGATATATATGACATTTGATTTTCTACCATTAAAATCTCATCTTTCTAAGAATAAATAGTTTTTGAGTTAAATAATTATTAAAATTTTCAACGGAATTTTCTAGATCCTTGCCACTTTTGGTGGGATTTACACCAAAATCAATTAATTTCTTATCTGTTTTTCTATCTCTGAAAAATAATAACTTCCAAAAATATTTTATTTATTTATTTATTTATTTATTTATTTATTTATTTATTTAAGTTAAAAAAGGATACAATTTCTGGCTGGTCACGGCAGCTTCAAAACCTGGCAATTATAATCTATCTCACACTGCCTTCTCTAGATGTGGTAATAATAATATAGAGACTATGGAACATCTGTTATGTCACTGTCCACAATGTGATTTCAATAGGCTTAAATTAATCTTAGATTTGTCTCACCGTGACATCAAATAGCCCTGCAAAAGAATACCGACTGATGCAGAAACCTGCATTTTTGTATTTCCAAAAAAAAAATTATAAATTCAGTAATGTATGTTAAATCAAAAAAAAAGTTTCAATATGAATCAAGCATAAAGATATATTTTTATTATTTACTTTATTTTTCTGTTACTAAGATGTTCTGTTACTGTAGACAATCATCTGGTAATTTAACGCCCCCCTTTCGGGGAAATGGATAGTTCCGCAGTGAATACATGCGACGTTGAAAGGGAAACGTTTTAAAAATTATTATTTTCTTAGGCCTACATGTAAAAATAAAATTATTATTTTATTACGAGTAAAAACGCACAGAATACGAGTTTATTAAGAACAAAATAAAACGAAAATAAAATAAGAACACAGTAGACAATAACCTGATGATTATTTAATCCCCTTTCGGGGAAATGGATAGCTCCGCAGTGAATACATGTGACGTTGAAAGGAAAACGTTTTAAAATTATTATTAAATAAAATTATTATTTTATTACAGGTAAAAATAAGATTATTTTATTACATGTAAAAACGCACAGTACACGAATTTATTAAGAACAAAATAAAACGAAAATAAAATAAGAACACAGTAGACAATAACCTGGTACACAGAGCCCATGTCAATCATTTACCCCCTTAATGAGTTATCCCTAAGACCTAGCTAAATCGCTTTCTCCTATCCAAAAACGATAGATTCACCCCATGTCATCAAAAACCTTAGGCCAGTTTTCAAGATAAAATTTACTAGAATTGCTCGCTTTACAGGATTGATTTGACAAATGGTTTTGGAAATAATATTAAAATCCCATTCGAAAAGAAAAGCTTATGTTTATTTCTACAAGATATATAACAAAGAACGATACGAAAAAGAGAATAAATGCTTAATAAGCGAAATCAGGTACAACTTCAGAATGAGTTGCAGAAATGTGTTCCAAACATGTGACCAGATTTAACCCATAGGCCATAAAGTGTCTACTAAGTTCTGGTTTCTTTCATTTCATAACTGTTCGTTTAGAATTGGAAAACAATTAGTCCTGATTTATCTGCGGTGTCTAAGACTTCCATATATAGATAAAACCTTCTCAGAGCCCAGAGATGTTTATATGACCTCATTCTGTAGACCAGTCTCCCAGACACGGATTAAGATGATTAACTAGATACATAAGATGATTGAAGAGAAATCATACGCTCAAAGGGACGCGTTGGAGAGGAGTTTTAAGACTGCTTTTCTGAAATGTGTCATCTATACTGTATAATAGCAGCGGTGGTTAATTTATGTCATCCGCATGTAGATCGATCCACCCTAAAACATTCCTTTTTATTTTATTTTATTTTATTTTATTTTATTTTATTTTATTCTAAGGTAGTCCATTAAATATGAATACAAATACATAATTTGTACAAAACATAGATTTACTTCGTCAATGTTACATTGACCTTAATTACATCACATGGGTTCGGGCTGGTGGAACCCAGTTCAATTCACGGCGCAGGTCGGGATTTATTTCCTTAGATGGTTCTCCTCTAGATGGCTCCTAAGGTTCCCCAGCCTTCTGTAAGATCTTGTCTACACAAGCGTTGGAAACGCCGTGTTCTTATGGAACCGAGCGAAATCCCATGTATTTCTATGCGAAGTGAAAGATGCCGTTTACACGAGCGTTTTCAACGCCTTCGTCGACGTTACACTGGATCTACACTGGGGTTGGTGAGCGTTAGCAAAGCTACTCGAGGGTTTACTTTCCATTATTTTACCCCCTATAATAATATCTGGGAGCTAAACAAGTGAGGCGTTAGCAACTATCGTGATTTTTGGGCGTTAGCAACGCGGCGTTTTCAACGTTTTCAAAATGTTTTCAGAATGACCATCCAATCTCACCTTAAGTCCCATGAAACGCGATCCTCAGCATCAGGTAGGCGTACAGCGGGATAGTTTAAGTAATTTATTTTATATCATAAGAACAAATGAATAAGTAAAAAACGTAATTGGAAACGTTTTCTGACTGCAAACACATTCTCAAATATTTTAAGAAATAAAATTTAAGAAAAACTCATAATAAAATATTAGAGATTTCAGGCTAATAAAATAATGAACAGGAAACAATCATGGCTGCTGCTATGAGAGTGAGAAGAAATGGAGAAAATGTTAGCACTACGAAGTATCGTTCAAAAATCAAAAGGATGCATTTGTTTGTATGGAAACAAAACGCTTGAAATTTTGTGCTGAAACTGAATAAAAAAAGATTCTTCTTTTTCTTCTTATTTTTTTTCCTTTTATCCTAAAGTGAACAGAGAATTTGTTGAAACAAAATAATATTGATGTTAAAAATAATCACTGTATTGACATTGACTTTCGCAATGTTAAACAAATGGTAAAGTGATTTTTATTATTGTTATTATTATTTAATGATTTATATGTGTATATTTTATTGGTTATTATATGAGTTTACTAGGGATTTTTTTTCTTCTAATATTGTAATCGTGTCCGTTTGTCCCAATGTTGGCGTGTGTGGCTTGTATTCTCCAACGTCTCCCGGTAGTAAACCGAACCCAGAGGAGTCATAAGCTTATATAGAGTCTTATTTCGGTTGGGTCAAGTTAGAAAGTCCACCTCCAACAGTAAAAAAAAAAAGATCAAAAGGGCAGGGATCAAGGTCCTCTCAACCGACCATCCTACCAAAAAAAAAAAAATGAAAGAAAATACGACCATTTCTATACATTTGGAGATTTGGGGACCCTCGGCCCTCCCCTGCATACGCTTATGTTTGAATCCATGAATGAACCATCTTGAAACATGACGAGCACATTAACGGACAAATTACAATCTTTCTTTTATAAAAACTTTTCCTGTAAGGGTTCCTGTGGAGAAACTTGCGCGTGTGATAAAAAGGTAATAAAAATTCATCTAAATAGTCATTCAGATGCGAAACAATTAACTCAAGCAGACAATGATTTTATTTTTGAACAAAATTAAAAAAAAAAAAAATGCAAGAAAATCTGTTTTTAATTTGCGTGATTTGATTTGCTTATAATTAATTAGTGTAAACAACGTAAGTCCTTTCAAATTTCATTAATTTTCAGCAAACGGAGAATTTCAAGATACAACTGTTAAATATTTCAACAATCTGATTTACAAATACAGAAGCTTTGCTTTGTTTTACGAATTCAAAAAGAAAAGAAAATACACAAAATGTTAAGGTAAACATGATTTAATTGTTTGAGGAACATGATTTTAATTATTTGATATAATAACACCAAATTTACCATATTGTCTTAATTACTATTTAAATTATGACAAATATTTAAAACTAGCTGTACCCGGCATGCGTTGCAATGCCACTCAAAGAAAGAAAGTGTTTGTGTTTTAATTCTGTTTATTGAAGTGCTTTTGGATACACAATATTTTTTGTTTTTCCGTCTGGTGCGTACACGAATAAATCATAAGGTTTTTCCGACGCCTGAACAGCCCACCTATAGCTCTCCGTGTGTGAAGCATTCCAAATTTAGTGATATATGTATGCATATTGTAAAATGGTTCTACTAATTCGGAAATCTTCGCGAGCGTGCGCACAACAACTCATCAAAGTTTCATCGCAATCTGATG
Source organism: Thereuonema tuberculata (assembly GCA_023159025.1). NCBI lineage: Eukaryota > Metazoa > Arthropoda > Chilopoda > Scutigeromorpha > Scutigeridae > Thereuonema > Thereuonema tuberculata. Next base: position 53,639,284 of record JAFIDM010002131.1, read on the forward strand.
AATGGTATAGGAACGCATACGGGACAAACAAACAAAGAAACATTGATTTTTATATAGCTACATTAAGATAGTTTACAGGTTCAACAACAAGTGGTTATTTTTATTCAAGTAATTTTATATATACAGTGCAACTTGGATAATTGGAAGCTGAAGGGACCACTACAAAACTTCGAATTATCCAAAACTTCGAATTAAACAAGTTATATCTTTTAAGTTTAATTTCAGGTCAACTGAATGCTTGAAAAGATTATTCTGTCAATAAGTTAATATTTATTCAGAAAGATCATGGTATGAAAGATTCAAACACTGTATGTAGGTAAACAAAATAAGATTTATATTACATAAGCTGCAGTATATATTACATTCAATACAGAAAATTATAGTTTTTCAAAAAATTGTGCAATGTCTTATTGTTTTGTAGAATTCAGTCGCTTAAGGTTAGCAAAATCATCAAGCATGTTTAGTGAACGGAAAATAGCTTCACTTATGTTGGTTTGTCCTTCAATGTACCGACGAAATTCGGCGCTATCCCGTACTCGTTGGCGATTTGGCATTTCTTCTTCACACCCTTTTCCACCTTGCGAATGACGGCGACCTTTCAGCGAACATTAAATTCTTGTACACGCGTGGTTTACTGAAAGACAGGGTGACACTGACAGCAGGAAGCTCGATTGGCGTCTGAAGCGTCACGTGTCGAATGGCGTCACCTGTCGAACGGTGGCGGGAAGGGGATTTTAATTGTCACGTGTCGAATTTCTTAACGATGAAACGCCGAAATGTTGTTATGGTTCGAATTTTTTTTATAAAAAACTTCGAATTAAGGAAGTTGAACTTCGAATTATCCACGATTTTTTAACATTGATTTAATAAGAAATTCAAGGGACTAAGAGAAATCTTCGAATTAACCACGATTTCGAATTAAAGACGTTCGAATTATCCAAGTTGCACTGTATAATAGTCAAGTTTAACGTGCGGGAAGGACATATAGTGCAGTGCGGTTTTATGCTTCTTTTTCTTGTTATAATTTTATATACTTTATTTAAACTCATATAAGTATAATAACTTCATTGTTGTGAATTATTGTGTGGTTTACCAATAGAATAATCGAGAACAAATTCAAATCTGTTTTGTAAATTTACTGTTGAGTTTATAAAGCAATCAAGTACACTTGGTAGAAAGTGTAATCGTGAATCATTGATTACCATCTGCGATTTCGCTATTTTTGGTTGTAAATGAGGTCTCTTAGTCCATTAAAAAAAAAAAAACCAACGAAAATGTGGTCACTTCTCACCTCGAGATAAAAATCGGAACCAACACTGTTTCTTTTGAATTGAACAAGAGAGAGGTCAAGGAGAGATGGCGAACAGAATTCGGTCAAGTCAGAATCAAGTTCATCGTATGAAATAACATTTCAACGTGAGATATTTAACATCTTTTTTTGTTTATTTATTAACAAATAAACTAATAATTTTCTAAAGTTGTTATATAAGTAATTGACTATAAATTACATAAATGTTTCCGTGGTTTTCTTTTTTTCATTAGGATAAATTTTTAACAATTTTTAAACTATTAAAAAGTTGAAAACACACACAATTAATATAGAATTAGTATTAAGAGAATAATAATCACGTACATAACGTAATATAAATTTCTTCTGTTGTTATTATATTATTTTAAAAATAAAATAATGAAAAAAAAAATACCCATATCTAGTTACATACCCGGATTAAGATTTGAGGGGGAGGGTGCTAAGGATGTTGTGAAGAGTCCATTCAGTTGTAAGCCTATTTAATAATTATTTCAATGATCACTTTCCAAAATAATAAGATACACACACCTCATTGCTTTAATAATAAGAAAACATCAGGTTTTCTTCTCGTTCTTTCTTTCTTTTTCTCTTTCTTTATTTTTGGGTTGGGGGATGCTTCAGCCCCCTTTCCCCCCATGGGTGCGCCACCGCTCATAAAGCCTACGGCATAAAATGTCACATATTCTAAATTATCTTAAAAATAAAATACCATCTCAATTATATTATCTTTAAATAACTGGATAATGCTGCTTTGTCTGTGTTTAAATTGTAACAGTTTACATGTAAATATTTTTAGAAATCATTTATTTTACTTATATATATAGATATATGTATATATATTTTATTCATTTTAATCTTTATCGTTATTTATTTTAAATCATTCGTTTTCTATTTCCTAATTATCGCTGTTCTGTTTATTTTTAAATTCTTTTCCGTTGCAGCCGTTTAATTAGTTAATTAATTTAAATTCAATTCTTGTCCAATCCCTATGTATATTTTTAATTACTTATCCAATGAAATCCAACTTTGTAAAATCTATAAAAACCCATGTTTTCTGTTTAATAAATTAATTCAGTTCAGTTCCCAAACTTGACTCGTTGTTTCTTCGCTCCTAAAAATCTCTCCCACAAACACCATTTCAGTATTACCCTCTATAGTTTTGATATCTCCTATGGATAAAAATAAAAATAAAGAGATATTTGCATTAAATTTAGAAATCTGTTTTATAACGGTTAAAAATCCCAGACTGCAAAATAATGCCTTGAGTAAAGGAACCTAGTGTTAATTTAAGAGATTACGTCATCACGACTAGATTTAATTAATCTGCTCTTAAAGAAGATATGGTTAATCTTTGTAAATAAATAAATAAAATAAGTATCAATGGCGAAATAAGCAGATTTTATTCTTACAATTTTAAGAAAAAAATCTGTAACTCTCGGATATAGGATTTTTTTTTTTTATTTTAATAGAGATAAAATTTAGTACCATAAAATTTTTCTTTTTTTCAATTCCTAACTATGGATTTAAAATTTCTTTAAGTTAAAACTATGAACTTTTGTTTCATTAATTTCATTAGTATATAACATGTAATCATATTTCTCTTGATCTTATATAGCTTTCTTAGATTAGCTCTGCGAGTAAAGCGTAATTATGTGTAACTCTGAAGTTCGTCATTTTCCCAGGCCTTCCTAAGAAGGTATTAATTACACTATTGACTCTTTTTTTTTTTGTTCACATGATTTAGACTGACCAATGTCAAGGTTAATTGGAAAGAAAAAATTACATCATTTTCATTTATGTATTTTTCCTTAAAGAATATGACTCAATAAGGAAAATGTAATGTACCATATGAAACTGATTTTTTTTTCTTTTCCTCCATTAAGTCAAGCGTCACAACAGTCTAATGGCAGTAGGTTCTTTATAATCTTAAAATTACATTCGCAGAAAAAAAAAAAACAAGATGAAAATGTCTTGTTTCAGCCATGTCATGACAAATCTGATCTTCGTACATTGTTCAAAAGCTAATTGCTGAAGTTAACAATAAACTATTGTTACAGTTTCAGTATTAATTTGCAACAATATAAAGTAAGTAATTTTATTAGTAATATCATATTATATAACTAATCAAAATGAATTATTAAAAACTTGTTTAGTAATTTAAGTTTATTACAACAAATAACCATACAAAACTCATACATGTAAATGACATTAGTAAATTAATATTTCGAATTTAATTTCTTCTTTTAAATTATTTCCTTTTTTTATTTATTTATTTATTTATTTATTTTTAACATTTTATAATGATATAACAGCAACATTATTAATAAGAAATTTAAAATCTACTAAAAGTAAAGTCAAAATGATAAAAAATGTAATAAAATTCGAAAATTTATAAACATTTAATCTATTAGTCTCTTTTATACAAACATATTAAATCTATAAATATTAAATAACCTTGTTACTGTATAAAAAGTACATATGCAGCATTTGTTTTTACCACATATTTGTATAAAACCCGTATGATGTAAAAATATAAAGAATATAAAGAATGTTAATAATAATAATAATAAATTAGGCTTTGATTTAAAACTCAGTATGAAATGGTTTTTGTTATAGTTCGTTTTCACTAAAAAAAATAAAAAAAAAATAAAAAAAAGACAGAAGAATGTGTTGTAAATTTTTATATTTTTATTTTCATTATATGTTAAAAGTTTGAACATTGAAATTACGAAAACGCATTGCTGTGATCGTTTGTAATTCGGGGGATGTCTTCGCCAGACGTAGCCCATTTCCTAAATAAGATGGTCCACATTAACTTGACCTTGGGCTTCCGGATATTCAAGTGCATAGGCAGAACCAGAACGAAAATTCAATGTAAAATACTTCTTTTCACTTTCAGCTACATCTAAAGGAAATATTTTATAATTATAAAACTTCAAATAAAATGGCATATAAAATAATGAAATTTTGTAGGAAAATAAAACTAAAATGAAAAAAAAAATATTTTAAAAATAAAATAATAACAATGAAGTAGATTAGAGTATTCAGATTTGTTCATAATTTACGATATTTTAGAGTACATTTTTATCTTTATTATAATTTTAAAAATGTATATTTTTATTATTTATGTTTTTTGTAATTGTTTTATTTTACTATAAATTATTAAAAAAATATAGCCGGGATCTAACGATTAGAGGTCTACAATGAACTGAAAATTATAAAATAAAAATTGCTGAAAGATAAATTATCTTTTTAAATATGATTAGTTATAATATGGGACATTTCATTGAAAAACATAGTAGTTTTGCCTAAATGATGGATAAATATTTCGTTGTATTTGATTAGAAAAAAATTGAAAATTCAAACAAACTATTATTGAAAAAAGTGCTTGTTTGATGAAAGATAGTGTTAAAAATAAACACAAACTCAAATTTCTGAATTTAGAAATGTGTGAATTACATTTGTATTTGCGTAATGCAACTGTAGGCTGGGGAAACAAAGCAGATAAGGTCTTACGGTCATAACACATGACGTGCATTCAAAATACAGTACGCATTAATATATTTAAAATGCTTCAATAAAATTAAGGCTTCTATTGCATAAAAGATATTTTAATATATTAAATATAATAAATAAAGGAAGTATTTACAATGCTTCTGATCATTTTTATACAAGATAATTCTGATGATGATTCAAATACATTTTTTTAGAAATCATTTATAGCAAACGTAAAATGATTTCTGTCCTAACATTTGATTTCTATTAGAATATCAATATAATTATATTGAGGAAATACCTTACGGTAACAAGAATGCTGAACTTAAAGCCTGCTATTGTTATATTGAATGTATTTAGATAAATGTCAAATCCATTATTTTGCTATTTGACATTACCTTGAACGGACCATTAGATGTTCTCGGTAGACTGATTAAAGGATTTATGACTTTACTAAAGCGTATTTAATTAACAGGAGAAGTCTGTTATCGACAAATGATAGGAAGCAAAAATACATTATGGTGTCGTCGTCGAAGGCCTCTCTGCTAATTACATCCTAACCTACAATGTTTTTTGCTGTTTTGATTTGTAATCTTAGGAGTGATATTCATCTGATTTTAGTGTAAGAATAATTATTTCTACTTATATTTTTAATGTGTAATAATTATCATTAACAAATTAATTGGCTTGTTATAATATCGCTTGTGGGGTCAGGACAGGATTTAAAATTTTCATAGACTTTCAGCCGATATCAAAATATAGCAACTTTAGGATGTTAGAGTGAAATATATTCGTCTTACAGCACATTTCTACCAATAATATAACGAGTTAACTGGAAACTAGCACAATTATAGCAAGGCAGTCTTATAGGGCGCAGTTCCCAAAAAGTACGAAACTCAAATGAAATGTATTTGGATATGTTTATGTGTATGTGTTTGTATGTAAGTATCACACTTTGAACTCATCCTGGCATATACTTAGCGACGCGATCAGAATTAAAATTTTCTTCATTTTCTTCTTAAAATTAGAGGAATGGCATTTTTTTTTTTTTCAACATTTGCTTATGGAAAAATATTACAAGCAAATACCGGGCAGAGCAAATTAAAGAAAAAACAAAAACTTACGGCTTCCTTTATTAAAACAAATATTATTTTGTCCAGGATGTTGGAATATAAACATCCTGGAGAATATGTTTTAGTAGTTTGTTGTTGACATTTCTGACTTTCTGCAAAAATCATTTGTTAAATTAAACCGATTACAAATTTCCAATAATACGAGCAAGAAGGGAAATTTTAAGGCTCTGCCCTCTGCTCACTTCATGCTCCACATTGGCTCAATACATCGGAATATAAAAGACTTCGATCTGGAATTCGCATAAGTAATTGATAAACAATTAAAAACCAAGAGTACACGAATACATACACGAATATTCGTAATTCTTTAATTTTAATTTTGTTTTTATTTTGCTGTTTAACGTCAGTCAAACAATTTAATACAAACACAGAAATTTGCTTTACTACACTGTGTTTTCATTTGTTTTACGATTTATTTGCCTTTATAATAATATGTTTTGTGTTTCTATTTTTCATAACTGGCTAGACGTTAATTTTGTATTTTTATTTTTAATGTATAATTACATTTTTCCTCAAGGTTGTATAAAGTTTAAAATAGAAATAATTCCGTTTTATAATCTTTGGACGTTTCACGAGTTTTAAAAATAGTTAAAAACAACTATTTTTCCCTGTTGGATGAATGGAATATTTTGGAAACAACGTCATTTTCCTTCTGACTCAATCAGTGGAAACCCAAAAGAGGAAATACACGAATCCCAATTTCCTTTCAGACAACCCCCAGCTCCCTTTGGGATTAATAACCCCCCTCCTAAAAGGATATTTTGAGCGGAGGTTCCCCTTCTTCGCTCCCTAGTCTCCGTCCCTTTATCCGCTTCTCGAATAATAAGGCAGAATTATATTTTTTCCCTTAAATCTACTCTAAGTTATCAATACATTATTTAAAGTCAAACAACTCAAAATAATAATAATAAAAACAAATTCGTTGATGGTCTGACGATTAAAATTACTCTTCGCTACTTATTGCTGAGTTCAATTGTAATTTTTAAAAAAAAATAACGGTAAAGATTAAAGTAGCTATACTTCAATTTTAATAGAATATTTAATAAATTTATTTTCCTAAATCCGATGATGTGAAAAATGCGCATTGATTTAATAATATAATGGAAACAATCTACATAATGCAGAATATGAAGAGGAGAGTAGAATGGAATTGTATTTGTAATATTTTTTCTTTGTTTTGGTATTACATCTTTATTTAGCTTCAAATGTTTAAGATTATTATCAAAAGTAATGAAGACTGTGTTTTATGTATTATTTATTATTTTATTTTATTTTATTTCAGTAGGAAAGATAGTAATAATGCTTAATAGTTTTGCAGTAAGTTCAGCCAATGTCCGAAATTCGAAAATTCACCATCGTAAACAGAATGGAGCTGATCACGTGCCACGCGACAAAGCACGAGATTTCCAAGAGAACAACACGAGAAACAGAAACTTTCAAAAACAAAAGATCAATCAAGCTTCTTTGATACTCTTCCTGAAATTTTGAACAATTAATTGTAGATAATCTGAAGGATTTGAATACAAAAGGGAAACAATTGGCTGCCATTTCACGTTGACTGAGACAAGAGCAACATTCATGGCCTACTTCGCAAAAAAAAAAAAAAAAAAAAAAAAATCCTTTAAGCTTAACTTCATCACATGTGATTATTTCTAGAATTTTTATTACTGTAATTTGAGGTTAGTTAAACTAATATGCATTAATTACTTATATAATCATTACCTCAGACAAGTATTACATTTAGTTTTCATACTACATTCGGGGCGAGGGTGTGGTTTTTGTTTTCTTTTCTCATTATAATTATTATATAACTTATATTTGTTTTATTGTTAATGGTTCAAGGAATTTCTATTATATTCGTTCTTTTATAATTCGAGTAATTTCTATTCGTATCCCTAAGAAAAAACCTACAAGAATTCAATAAACTAACTGTGATGATGATTTGTATTCCAATTTCCTTTCGGCCATTTTGCAAATCCTAAAATCTGTTGCCAATGGGTTTCCAAAAGACAGCTTTTCTTTTATTAAATCCAAGGTTCTTGAAGATAATTTTTAAGAAAATTTAGAATTTAACACATCAAATATTTATTTTAGAATTTTTTTTTATTGATTTGTGACATATTACGAAAGCTACAATTAAATTGTACTTACAGTAAAGTTTAGTTACAATGCTTGTTCATCTGGATTCGTTGTGGGAAACTTTAATTAGCAAATCAATTTAATTTACAAATGATCTCCCACATGAAATTGTGAATAAAAGCAAATTTCTTTATATGCTTACAGTTGCACGATAAAATGTATTCGAGATGTTTGGCAAAACATAGGACAAATACTTTGCATAATGTAGACACACATTTTGTTGCGATTCACATCAGCGGTTTCTTATAAAAGCGATATATATCAAATTACAACAACAATAACAATGATAGTAATAATAGGCCCGAGTACGTGTTGTACCCATCGTCCTGTCCGCCACTGGTCTGGTGCCTCACACATTGCACCACAGTTTCAGCACACTAGGACTTCATATAAACACTTATGCACAACTCCAGAAGGCTGTGGTACTCAACACAACACGCATAGTTAGGAAATTTATGGACACAACCACACAACCCTAACTATTCTTCCACACTTTGTTTTTTTTTTAAATGTATATACACTTGGCAATATATGCTTTGATCCTTGACCCGCCATATTGTCTTAGCTGGGGAAACCCATGGATTGAAACTTTTACGGCATAATAATAACATCAATTTATCACAGTCACTGAGTCTGTGTGTCTGATCGTCTCCAGTCTTTGAATATGCTTACTAAATTTTACGAAGATGAACCAGCGGTCATTAGGGAAGATTTGTCCTTCCCTAATAATCGTGCATGAATCATCTTGAAATTTAGTATGCAAATTTAAAGACTGGAGACGATCTATATTTCACATTGAAATCTTTTCCAAGTGGGTTCATATCGAAATATTAGCACGAGACAAGAGATTCACCTAGAAAACCATTAGAAACGAAACACAGATGTCTAAACAATGAGTTTTCATTTCGTAAACGAATTTCCTCGCGCTTTGATATGATTCAAAATAATCAGCTTCAGACAATTGAAGTAAGAACGCGAATTAATTTCATTTTTATAAGAAATCTCTTCGTTAGATATTAATTTGCTAAATACAGTAAAACCCCGTTATTACGCTCCCGCTTATAGCACTATCCCGTTCTTTACGCTCCTTTCATACGGTCCCTGTAATTTTCTATATATCTCTGTATACTTTTACCCTCTTATAACGCTTCAAATCCCGCTTGTAGCGCTTTTTTATATCGGAAATTTTGTATCGAAAAGAAATGTAACACTGTAAAGATTCTTTTTTTTTTTCCCTGGTAGGAGGGAATCCTTGAACTCTGTGAAGTGCGGGTCTGTGATACAGTTGTGCAAAATGTCGAAGCAGAAATCCCTTTTTTATAAGTGAAAAATTGCAAATTCTCCGTAAGTACGACGAGAATTCTACATTAAGTCAAGAGGATTTCGCAGAATCTGTAGGAATTCCCTCGTCCACTCAGAGAACAATAATAAAAAATAAGAATGGAATAACCAATGCAGCGAAGGGTTGTTGCAAACGAAAAAAAAAAAAGTGTGCACTAAATCTGCTCCGAAAATATATTAGTATTGTTCCTAGTGGTATATCAATTGACGTTAATAGTTACCTGAACCGCATTGAAAACGTCCTAATTCATAACAGTAGCACACACACACGGCAAACCACTATCAAAGATCTTTTTAATAGGAAATAACCTCATATTTGCAGTATATCTATTGCAGAATCATGTATGTTTCCTGTAAAATGATGTCCAAATCTTTCCCAATCTCGTAAATCATTTCCCGTCTATAGCGCTATCCCGCTTATTACGCTTGTAGGTCATGGTCCCTTGACGAGCGTAATAACAGGGTTTTACTCTATATTCTTCAAATTCCATCAATTTCAAATTCCCTAGATAGTTCACAGAAGTTATCATTCTGCTTTTTCAAGTTTCGCAAATTAAAATAATAATAATTTGTATGCTAATATGTTATTAATTTATATATTATTGCTATTTTAATTTGCGAAACTTGATAAAGCAGAACGATAGCTTCTGTGAAATATCGTTGTAGGGAATTTGAAATTGATTGAATTTGAAGAAATATATTTAATTTCAATTTTTACAGAAATGGAAAATTTTATAGTTGTTTTAGACAGATATCAAATAAAAATAAACTTAGGCTTTCATTTATGTCGTTTTCACGATTTTAAAAAAATAATATTTTAAGGAAAGAAAGTTCTTTGAGAAACTTATTTTACTTTTTATTTTCTTAAAGGCGTTCCTATTTCAGAAAACAGCTTCTTTTCAAAAAAGAAAGAAAAGAAAAAAAAATTCCATTAATTCATTGTTCGCAGTAACGTTCAACTTGAGTCTTAAAGACATATTTTTAAGAAATTTATATATAACAAATTCAATGTAAATAAAAAATTAAAAAAACAAAAACCAGAATTATTTTTTATTTTTCCTTAGAGTTTGAATCATTGAATTTGAGAGCAAAAATATTGGTTTCGAGCAAATGGCAAATTGCCATCTCATGTAAATCAGAAAGAAAACTATTAAGGAAAAAAAAAACAACCCTCGGGATCGAAAGGTGGCTTTTTTTGGTGCGGAAGAAACGCCTAGGTTCCGCAGTGTGTGGGTGGCTGAGACACACCTAGCACCAATTGAAAACACTTCTTGAATGAATGCGAAGGAAGAAGGGTTTTAATCAAAGCCACTTTGAACGAAGCATTGATAAGAAAAAGAAAAGTTTTATTAGATTCCTCAACCCAAGGTTTTTTCCTTTTGGAAAAATAAATTGTTTCTGAGTTAAAATAGAGAGAAAAATGAAATGGAATTTTAGATCCAATAATATATTACTGACTTTCTTATATTACATTGATTATATTCTACATACAGAAAACTCTCGCTTCAGCTGATTTCTTTATTTGTACATATATTATATTTCATTTTTTATCTCAATCATTAATACTCTTCCTGACAATGGTATTTCAATGTAACGAAATCATTCTCACTTGTTAGGAAGTTTCCTATAAAAAAAAAAAAAAAATGATTTAATTAAAAAAGTAGTTTAGATCGAATTTATTTTTTAAAAAATTAGATTAGACGTAACGAGACCATCTTTAGTTTCAGGTAACTTTCTTCGGTTTCTATAAAAGTTAAGCAAATAATAAAATTACTTTCAACTTAGCCTTTTGAAAACTACTTATAAAATTAAATCCAGTTAGAACATTTATTGCCGTAATAAAAAAATATCCTATAATAAACGTCAAGTGAACCTTAAAAAAAATCATAATTATAATAAAACTATATAAATTTTCTTCTGACCTAATAGATAATAACAGAAACAATAAAATTCACGAGTTGTAAAAAAAGTTTTATTTTCATTGCATTTATTTTATTTTATTTTATTTTATTTATTTATTTTATAGAAATCACAACTTTATTTTTTTTTTTGAAATTATATCTTCTTTTTCCACTGTTAAAAATTTTCTGTTTTCTTTGAAATGATTACTTTTTTTTTCTTTAATACAACTCATTGAATATGATATTTATATGTATGTAATTAGTGTTATTCCTATTAAATTTGTTATTTATATTTAAACTTACGTATTTTGGATTTAATTTATTTTAATTTAATGATAAATTTTTATTAAAATAAAGGGATATTTAAATTTAATTTTTTTTTTTATGTAATTTATTTATTTGTAAATTATTTTACAGTAAATATATTTTGTCTTTACTTAACTAGGTTAGGTTTTTTATTTGTTTTTGTTTTTTTCCCGCAATATTCCCCCCAAATCTGTTGCGTGTGAATTGAGAGATTTATGGCGTTTGCTTCATCTTCTTCTTGTGTTGGGGAGTTTCTGAAACTGAATTAGGCCTTGAATCTCTTCCCAGAACTTGACCCCATTGCTTTCAAGGCAGAACTGATCTTTACATCACATTCTGACTGGACCCAAATACCTCCACAGAACAATCGCTAATTCCCGTCCGTCCATTACTACGTAATTAAATATAATAATTTATTTCATTAATTTAATGTTGAAGATGGAGAAGGATTTTGATTTAAACCTTTACTCCCACAACAAGATCAACGACTTCACTGAGAAATCTGTCACGGGAAGAAAATGCTTAATCTCCGGCCTCTGTGTGTGTGTTTGAAAGACTAATGCTTTGTTAGATGAATTATACATATATATTTATCTCTTTGAATAACATTTGCACAGAGGCTTGATCAGGAATAAAAAGAACTTACTGTGATGAAAATAATAATTGTATAACTGTGTAGTATAGCAGAGTTTCTCAATCGAAGGAAATTCTAAAAGATCTAATAATATTTAGTTTCCGATTCAGATAAATATTCTTATCTTATATTCTGGACATCAATTGGATAGCGTTATGCATCATTTGACAGAGCGTCAAAATATACCTTTTTTTTTATTATTGCTTCATCTACTAGCTAAAAGTGTAAACTCTTTATAAAAAATTGTTCCTGCTTGCTATCTCAACATAATTTTGCGGAAAATTTATTTTGAATAAATGTCAATCAACTAATTGAGATTTGCATCATGTGACTAACGACGTTTGTCGCATGGTCATTTGATTCGAAATTCATACGTCATCATGTGAGGTATATTTCATTTTGATACATAAAATTCTTCATTCCATAAAAAATGTGAATTAATATATCAGCTTTGCGTTTAGGCGAATATCTCGAAATCGAATTTTGGCGCTTGGTCAAATAATGCATGACACCATCCAAACGATCTTGGCCAATACAGTAGAGCCCCGATTATCCGCGGAATTGGGTGGCAAGGGTACCGTGGATAGTAAAAATCGCGGATAACCCGAAAAAAGACTAGTAATGAGATGTAAACACGAAAAAAAAAAAAAAAAAAAACATTTCAGCATAAAAACTACGTTTTATTATACAAAAAACATAATATGCAAAACTTTTAAAATATGTACAGTACAACAGAAACCTTTCTGCAGAGCAAGAGCCTGCCACTCATCCACAAATTCCGAGAAGGCCTATAGGATTACGATGCACAATAAACCTGTCAGTAATTTTCGACCTTTACAGTACAGTATATTATATCATCTGTTTCCATTAAAAAATGTTAAATGATACACGTATTGCATTAAGACTTTCGACTATGTTTTTGAAATGTTTAAGTTTTGAAGAGGTATAAAAAGGTTCTTCAAATGCAGGAGCAAAGATTAAGTAATGTTTATAATAATAAATATTATATACAGTATATATTTTTATTTTACAACAAAGGATAAAAAGTTATGTTTTTCTCAAAATTAGTTCAGTATTCCATCCTAATGATGTATTCCATTTTGGACCAACCTTGCTTGCATTCTGGGATATATCACGAAACATACAACAAACTTTGAAGCTACTACAAGGAACAAATAAATATATGTCAAAGAGAGTATAGTTTAGAGTTTGAGACCTAAGATTTACTAGAATTTCTAGACCAACTTTGTAAACAACTGACAATTGTACATAGTTAAGATAGTCAATAGTAATAATTTTGCCTCTGTCAAGATGGGGAAAGAAAATTTTTATTGAAATGATTAATAGTATAGAATACCCCGTTGCTCCCTACAATACCTTTTTTTTATTATTATTTGACATTTATATTCTTAAAAGCAAGGAGAAAGTTCTTGTACGTCAGCTGGTTATTGTTGTAACCCAGTTCTTAAACATAGGTTAAGAACATTTGCATATTTCCAATAAAGACAAAAATGATCAACATTAAAAATAATAATAAAAACGAAATAGTAAATGGCCTTCTTCAGATTTCATATCTGATTCCTGATTTATGTTATAAAGGAAAAAAAAAAAGTACTAAAAATATTAAATATTGTAAAATATTAAATTTCCGTTTCCCTAATTTTTTTAAAGAGTAAAGAAAAGCTTTTACTTTGATTTTCCTTTTCATTGTGAGTAAAAAGAAATTTGTATTGTTACAACCAAGCTGCTAGTCACGTGACCTCCCAAGATCGTAATCAGTGTTACTGTAAGAACGTTTGTCCTTCAGCGTCGGAACTATACTTTTAAATCCTTTCCTATATAGTTGGCCTAAAAAGATTTACAGCGTTTAATCCTTCCTAACTATTCTTTATTAATTTTAATTCTAATCTTAAGCCGATTCCTAGGATCCACAGACTGACCTTCTGAACCAGAATGAAACCGTCCGGCTCTGACCGACTCTAAAACAACAAACCAAGACCAAGGAAAAATATGAATTCCAATTAGCCAATGAGATAAAAGACATTGCTTTAAGAGACCAAGCATTGCTTACAAATTAGTATCTGATACCTAATAAAACTATAAACGCATTAAAGTTTCAAAAAAACCGTTATAAAATTAAACTTACCGTAAGATTTCGGATTTTTTAAAATAACCTGATTAGCAAATAAAAGGAAGCTCAAAATATTAATTATGTATTTTTAAAGATTTTTTTTTTAATTTTTTTGTTTCCAGATTAATTGGTTAAAATGGGATTAAAAAATTGAAGCATACTTTTTAATATTTAAAAAAAAAAATCCTCACAAAAAAGTTGTTAATATTTTCTTTTTCGACTTGTTTTCTTTAAAATTTAACATTATCCCTGACTGCATGTTTTAGGGAATCATCAAGCCATATGTTGGCAGTTTTATTCCATTATTAATCGTTCTTATTGAGAATCATTAATAATTTCATCCGAATTTGTATTATTATAATTTTGAAAGTATTATACCTTTTAATAGACCATTACTGCTTAGTTTTTGTTTTTTTGCCATCTAGTAACTCTTCATTAGTGGAGTGCTAAATATTAATAGAGAATTAAACCGAAAATACATCTTCCTTTGGCTTTTGTTAGAAGAGAGAGGAAAAGGTATATTTTTGTTAGAATTTAATAGTTAGGAAATACAGCCTTATTAATTATCTTTCTTTTCTTTTCTTTTTCTATGGAAAAGAACTCATTTATAATAGAAATGTGTTTTATGGATTTTTTTTTCTTTTATATTTATGAAGTTTCTGTCGTGTACTCGTTGCACAATCTTACTGATTTTTATTATGGAAATAATTGGTGTGGAGTAACGTCACTAAACTTTGTGGATCTATTGAGATGGGTGAAAACTAATAACCTTTCTAATGTTAATTTTAAAATAAACCTTTCTCTAAATAATTTTTTTTTTTTGGGGGGGGGGGGAATGTTATATTTTGTGAATTTTTTTTTTTTTTTTTTTTTCACAAAAAATTGAACTACAGTAAACTAGGAAATGTTAACAAATAAATAAATAAATAAATAAGTTAATGCACTGCTGAGTTCTGGAAATGTAGCTTCTCCAGCTTCATTTAACAGTAATTACTAAATCAAATCGGCTTTGAAATTCTTTCTGAGTTACCTTCTTCTCCGACCACTGTATGCTAAGTCTAAAATTTTAAGGAATTGAAAAAAGAAAGTATTAAACTTTTTTTGTGTTTTAATAATGGTTGTCCGGGATTTATAGACAGAATCGATCAAAAATTGTTATTTTTCCAAAAATTTTATGAACTTCAAAATTAATATTTAGAGATTTTTTTTTTTTTAATGTTTAGTGATAAAACGCTGTAAAGTTAACAATTTCATTTTTTTTTTTCCTAATATAAAATATTTACTTCACAAATCTGAATGTTAGCTTTTTGTTCATCCAAATATTTGACTTGGTCATCTTAAATTCTTTCTTTTTTTCGGCTGAATGAATGCCCGCCCCCGTTGATAATTGCAAACGCAATGTTTTGCTTAAAAACTCGAAATTGTTGCTGGCGGCTGTTGGTGAGACAGTGACGGCGTGCGATGGACTACTCCCAACATGTAAAACATCATTCACAGTCAGTTCAGGCTTATAATTAAACTGCACAGCGAAGCTCAAGGTGTTCCACCAGTTGACTACCTTGTCATCCGTCCCTGGAACCAGAATACCTGGTGACCATCACTGCAGAACTAAGACACTGCTATGGAAGACGATACCATCTCTTGAAGAGATCTGCAAGATTAAATTGTTTCATAACTATTTAGCTCGATCTTCAATAAATATTTTTTTAAAAAAGCTCTAAGTAAAGCCTAATGTAATAAATTAAAATATTACAATAAAACTATTATTATAATTTCTTTAATAGAAAAATACAATTTTTTATTCATTTACAGAAATGTATATTTAATTATATTTTGTGCAAGAATTATTTTGGAGTTCTGTTAGGAGTTTAAAAATCCTATCAATAGATGCTGTTGATACAGATAAAAAAATCACAGATATGTGCCCTTTTTTTTTTAATAATTTCTAAAAAATAAGATATTTGAGAGATATAAAAAGATATGAAAACTGAACAAGAAAAATTCAAATGTGACAATATTCAAAAGATGATTATTATTATAAATTACATAAAAGTTCCTAAACTTGGGTTTCCCCAGGAAAGACAACAAGTGGATGAGAGATATTAGGGATGTGTGGTTGTGTCCATGAATTTCCTAACTATGCTTGTTGTGTTGACTAATACAGCTTTCTGAAGTTCTGCATAACTGTTGTGTTAAGTCCTAGCGCGCTCAGACTGTGTGAGGCACCAGACCAGTGGTGGACAGGACGATGGGTACAACACGTACTTGGTCCTGCCCCTCCACTGCTTCTGGAGTTGTATGCTAAGTCAGTATGCTTACTGATCTTGTCTGCATGTAATATTAAAATATCATAAATAATAAAATTAATTTCTTACAAAATAATCCTCATACTGATAAATGACTTAAGTTCATTGATGTTTTCTTTTTATACATAAAGCATGGTTGTGTTTAACGCATGGATAGCAACAAAACTAATTCTAAGTGTGATATATATCATTTAATAATTTTGGAAAACATTGCAGTAATGGATTTGTCAGCAATTAAAAAAAAAAAATACTTTAATAGTAATGATTGGTACAGAGTTAATTATTTAGAAATTCAAATATCATAGATTAATTGATAAAAGATCAAAATATTAACAAAACATAATATTTGGATATATATGAATCGAAATGTTTACTTTCCATGTTATAAATCAAGAGTTAGGTGTAAAAAATATGGATGTAAGCCATACTGCCTATTCAATTCAGAAAACCTCCTTATTTGGCAATATCTGATCACTTAAGTTCGCCTGGAAATAATAACCTCAAACATACAAATGGCGTCTCTACAAATGACAGTTACTCGAGAAAAGACATGAACGAATTTGAGCAATAGAATTTGAATTCAGTTACGAATTTGAGCAATAGATGTCGTTATTACGTCCTGGAAACATCAATCTATAAGCATATTACATCATAAAAAGCTTTTCTTTCGTGAAATGGACTGTAGTAGCATACAACGTCTCAAGTGTTATTAAGTAGTTAATCATATTAAATCATATTTATTATAATTCTTATCAGGGCAAATTTTCATAGTAATACGTTACTTCTTTCTCAAGTCAACAATCTTTAAAATAAAATGAAAACTAATTTTAGAATTAAGAATAAATTACAAGAAATTTAAAAAAAAATAGTTAAAAAGATGCCTCCGTATGCCATACAAACATTATCAACAGACAAAATAAAAATTAAAAAATGTTCTATCAGAATTTAATGGAGATGAGATTAAACAACGATATGTAACACATTTGAAAAGATTTGTATGACGAAAGGAGGTATTTTATTAGCTAATTGTTTATTATTGCTATAATTTATTCCCTTTCCTAAATTTAGTTTTGTATTTTATTTTAAACGATTGTTGACCTTAGAAAGAAGTAACGAAATACTTCTAAGATTTGCTCTTATAAGAATTTTAGGTAAACATCAGTCGTGCCCGTTTAAATTCTTTCTTTTTAAATTGTGTTGTCATGTTCAGTAATTAATATAACTTTTATATTATATTTTATATTATCAATATCACGCTATACTGATAACTTAGAACCTTATTATTGTATTTTACACGACAGTTTTTACTAACAAATTGTCGCTGGTTAACATTAGCAAAAATTCAATTTGTTTGTAGGTTAACTTGATTCGTTTCACATTAATGGCATCTGCTGAAGTTTCCCAACAGTTATTGTGAAGTGTCGGTGTCGCAGACCTATTTTACAAATAAAGCCTGTTTATCGTTTCATAGGATCTATATTTTAAATAGTCTGGATAATAGGTGTATTCCAAATATCCGGTAATAAATTTTGCAAAAAAACAAAACAAAACAAAACAAGAAAGATGGGTATCTATGGTAACGTGCATCGTAAGTTCTTCCTATCATTTTTGAAAAGGAATGGCTGCGAAGGATAAACATCGAACTATTAAGTACTTTTTAATTCCGGACCTTAAGGATTTATCTCCTATAGGGTTTAACGTTTTGCTGCTGGATGAGTATCCTTTCTGCGCATGCGTAAATCTGCAAACATTCTATACATGAGTGCGTTTCAAAGCATATCCCTACAAACACATCAATTGAGTCATAACTTTCTAAGTAAAAATATGCTCAATAATAATAATATTCTAGAGAATTCTGAAGAATTTCTTTTTTTGTATTGAAATAATAATAAAATAAACATCAGATTAAATATTGGAAAATAACAGTCCGTGGATATGTGGGTTCCAGTCCTTGAAGTTTGCTGTCGGACACCGGTAGGCGGTATCTTGGCCGTGTGAGACGTGTTGGAGTCTTCATTACATTTCATTGCGAGTTTATTTTTTGCATATTTATATAATTGGGTTATTTAAAGAAGTGTATTCTGATCTATTGTATCTGAAGATAACTACGAGCTCTACAGCTAAAATCGATCGTTTTAATTGTGTAGTGATTTTTTTTAATGTTTTTAGTATGTGCGAGTTTCGTTCCAAATTTATTCCAACAACTTATCCGCACGTTAAATTTCTTTTAATTGGAAAATAAAAGTTGAAATTAATAATTAAATGTTCCATTATTTTAGGCGATTGAATCCATAAGAGGCTGAAGAGTGAAAGTCTGCTGGAGATTAGTTAAATCATTTATGATTTAATCACTTAAATTTTAATATTATTTGATAAATTACTTCATAGATTGTTTTGTTGCAGTTGTTTCACATAATATACTATAAACGTCATTAATATTGTTTTTATTATAATTTTCCAGGTTCTTTCTTTTCCGGATTAAAGACGGACGAGCGTCGACCTGGCCTCCCCATATCAATTCCTTCCAATTGGCGGCGTGTTGATGTAATCTTCTATATCTAACATATCATAGAATCTGCATTACATATACGTAAATAAATAAACATACTGTGTATATTTCCTTTAAGGAATAGTTCCATTCATTTATTTCATTTTAAATTGAGTTCAAAACAGGAAACATGTCTCTCAAAAAAAAAAAAAAAAGGAAATAATAGACTATAAAAAGGATTTTAAAGCGTGTTAAAAATATCAAATGATGTCAGGACACGTCATTGAAAGGATGACGTTATCATTTTCATTCTATTGTTTAATTCCAATAGCGTTAAAACAGTACCGTTTTCCTCACTTTGTATAAATAATATTTAAATCGAATTACGTCATGTTTAAGGCTACATATATTTTCAAGGATAATTTTTTTTTATTTAGCTTTCATCGTTCTTATATATTTAAGTGTAGCCTATTATTATAAACCTTCAAATAGTTTTTACATAATTTCTCTTTATTATCTCCGTTAGGCCTAAACCTCATTTACATCTTTTCCTTCCTTCCTTTTATCGAATTTGGCCAACTAGGGACCACGTAACTAGCTCAACCTGACAACGTCAGGGCGTGGCTAGTGAAATTCAAGAAAGGGGGGACGAGAATTATACCCCGTCCAGGATAACCCTGAGATAGTAAGTCTCAGGTGGGAAACGGACGAAACACAGAAGAAGAAAGAAACAGCCATGCAACCACCGGGATTCGAACCCGGGTACTGGCGCATCGGCCACAACGGCAGCCCGCTGGCTAAACCGCACGGCCACGCCAGCACGGCATTTACATCTTTTATTCTATTTAATTTTTACTGTTATTTAAAAGAAAATGATCATTATTATTATATAGTAGCTAAATATCAAGGATATTATTGTTTTGTTCTAACGTTTCTAACCTCCCTTAGAAATTGTCCAAGAGAAAGGATTTGCAATATCGCTGTTAGACCAAAAGGATTCAAAAAGCAATTTTAAAGTCGTAATGCGCCTATCAGTCCTTATCGTTACTTAGAAACTATACGACATAGAAAGCTAAAATTTTCTTTTCAAATCGTGCTAGTAGGCAAGCAACTAGGTCTTTTGATTCTTTTTAACACTTTTTATACATCTTACCATGCCGGTATTCGAAAGCTGGGATATCACTATATTTTGTTTTTTATTTTTGAATTGTTTTAAAAATGAAATCCATTGCCTATTTTCCTCCTGTTCGCTTAGATGTCATTTCGTAACTGCACTCGGAAGTAATAGAGGTCCATTGTTTTCTCGCTTGGCCAAAGTTTTGCCAAGAGATGGTATTAGGTGGCCAAATCTAAAGGGCTGTTTGTTTTATATTTTGTCTTTCCAGATAATTTAGAACGGAGTGACATATTACAAAAACTCATTTTATTGCATTAGGGGGCGTCCGTTAATTACGTGAGCTCATAATGAGGTTGAGGGGTAAGGGAAAATCTCATCAAATCTCATTTAAAGGGGGGGGGTGTCAATGAAAATCTCAGTCAACTTTGTAATTCAGAGAATATACATATTTTAACAGATTATAACATTGTGTGATATTGTTTATGCCCGGCATTTCCCCGAATTGAAACAAGCCCCGAGCAAATGCCAGATTTCATTCGGCAAAATCTCACCAAATCTCATTTAAAGAGAAGGGGGGGGGGTTCATTGAAAATCCTCCACCTTATCCGAACCTCCAAGTGACCGGATAACCGACTGTGCCGGAGCCCGGCGAACACGATGGGAAGTCGTTCTCACCGTTCCTACTTCGGCAATGCCTCACGGTGTATCCCAAACATGCGGCCTATTCCCAGATGCCGTACGATTACTACTGCCCACCTCTTTTGGTGAAAGATCAAACTATCCTTAACAGATGCTGCAAGACGAGTGGCATCTACTTTGCTTCGCGTTTGAAGCTGCAGAAACACAGGTCGGCGCTGCAGGCAACCTCGCCCGCACCTGTGGTCACCCGTCGGGCTGAGGAGCTGCTGTGCGCCGTGGACGATAGGCAGGAGTGGCTGCATGAGGGGGATAATGACTATCTTCTTATTCTACCAAAAGATATGGACGTCATGTGTCCAATCATTACAACAGAGGAAGCGTATGAATGCCCATGGAGTGAGTGAAAAATTAGGGAAGGTGGTGTCGCAGCCTATTTTTTTACTTTTACTAAATTTAATTAAATTCGTAATAGTGCACCTTAAACGTAGTATCGTTTTTCTTCTCTTCTTTCACAGAAAAAATGTATTTAATAGAAGACATCAGTAACGATTTAGGTATTTAGTGATTTGAAACAAAATAAGCTTACATGAACATATCAAATAAATTTAATTATTAAAAAATTATAGGGGAAATCTCACGTGAAGGGGAGGGGGGTCCCCACCGGGTCCCACCACATCTTACCAAATCTCACCAAGGGGAGGGGGGGATCCAAATTTTTTAAAAAATACCCCACGTAATTAATGGACGCCCCTTTAAACGTGGTTTACTGCAAGAGGTTCTGTCGGATATCAGGACTCCAGGGATAAACAAAATTTTGAGTAGGCTGTAATCTCAATTCGATGAAAAAGTGAAGCAATTTGAAGATTAAAGCACTTGACAGACCAGTAATTAAGGTTCCTCCAATCATCAGTAGAAGAGGAGGAAGCGGAGGCCAATCCTTTGCTCGCCCGCCTTAATCAAAGTAAAAGAAAGTCGGTACCCAGGTGATAGAGGCCTGGATGAACCCTGAAAGAAGACATAATTAGGGGAAGAAAATATCGGACCTCTGTCCGAAGTTGAAGATCCTTCACCAGCCCTTAGCAGTTTGATATTGGGTTGAACAAAAAATTCGCTAGGGTTTTTTTTTTTTTTTTTTATGTAAGTTGGCTCAAATACAGTGCTTAGGTCTTTAACATCATACACCATTTTGTTAGATTGTATTGTGACAGTTGCCATATCAGCGTGCATTTAAAACAAAAACTGATCAAAATTTAGTGAATTTTGTGTCTTCAGTTTAATATTGAAGATGGAAAAAAAATAAGCACACAAGACCGATGTTTCTTTGATGACCAGGCAACAACTGTTGAGCTTGGCTGGGAAGTTCTGATTCATCTTCTGTATTCACCAGATTTTGCACCTTCGGATTTCCATTGATTTCGGTCTTTACAAACTTCTCTTAATGGAAAATATTCAACTCCCTGGAAGACTCCAAAGGCATCTGGAACATCAAAAAGATAAAATGTTTTGGGGAGATGGAATTATGAAGTTGTGTGAAAAATGGCAGAAGGTCGTGGAACAAACCGCTGAATACGTTGCTCAATAAAATTATAGGTGAAAATGAAAAATGTGTCTTTTCTTGTACTTAAAAACCGAAAGAACCTTTTGGCCAACCCAATATATTTTTTTATTTTATTTTATTAAGTTTTAGTAAGAAAAAATAAACAACTACTGATTATAAATCTTAATCTGCATGAATCGTAATCCGTGGAAAAAGGAAAAAAAAAAAGAGTCCAGGAAATTTCGCAAAACGCAACATTTATTCTCGGCAACGGGACAAGAACTACTACAACAAAAGAAAGTTATAACAATGCGCACATTCTGAATATTGATGACCCCAAACACAATCACAGGTTTAATCATAACAATACCAACAAAAACAAGTATGAACCTTTAACTCTGAATAAAGTGAATAAAGAAAAAGAAATTCAGCATTGGAATAAAAAGGATAGAATTAGTGCTGAATTTCCTTTTCTTTATTCACTTTATTCACTGATTCTTACAACATGTTAAATTTATTTTCTTCTTTAACAACTCTATACGGATAAATATCAAGTCATTACAAGCATTTAATTCTAGATTAATTAATTTCATTGAACAAAGAATGCGTCAATCTAATCTAAAATAATGAAACAAAATCTTTCACAGATGGGCAGATTGAGAGACAGATAGAACCACTGGAGTTTGCTGTGAACTGAAGTCCTAACTATTTAATATTCAATTGTACTCTAAGGTTTTACGAATTAAATTTGGTTATTCTCATTGACTTCCTTCTATCGTGAATTAATACAAAATGGCATCTCTCCTCATCATTTCCAGGTAAGTTGAATCTTCCAGATATTATGTAGATCTACTGTACAGAAAAAAGAAAATCGCTTTCACTTCAACTACCCCTCAGATCTCAAACATATAACGAGCTGAATCTCCGTCACTTTTTTGCTATTGTTATATTGTGTAGAAATTTCAATATTATAGTTTTTGAGTTTTGAAAAATGAAATAAGACAAATAAACGTTCTAAATTTATACTAAATTCAGTAAATAAAGAAAATATAAAAAAAAACAAAGCATTTTATTTATTTATTTATTTATTTATTTATATAGTTGGATTTTGTGTAGTTAAACAATATAAACAAAAATGAGGATTTTTTCCATCGTAATTCGAAATAGCCCTAATAAATCTTTTTCATTCATCCCTTAGCTTAATGAAAACACTATGAGGGAGTGACGCATCAGTTTTCCTGTATCAGGTTGGGCATCATTTAGTGAATTATTCGTAACCAGAGAGTGTTTTCTCATTCACTCTCTCCTATCGATTGTTCTACACCAGTCAACCCATGACTCATATCGGATACCTAATTCCAAGTAGAAAAAAAAAGTAATCAAGAAAAACGTAATTTTTTATTATATTCTGGTGATTTAGCGAATGCTAGTGGTTTGATTTTAAACTGAAAGCACTCTCAGTCAAGTGCAATGTTGTTGCTCAAAAATTAAAAATAAATCTCGTTTAATAATGTTGCTGCAATTTAATATATATGGAATTAATAATGGAGGCGAACGAAGAATCGAGCCTGGACTGATTTAGAGTTTCTTTGGAAATATTTTATTTCTTTCTTCTTCGATGTAAATAGTTAATTCGTTTAAAACAAATATAAATTGATGTAAACTTATATGTAGAATATTTAAGATTGGTTTGCAAAAAAGTTGCATATCCACCCTAATCTGAGCTAAATTACATTCGACATGATCATGAGACAAAGTAGATGTTAATTATTATCTAATTCATTGTTATTATTATTATTATTGAATCTAAGTCTGTTTTCAATAATCAATAAATAAATAAATAAAGCTTAACAGTACTACTGTTCGTTTTGGAAAGCGAGAATCACAACTCGGGGACGATTCTACTCCGCAAAGGGGTGATACGCTGAGATGGGCACTTTCCTAAGACCTGTTTTTCTTTTAGTCCCTGTTATTTTTGCAATAGTTTTTATTCTTTCCATAAGTCTTTCCCGAAAAGCGCAAATAGACCGCAGCTAGTAGTAAAATAGTAGCTACTAGTAAAATAACACTATAAAAAGTAAAACATCCCCTCTTTGTTTCTCCTCACACCTATTTCGATGAAATCGAAGGAGACCTGACTCATGCGCAAAAGCGCTGAAGGCTCTCGTAAACAAAACCGAACAGTACAAGTTTTGATTGCTTGCTTTCAATTTTGGTTTTAAGCTAAATTGGACAAAGTGATAACTACAGAAGGCACAAAAAAGGAACCAAAAAGATTTTGCACCTCGAGCTGTCACCGGAAGAGACTGGGACGGCCGTTTCGTCCTCTTTAGTACCCATCAGCTAGACAAACTCCACCGATGACGGACTCAGAAGGTGCGAACATATAAGATTCTCACCTTCGCTCCCGGAAGTGAAATTTGTTATTACTTAACTGGTTAGTTTAAAAGCTTTTAAGTTAAAGATTATTTAAGCCACTGCACTTGATTAAACGATGAAAAAATGTTTTCAGTTCAAAGAGCACCCTACTAGCTGCGTCCAAAATGCAGATTCCCCTCCGATGTACAATCTTGTCCATTTTGATGTCCATTCTGGATGCAGCTAGTAAGATGCTTTTTAAACTGTAAATATTTTTTCATCTTTGAATCAAGTGCGATGGCTTAAATAATTTTTAGCATAAAACAATTTCGCGCACGTTAAATATTACACTACTTTAAAAGCTTTATTTTATACTTTAGACAAATTCCTTTTGAGCCTAGCGGAATGCATG
>JAFIDM010002131.1:53664539-53675291 GCA_023159025.1 Thereuonema tuberculata
TATTTTATACTTTAGACAAATTCCTTTTGAGCCTAGCGGAATGCATGCCAAATATTTGACATTTTTTTCCTATACTGGGTATTTTTTATTGTATTAAGCTTTTGTAGGGTCTCGCCTCCGGGAGAGATAGTGGGATTCTTATATCTTCGCACCTTCTCAGCCTCTCATCGATGGAGTTTGTCTGGCTGATGAGTCCTAAAGAGGACGAAACGGCCGCTCCAGATTCTCCCCGGTGATAGCTCGAAGTGCGAAATCTTTTTGGCTTCTGAACCGGTTCGTGAATAGCGGATGGTGGTAGAGTTGGGACTTGAATGGGCTTTGCTGTTTTAGGAGGTGTTCACTTTGGGTCCTAATGAGGATTATTACATGTAGATATCGGAGTTGTGTTTTCATTACATACAAATTCATAACACAAACCTAAATAAAAATTCAAAATTTTATCAAACTTGGTATTTCAAAATTTATATGTGTGTTTCTTAAACATATAAATGCATTTGGAAACCTTCAATCTCAAGCAAGTTCACTTAGCATCAGAAAATGAGATTAATTCTGGATATATTCGACTTTCATGGGAGTGTGAATATTAATTCAGTATTCTGTGGGGATTATTCAAGTAATTTTGATAATGTGACCAAAACTTCAGAACCTCGGAAATTTGACTCTACATTTAAGTGATCTAAGTTCTTTATTGGAATTTTGTCTGATTCCAATTGGAGAAATTAGAGCTTGAAGATGATAAAAATTCTCATGGAACCAAAAAAAATTAAGTTAACAATGAGAATTAATCCTTTAACTAATCCAGTAATTGCACAGGACTTAATTTGATTAAAATTAACGGGATTTATAGGACGTAAGTAAAGAATGAAGATTTTTTATTTTTTATTCGTGAAATGAAATTTATACTTTTTGTATTCAGCAGATAAAGAACATTCAGAATTTAATTTTTTATGTTTTTTTTTGTAGTTTTTTTACGACTTTAAAAAGAAAAAAAAAGAAAGAAATTTTGAGGAAAGTAGGTTTTAAGTTCTTTGAAGAACTTCTTGTGTGGCTTCAGAATAGTCAGATTTCAACCAAAACCTGTGCAACTCTAAATTAACGAATACTTTTTGAGGTTTTTACTTTTTTGATTTATTCATTTGTAAACGTGAGTAGATCTGAACTAGAGTTAAAATATCTTTTTTGATTTTTTTTAAAAAAAGGAAAACTGAAGCAATTTCATTAGTTTCCTTTGATTTTTTAACTTCTTCTATTTTTCTTTTAGGTTAGAATGGAACCCCTAGTTCTTAAGAATTGTTTAGTCATTGGAATTTATAAGACATTTCCGTAAAACTTTCATTCTGTTTTGAAATATTACTAAAAAATATCAGGTCTTTGGTAAAGAAAACAATCACAGCACCAAAGGACCTCAAAAATAAAACCTTGAAGAAACTATGTTTGGTGGGGGAGTACATTGGGAAGGTTCTTGGTATCAAAAAACGTTTTCTAAAACAATAAATGTTGATGTTTGTGACTCATTGGAGTATGCTTAGAAATTGACACCAAAAGTAGAATTAAAGAAAGTTCCAGAAAGATTCCTAAGGAAAACAATCGCTGGCAATAGATCAATAGATCTCAATTTCTAAATAACTACCGCCATATTACTGCGGAAACAGGGGTGTACATTGGATTTTATTTCGGAAGTGACGGAGGGGGGGGGGTCAAGTTAGGGAACCGACCTTCAAAAATCAAAAGGAAATTTTGATAGAAGAGGGGACAAGACCCCCTAAATCGACCATCCAACTAAGAAAATAGGACCCATTCTATAAATTTCGGAGGGAGGACACAGCACCTTTCAGGTTCTCTCCTCGCACTATATACGCCCTGGGGGGAAACGGAATCAAATTCGCATCTTATAAAATTCGCATCTTATAGTACTAGTAACTTAAATGGCGCAGTGATCCTGCTATCATTATCTGAAGTTAAATGATAAGTTTAAATGCGGGAATTGAATTGAACTGATCCTGAGATTTTGAATTTGCTGTAATTTCAATTTAAATTGAAAGTAAATTGAAATTACTTTCGATTAAATTCTAGCTTATTTTGTTTTTTTGTTTTTTTATAAATATTGGTAAAAAGAAAATACATTCTTATTTTTTTTTTTAATATTTTTCAAAATTTTAAAGTTTCCGATTCGATCAAAAGAATTCGTTGGAGAAATCTGTCTCTGATTACAATGGAGAGAGAATAATAATTTCGTCATTCACTAAAAGCATTAATATCTCTTTAGAAATTAATGCTTACAATTATAAAAAAAAAAAAAAAAAATTCTCAATAACTTAATTAGTCTATAACAGCAGGGAACTTTAGAATACCTGTAAAGGGTTTACATTGAAATTCATTGTCTCTTTACTTCACTCGTATGTCTAGTGTTATTTCCTCCCCTGTACTCTGAAGGGGAGTAAATAGTAAGCTCCTTCAGAGCTTAGGGTAAGACAGCGTTCCAAGTGTTTGGAAAGCTTTTAGTTATTTTTAAATTGCTTTACCCTCTTAAGGCGGCTCCGAGGCACACCCAGCTTCTTATCTAACAAATTCCAGTTTTTCCTGGCACGTGATCTCAAGACTCATCGATTTCCTTGATACTAGAGTGCTTGTTCATGGAATCCAATTTTCTCATCGATACAAACGAAATCTATTCATCACCAAAATCTCTTCACAGAGGATTTAGTTTTGAGCTGATTTCAGAGTCAATAAATTAACTGCTGAAAAGTTGTTTTTAATTCACTGAATCATGAAATTTACAGTTGAAAAAAGGTATAAATGTTTTTGAAATAAGATTTTAAATCAACTGACAGCACAGAAAGTATAGACAATCACATATGAATATACAGTAGAACCTCATTATAACGGGCCCTATTATAACGGACAGTTTTAAAAAAAATTGTCAGCCTACAATTAAGGTTAGCGAATTGAAAGTCCATTTATATTTTGTTATTCAATATGCTGAACAATCGGCAAATGAAAATGTGTTTGCATATTATGAACACCTGTGTCAGTTTTTAATTGAAGAAATAAGCAGCAAACAAACCCAGCAGAAAATAAATTATTTTTTTCAAACCAATGAATGTAAGCAATCAACATGAACCAGGACCTTCTTATTCTAAAGATTAATGCAATGTATACGTACACATCTTTTTCAATTCAACCTACTATGTTGAAGGCTGTTTTTTTTAATTGATATATAATAAACACTTTTTATAGCTAACTATTGTACTTTCATTGATGTACACCCTGCTGCATTACATCCCCATAAGAATTATTTGTTATAAACCGGACTTTCATTAAAACGGACAACCTTCAGCCCATATTAGTCCGGTATAATGAGGGTCTACTGTAGTTGACTTATATATTACTTGTTTCACATAAATTATTAAACTAGAATACTCAATTACAGAAAAGAAACCTTTCAAGTTATTTCTACAATTGTTTTAAATTTTCAGTTTCTGGTACAACCAAATCTGGTCATATGAACGCAATATTCGTAAAGACAATATATTAATAATGTTTTTCAAATTAACATCATTTAGGCTAATAAAAAAACTAGTGTTAATGTTGGTAATATTATAATTAACTTTAAAAGTGTTTGGACATGTGTGTGATTTAATAATATGTACTGCATAAATGATTTCTGACCATACTACTATTATTCACTGAACTACACATGAAAGTTACGAGTGTCCTGTATAATAGTAAAATTCTGAAATATAAAGTTTCAATTTTTTAAAATATCATTTTTAACTTAATTATGGTTTATACGGTATATACCACACTTAATAAGTCTTAATTTAAAAAAAAATAAAAAATAATAATAACAGCTACAATAATTCCCCAAAGAATTGGAGATTGCAATGTAGTTGATAGGAACATTATTTTTTTCATTTATTTTCCCTAGCGAAAGAAGTTAGTTTCGTTTCGCTTTCTCTTCCTTCATTTGCGTGTAGATCCTTCCCATATTCCTTTCTATGAGGAACAAGTTCCTCTGTGGTTTCATTTCCAAAACAAGTTTTCAGTTCCGTTTCCCCTTTTAGAATCATCCTTTTACGTTCCTCCTTTTAGAATCAACCAATGGGTTTACACGGATGAATTCGTCAGCTGATGGTAACTCTTTTGATCCTGATCGAATCGGCGTCGCCATGAACCCATTCAATTCAATTGACCTCTACATTTAAGTTTATTATTCAATTACATTATTAAGTCAAGAGAAATAACAGCCATTTGTTGAGTTGTAATAGCGGCGAAGGTTAACTACGTCCAATTAAGACGCTTTAGTAAGCAGTTAAATGCTTCATTCTCATGATTCTTAATTCGAATAATAAAAAAACAATAGTTAATTCTCACACTTTTACGTTTACAAGAAGGAAAAAAAACTATCGTACTAACTCAATTGTAGGACAAATTAAGAGCTCGGAATATTTAATTTAAAGATATCTCCCAATTACCTCCTTTCTTGACAGTATTTTTTCTTAAAAAGGTTTTTCTTCTATTACAGGAACATAATAATAGAATGTTTGTTCGGCCCTCACGGTCCACATTTCCGTTTATCCGGATCAAGTTTTGCAGAAATAAAATATATATTTTTGTAATGTTATTCAATGAAAAAAAAATAACTGATTCATTATGCGTCAAATCAAATCAAATGGTAGTTAAACGTCTGCGTTGTCCGTCAACGGCAAACGAAACTTGCGCAGCAAAAACTTACCAACTGTTTTATTAAAAAATTAACGTGTTCGAAGTTTGTACGAAAACTTGTTATGTATTAGTTTTTAGAGAGACTGTAAATTTTTTGCTGTAAAAATAAGTGGAAAGTTGTAGACAAATATATTGTCAATGGTATTTTCCCAATTTAATGTTTCCTGATTTTCGTTAGTCCGGATCACTTCCGGCCCTATTAGCCGGAGAAACAAGGTTCTACTATACAAATTATTATTTATTCACCAAGAGCTCAACATCATACTGGCAATATTTCAGATTCATTCTAATCGGATATCCTTCTTCAGGTCAAAATGGGATAAGAAATAATCTTTCTTCATTCCCAACTCAAACATAAAATAAAAAATAAAATGAATTCCACGAACTCCAAATCAACTATACATCAACGTGTCACGCTCCGTGCATCTTAAAGCAAGAAGCATTATAACAAATTAATACAGGTAAATTTTCTAAAATACATTTTTTTCTTCAAAATAAAATAAAATTTTTCTTTAAAATGAATTTTTTTCTTTTAATGTCCATTAAATTTATCTTTGAAGAATCAATTCAAACTCCAATGTCTTCTTTTTTTGAAGATAATTGTCTAATCCAAAGATAACTGTCTAATCCAATGTCTTTTAAAATTTATTAGCGTTCATGAATTTCAAAGTTGGATTAATCTACAAAGATAAAATTTTTCATTTTTAATATGAATTTTAAAAGACTTTGGATTAGACAATTATCTTTAAAAAAAGAAGACATTGGAGTTTAAATTTGCAGTTGCAAGAGGTAAGCAACTGTAACAGAGGACATCGTAAATTCTTATTTGATTGGTAAAAAATCCTAAAATATTTAAGTAAATAAAAAAGTATGCTACGTCATCGTCGTATGGCGATAGAATATTAGAGGCGTATTTTGTCAACAGTAACGTCATTTTTATTTTATGTTAATTTTGACTTAACTTACCTCTTTTCAGATTCAATTTTATCTTAAATAGTAGATATTACTTAATCTTCCAACATTTGGAAAGTGCAATGGAAAGTCCTAAATACGTTGAAAATCAATTTCAGGTGTGTACTTCTAGTGGAGACTGACCATTCGACAATGTGGGCAGTCAATTTTGGGGGTTGTGATTAGAGAGGGAATTGGATATTAAAATACATATATTTATATTTTAAGTTACACCAAAAATAAGCAAAGTACCGAATTTTATGGTAATTCGTTCAGCCGCTTTAACATGATGGACATAAAAAGAAACGGAGAAACAAAGAAGAAACTGTTCAAATGATAGACTTCGCATTTTCTGTCAATGAAAAAAAAAATGATTTTGGAGGAAGGTGTCTTTAGTTATCATTTTCGGGAATTATTATAATAAACAATAATGGTTAAAATTTCTGAATAATTGTTTATAATCATTTCCTTCAGCATTACATGGTAGGAGAACCACGTAAATAGTAGTCATAAATCTGCAAATCGGATACAGTAGCTCAATTCCTAATCTAAGGTTGAATTAAACTGTTTAATTTTTGAACCGTAGCACATTAAGAAAGGTTGTAAAATCTGCTTTAAAAAAAATCAACATAATTCAAGATTGAAATGCGTTATAATCTTTATTATTTTGGATTTTAATTGTAAAAATTTATTATTATAAAATTCTGTTACACATATTTTTTTGTCTGTCATCTCCAAATGAGAAGATAGAAGTTTAAGGAAATTGTTGTGGAAATTCGATGACTGATGCATAGTTAGTAGTAGAGGATTATGTTGTTTTGTGAAAAGCACATTCATGTTATTATTTCACCGACAAAGTATAGCTGGAGTACTAACACCTACAGTAAGAGCCAAAAAGAGCTGTTCCAAGAGCTTTACTTACAAGTGAAATTTTCCGGTTTCTTTCTTCATTGATAGTAACTTTACGAAAACATGTATTAATGGTGGTTTTTGATCCATGTTAGGCTCAATTTTATCCAAAATCAATACTGCTGTCTTTTACTGACATTAATTTACGGTAACAATTTCAGCAGTCTAAGATAACACATTTTTTAACTACAATTATTGCTCTTTTACGTGGTTTTTGCTTTAGCTCCTTACCTTATGGTCCGAACTCATCGCGGAAACTATCAAATTTATTTGGCGCCTGGTGAGAAACAATATTAACTGCTCCTCTTCTCCTTTTTTATTGATGTTTGGGACATGTAATACATTCAAAATAAATTACTGTATTATTTATATGAATTGCTTTCTTTATTATTAGAAAATTGTTAAAACCTACAGAAATGTTTACAGAGATAAGAACTCGACGGTATATCTATTGATAAAGTGCCTGGTGCTAGGGCACCACTCGCACCACCCTAGCTTTGGGTGCTGTCGAAATCAATAGGCATGAAAGCTAAATACTTTCCAAAATCAATAAGAATATTTAAACCTATCTTTATAATTTCAGTTCCATAGAATATATAGTTTTTAAATATCTTGATTAGACGTACATACAAGCTTGTTTCGACCTAAAATTACATTGCAAGCTTTGTTTGGTGTTATAAGTTTTTTTTTTTGTTTGTTCTGTTTATGATTAATACAAGACATTTACAAAACCTATAATACTCTTTAATACTACGGATAAATACTAAATCCACTGATTAAGAAAGTTTTACTCTTATTGGATTTAGTGTTTTACCGAAACTTTGTACTTCTATGAAAATGATCTGGAAATCTTCTGGTTGATTAATCTTTGAATTATTAAAGAGCTTTTAAGTCCAGAATCTCCTTAAGGAAATAACTTATCGTATTTCATTGCAGGAAGTATCATTCAGGTAATCAATCAATCTCACATTCTAACAAATTTGAATTGTACACTGAAAACATTTACTATTTCACGTGAATTTTAGCAAGACTTTTTTGTAATCAGAGTTTAATAGAAATACATTTGGAATTCATTTCCAGTCCCTTGACTTTATTTTCATTTGAATTATCAGGATTAGAACCATTGTCGCTTAAAACGATCTTGTTCGCAGTTGTTATCAGGGTTTAACTTTATATTATAGATTTCGGATCAGACAAGCAGAAATCATTATCAGAATTAGGCTTAGTGTTAGCTAACTAGTCATGATAAATAATAATAATAATAAAAATCTGTACTGCAACAGGCCATGCAGGTCCTTGGGTGCAAGGGAGATTAACGCTCCCGCGATTCTCGACCAACGAAATAATAATAATAATAATATTTTTTTTTTTATTATGATTTCATAATACAAAAGTTACAGTCCCATTAGGAATGAAAAATTCCTATCAACAGGTTCTGAATATAGGTATACTATAATCGTTTAATTAATTTTGAATACACTGATAATACAGTGTTAAAACACATTAAAAGACTTAGGTACATCAATGTATAGTTTTTCAAGTTTTTTTTTTATTTTCAAGTAGAACGCTAAGTGCTAATTTTCCAAAATTTTATATTAGGCAGTAACATAATTTAAAAGTAAAAATAATTTTCTGATTTAATTCTAAATATATTTGTACATACCTACTGTATATTAAATGCTTACCAATGCTTAGCTTATTTTTGTCGAGTAAAGTAAGAACTAGTTATAATAAATATTAAGGACATTGGAAGTGAACAAAATTCAACAAAATAATTAAATGAACATATAGGATATACAATAACAATGAAAACAATTGAACAATAGAAATTCATTCTAAATTATATTTTATCAGTCACTTTTTTAATAGTTTCTTTACACTGGATATGCTTCCATTTTTTTTATATATTTCTTTTACATCTATACTGTTGAATATATTTTCAATTAGATACTTAAAATGCCTCTTTCCATAGTGATTGTATATAAATAGGGAAGACGGATATTTTTCTTGTTTCTTAGATTACAAGAGGATTTTTATTTTTCTTCTTGCTTGTGCTCTAAGATTTTATAATAGTTATTAGTTAGTATGTTGTATAATAATAATAATAAAATACTGTAGTAATTTAATAATAAATTAATATTTCCATATTTTCCAGTGGATCTTTAGCTACTATTTTCTTTAGATGTTTCTGAATATTTTTGTGAAAAAAATTAAAAGAATGTTTTTACAGTTTTCTTAATTTCCTTTTTATTTTATTTTAAGATTACAGACTGAAGAAAAGGCTTTATTTCTTTATTATTTCTTTATTTAGAAAGTAACGATAAAATACGTGAAAATTGTAAAATCCAAATTGAATTCAACATTCGTATATTTATGAAATGACGATTTGTTTATAAATTTAAGTAGATTAATAAAATGACTTGGTAATCTACTCGAGTCCTCCGGAAGACTGATGGTTGACTTTCACTAGCCATTTTTTTCCTTTAGATTAAATACCGATGTATTGTGTAGAAGTAAATTTCGAGATGCTTGGAGATGGTGCGCGATTGTTTTTTTTTAATTTTGGTTGGAACTTACATAAAAACTTATTTATTATATATTAGCATTCCATCTCCCTCGCCCCTTGAACTTTTGGTTGCACCTGTATATTAATCGCATTCAGATTCTGTCATAATGGCTTGAGGAAGGGAAGGTTATAACCCTCTCCCCAATTGCTTAAGAAAAATGGAAGATATCAGCATCTTGGATTTTCTTGTTTATAGTTGGAAGCCACCGTTGGTTATAAATCCCCGTCCCCCGGTAAACTTTTAATTTTTTATTTACTTGTTTCACTCAACTGAGGAAAACATTAATAAAAAATAAATCTTAAAAAATAATAGTTCAGTAATAATAATAAATTAATAAATTACAATAGTAAAAATGTAAAAATCAGAAATTCTAACGTATAAATTAAATGTTAAATTTAAATTTTTAGAAGCCTAATGTATTTAACAAAATGGTAAAAGTTAATTATTGCAAGTTTTTCCATTAATAAATTAGGAGGCCACAATTCTAGTGTTAGTATTAACCAATCCTTTTCGTATTATAAAAGTTTCCTTTTAAAGAGAGTTTCCTGTTTCCGAATCCCATATGAAACAAAAGACTGTTTTTAAGATGAAATTTCACCAAAAAGGCATTAAAATATCCCGTATCCAGTCGTAATCTGTGAAAGGAAACAAGTCAGCTCTAAGAAAGGCAACATAAACAACTTAGGAAATTATGCAGAAACGTTAGAATACATTTCTGTATAAAGTAATGCAGGACAGCCGTAAGTTTTCCTTAGGTCTCTCGCAAAACAGACAGTCGATAAAAGTAAACAGATGTACTGATGTATGAGAGTCGGAAAAACAACATTAATTAATAAACAAATAAATAAAATAAGAAAGAGCGCGAGACCCCTACATAATTGAACTTGACTATAATTTTATCGTAAAAATTGAAGAATTAATGTCACTCATGATTTGACTGCGAACAGTGGTGGATTTTTTTTTCCTGATGTAAGAGGTCGGATAGGATATGATTTGTTTTTATTTTTATTTTTTTAAATAAAGACTAGCAAACCTGTGATCACGGGATCTTGAATTGTGAGATAATTTTATCACCACTCGGTACGGTTTCTCACAATCGGTCTCGGAGACCCGGACTGTCTTGCGATGTCCCAGGATGTCAGGTTGACACACGTAGATAAAAATGAAAATGTGAGCATCCTCAATGCTATACCTAACATTTGCCACCTTATTTGTATTTCTGTGTCTTATGGTTTCAGAGGAGATAGGAGCAGAAAAAAAAATCAACTTTTCTCTTAATAATATAGATAACATCATTTTAATCAATTATTTCTAGCAAACAATTACACAAACAGAAATAAATTACATGATAATAAAACAATGAAATAGTCAATGACGTCATTCACGATAATTTAATCGTATCTGTTGATTGATGAAATTTGTCCTAATAAAATGCAACAGAATAATATAGATTTCTGTTTTGGTGTAAATATAGATGGGATTAACATTTTTATAAACAAATACCAACTTTCGAATACATGCACGGTAAAAATTGCAAGTGAAAGATGACAAATAATAAATAAATAAATAAATAAATAAATAAATAAATAAATAAATAAAT
>JAFIDM010002131.1:53675301-53688252 GCA_023159025.1 Thereuonema tuberculata
AAATAAATAAATAAATAAATAAATAAATAAATAAATAAATAAATAAAAAGCAGTTTGTTGAGAGAACTTGTAGGTAAGAAGTTATTTGGAGATCATGGAAAATGGTAAAGAAATTAAAAATAAGCAAAAAATTAAAAAATATCCATTGTATAGTAGACACTCTAAACTAAAGCATATCCAAACTCCAAGTCGATCGAGTCAGTAGTTGTCCAGGAAAAAATTCCCAAACTTCACCTTTTTCCAGTGGACAATCGGCTGTCGTTGCGCGGCGGATAATCCTTTGACGCTCCTTAGGTGAAGTTTAGGTTTTAATAGATCGTCTTTAATTTTAAGCTTTTTTTTTTTTTTTTTTTACTTGCTTTTTTCTTCGACGAACATGTTTACCTGTTTAGATAGATATCTGTGCGTCCGGAGTCTAGTGATGTAGATCAGTGGACTGCGGACTGGGAGAGCCCGGGTTCAATTCCCGGCTGCGATCTGGAATTTTTTCTAAGTTTATTTCTCCTCCAAACGGACCTAGAATTAACCCAGCCCTCTCCAACAGAGTAACGTATTTCTTATTTGGGGATTGCAAGGGCGGGCTGATCATCCAATCTCAACTAGTTCCTTTGGCCGAGAATCTCTGTAGCGCTAACCTTTAACCTTTTTTTAGGTAGCTCCAAGGAGATTATAAAAATGAATCCCCTTTTGGTTTCCCATAGTAATTTAGTTTCCTAATCTCAAGTAATTTTCAACAGAAAAGTTTAAATTGCAAAAATAATATTGAGTTCAGATTCGAATGTATATCGTTTAACGAGAAATGTGCTCATGAGAAACACGACTATTTGTTTTGTGAGTAATGGACAACTCCCATTTCAAAGTCACTTTGAAAGCACGTGGATATCTATACATTAAACTATTCATAACAAAAATCCACTTAACGATAAGAATTTTCAAGAGGAAAAACTCGAATGTCCAATAAATAATAAAACAAAATTAACTTAATTTTTTTTATTATTTACTTCATTTACATATTATATTTATTTAAGTTTATAATGTTTGGAAATAGAAATCGTATTACAATATGATAATATTTTGAGGTATTATGAAGAAACGTAAAATCTACTTACATTTTAAACAAGCCAAAAAAAAGTTTTAGGAAAATGAAAACCAACAAAAAAGTCTATATTCCTGACAGAAAAAAAAAAATAATAAAAAATTCACAAATCAACTTTTAATTTCATCTATATTAAAAAAATAAATTTCTGTTTCAAAATAAAACTAAATTAATGCACCAGATTTGTTACAATAAAGGTATTTTAATTTCTAATCTATGTAAATTCTGATGTCACGTCAAAGAAAATATATGAAAAAAAACAAAAAAAACTTTTTTGTTGTTTTATGACGTCATTCCTGCATGACGCAGATGAAATTTTTATGACTTGTTAATGTTACAGAAACGAAATAATAGTGGCTACAATGTAAAATATTTTAATGTCTTAAACTAGGTTAGTTTTTATTCGAAGTAAATTGATATGCTTCTTTTAGACATGCTTTCCCATCCCAGTTGATAAACACTTCCGTACTAGGTCAGCCATCTTGAATAACCTTACTCGTATCGAAGCAAAACAGTGCGATTCTAGAAATTTCTACTTGGCAGTAAGTGCAATTAGAAAAACTACAGTAATTAACTATTGAAGTTTTTTTAAGATTACAAGGAAAATAAAAATAAGACGTCTTTAAATTGCAGCCTAAATTTGTAACTTGTTATTTTAATTACAATAAATAAAAATTAGCCTGTCAATTTTATTAATTTTGGGGACTTTTGTTACGTTAAAAATCCTCAAAATTAATGAAACTTATAATTACATCGGTTCCTTTAATTGTCTTTAAATCACTATAAAATGGTTAATAAAAAAGTAGTAAAAATAAATATTAACTAATGAAATGGCCCTCACCCGTAGGCACAAATAATTTATAACAGAATAATACTAACTATTTGCCATTTTTCAACAAATATAAAATAATGATAATTGTTTAAAATTAGAATTTTCATTATGTTACAAAAGAAAAATCAACATTATTTTAAATGCTTTTCGATTATAATGTTATTATTATATGTAACATTATGTTTTAATTGAAAAAGCATTCAAAATAATGTTGATTTTTCTTACTATTATTGACCTTATTATCTCTTTGATCATGTGCTTTAGATGCGAAAATAGTGTTGTATATCAGAAATAGGTTATTGATAAATAGAAATCCACTTATCTCTTTAAATTTACATTTAATTGTTCTTAAATGTTGCTAAAAAAGTTTTACAGTACCAGTTTTTATTAGAAGCGAAGGAAATCTTTCCAGTAATTCAAATAAAATTGAAGAACTGTGTTAAAGTCTAGAATAAAATCCGATAAAGATAGATATTGATTAAAAGAAATGAATAAAATAATAGATGAAGTGAATAGCCGTAATAGCCTGAGATTATCTTATCTTATTATTCAATTCAGATCTCGTGTCTGTCTGTACGTTCATCAATCAAAAAAGGGGAAAAATCAATTTCCTTAATATTAGGTAGAATTCTTATTAAAGGGCCAACCTAACTTACGATTTTGGTCTTACATGCTTTGGCCCTCAATTTGCCAAAATATAAAACAAGGTAAAACCAATGTTAGTATTCGTTCATTATACAATGACAACCTGCCCGTATACTTACGAAAAAGAATTGGTAAGTCTGTCTTGTAAAATGTTATATTATTTTGTTTTGCAAAATTTTAAATTTTTGCAAGTTTAAAATTTTTCGAACAGTAAAATTGTGAAAGTAGCAAAATTTAAAACAGTCTGTCTTGGCTTTCCGGTACGAAAATGCCAAAAATAGCTCAGTGAACATTTAATGGTGTGCGGTTTTTTTTTTGTTTTGTTTTTTTTTCTTTCTGAATACAATTGTTCCTTCTCACATAGCCTACGGGGATTGGGCCGAGGTAAATGGGACTATTACTTAGCGAAAATATGACATTTATTCCGATTCTAAAGTGATTCTTTTGCTAACTGAACCGTTTTCAATCAATGTTACAGTATAAAATCTTATATAATTAAAATGAAATATAACGGTATTCTTTTTTTATTATCTTGACTATCTTACTATTGTTTCATGATTTCATTGCGTTTTTTTCTAATTAGTATTTGTAATGAATTTGGTTTAAAAAAAAAAGAAAGTTGGGAGGGTCTCGTAAAGGGAACATTTCTATAGAAAACTTATCTTTTCCGTATCTCCCAGATTAGATAATGCATCAAATCAATTCTATGGTTGAACTGAATTTAATTTTTTTTTTTTTTTAGGGGGTGTCTTCAATGATTGTCCGTTGCTTATAATCTTAGGTGCTTATTCCTTGACCATGAGTCATGGTGTTCTCCGTGACTCATACGAGGGATTCCACACGTGGCAATTGATGACACATTATTGAGGGGGAGCGGATGGGATTTCATGGTCCCAGTGTCGACCTCTAATGCCCTGCAATGTCTGGGAATAACAAATCTCCTTCACATCTGTGGCAACAGTGGGTTCACAGAGGACAAATTGAAACACATGTCAACGGGGTGGTTGTAACTCTTTCATGAAATCGAAGCTAAAATTAGAAACTTAAAGATGAAGAAAGATTTTTTTAAAGGCGCAAAGCTCTTTTATTATTATTATTATTATTATTTTAGTAATTTGGTAATTTCTAAAAAATTTCCAATTCAACACCATAAATCCTCAAATCTACCCAAGAATTTCTTAATTTCTTAAAAGAGTCCCTGACCTTCATTTCGTAAGTTTAATAAAAATAAATGTTTTTTTTTTTAAAGCAATTTTATTATATATAAAATCATATATATTTATAATCAAAAGCACACAAAGCCATAATAGTAAAACTCTACCTAAAAATAATTTAATTTTTCCATCAGGTCCTGTGGAATCTTAACATTTTTCTTGTCTCTGTGGGGATCGCGGCTTACAGATTGACAAACACTGGTCTATCCATTACTTATTGCCAAGGAAAAGGATTACATTAAAAAAGGGAAAACGAGATACTTCATTTTTATCCAATCTTGATGAAATTTGGAGCGATAAATTTAAATGAGTTTTCTACATTTCTCACTGGTTTTCAAGTTGTATCATGTCAAAAATGCATTTGATGTTTGTGTTGAACGTGTTCTGTTCTTTAAATGTACGAGGGATTAAAAATATATGAAAATATTAACATTATTTATGTAAAATGTCTGTCTGTAAAGGAAACATTAAACAAAAATTTCGAGAGATAACGACCACTTGTTCCTTATTTTTCGTATCTCTGTGTTTTCCGTCTGTTCCTTCCTGTCTCTTCCAGTTCCTTGAAAACGGTACTTCTTTCTTCCTTCCAGATCATTGAAATATCACTCTTAATATTTTTGCTTCTTTGCTTTTCGTGTTGGATTGACCGAATCCTCATAACGAGGTCGCTGTTAAGTAACGAACCGATGGTGAACGGTCAGATCTTCCCATCCGATAGGGAACAATGGAACCAATATAATTATCCCATTCCTTTCTTATTTAACCGAGGGAAGAAAATCTAATGGACATCTTAAGACCTTCCTCATTACGTTAATGCAAAGGATTTTTTTTATTTTTAAGATGAGGAAACTGTTTTCATAAAATTTACAGAAAATGAAGCAGATTTCTATAGTGTTGTCCAACATACGTTTATTCTTATAATTATTATTCTTATAATATTTCTGTAAATTAAAGTTTCCTTTACCTAATGTATATTTTAAAATATATGATTTTGGCTTGTTAAATATTAAACAAAGGAATAATTAATTTTAACATAATTTATTAATTAAATATGATTATTCTTAATTTGGAGTAACGAGGTTGAATTAAACTTCTACATTTGAAACTTATAAGAAATAATATTTATTCTATTAACATTTCTGTTAATTAAATATTATTAATTATTTTATTACTTACTATTGTATTATTTTAACTTATTTTGAAGATTATATTTACTTATGTAATAAAATTTAGAAACATCTGGAAGCCATTTTACGAAACAATTGCCAACACTACGGTAACTAATCTATTTTAATGGTATTCATCCATTAATACTGTATGTTAGATTAGTTATCGATATTTTTTTAGATTTAAACGATTATAAATGCATACTATAATATGTATTCAAGTCTTTTCTCAATTCATCCTTCTTTTTTATTTTCTAAATTGAACAATTCAATTTATTCACTAATACTATTTGTAAACATAGTTCTTTTAACAACGAATAACTTTGTTTAACGTGTTTTGTAGAATTCTTAACTTTACCGATAAATTTTTAAACTTTACCAATTCTAAAAATTTTGAAAAGAGATAATAAACAATAGAATGAATCCAAAATAAATAAATAAAAATGATAAATTGGCATGTAATGTCTATTTATTATCAGACAGATTTGTTATATCTATTTAGAAACACATTTAAATTGCAATAAATCTTTTTTTTTTTTTTCCACATATTAACCTTATCCAAATAAGCACAGAGACGCAATAATATTAAAATGGTTTAACTTTTCAGAATTTGCAACGTTTATAAAAAAATTAGATAATACTAATAAAATGGATTATTTCATGAACCAATAATTTCACATTATTTTACTTGATGTGAAATCCTGTATTAAATGGTTTAATTCATGCTCTAATAATGGAACAGGTTCATTTACGAAATTAGGTAGATTTGTAGTGATTTAGTTTTTAAATCAAATAGCTAAATAAATAAATATTTCTGTCTGTTTATTTATTTATTTATTTATTTATTTATTTATTTATTTTTATGTTGGGCATTATTAGGCCTAAGTATGTTTGACTAAAAAAAAAAGTAAAGAATGATAAATGCTTGTCAGTTTTCAGGAACATCTTATTTCTGGTTTTCAAGGTCGTATTTCTCAATAAGACAAGAAATATAAATATATCCTTTAGTTTGTATTATTGTTGGACGAAAATAATATAACAGAAGTGATTGTAAGAACCTTTTTTATTAATCACAATGTTGAATTCCAATACGCTTATGATTGACAGTTAACTAAAAGATTTAGAAACATTTATTTTATTCATTCTTTCTATTTATAGTCACAGCCTTGATTACATTGAGGCCAGCAACATTCTAATCAATATAGAAACAGGAACAGTCAGTGCTGAAATAATTACAGTTTTAATTAGAATGTAATTACACTCTTACGTATACACTAGTGTTCATGCAAAAAAGATATTAAAAAAATTCCAAATTTTTATAAAATATTTTATTTATGTATAATATATAGTTTTAATCAAAAGTTTCTATTTTATTTCTTATTTTTTTAAAAACGTTATTTTAATAAAACTAGTGTAGTTAATAATTCATCCTCGCGACCAACAATGATTAAGTATAATTTGTTTAATAAAAAAATAAAGGAAGAAATTTGAAGCACAACGCATTAGTTTAATATAAAGAATTTAGCAAATTGATGAAAAAATTGGTATAATATTTGCATATTTCAATTTGTGCGTGCTTGCAAAGTTGAGATTTTTTCATATTGTATTTTGTTTTTTATAAAAATATTTTATATGTAAAAAAGAAAAGTTTGTACATTTCAAATCTAAAGCCGTATTGAATGTTATTAATTTTTTCGCTCTTAAAAGATTAACTAGCTACAAGCCTGGTATTTGAAAGTTGGGACGCCAACTACTGTCTTCTTGTTAATAATCGTTTTCTGGACACTTAAACATAAAAATTATATTCTCCTAGTGTTATTCTTAGCTTTACCTCAATTTCTAGATCGATCAAATATTTTATTGGCCAGTAGCCGCACCGTTGCCAAATAAGGCCTTCCCTCGAATGCCTCAATAACAGACATCAAGGCCAACGGGAATGATGTAATTCAGGAGAAGCAGGAACAATGATTATACAATTCTCATTTTCACTCGGCTTCAGAATGTAGGGCACTGGAAAGTGGTTGTCGTCTCACGGTCACCATCACAATGCCTCTGTAAGGGAAGATCTACTAGACAAACACTGTACAGTATTATTCGTACAGGGTTATAACGCGATTTACATTTAGAAAGAAAGATCATCGTTTTCAAAACTTTCCGCGGAAATTTAACTTGTGATCTTCGCGCATTTTTAATGAGAATTACAACATTAAAAGAAGATAAGTATTTAAGAAATAACTACAGAAAAAGAAAAAAAAAATGGTAATAGGATTTGTCTAAGGTCGGTTTGTTTATTGGTACTTTTCATCAGTTCTAAGGTAATCAAATTAGATATAGGCTACACAGAAAGGCAGCTTCGATTTTAATATTGGATTGTCCCTTTGACCGCAATATCTGTGATTTCTTTGTAGTTCTCCTGAATTTTACATCTTGTTTGATATAACGAAGAAATAAGATTTGATTTTTACTCATCTGCGAGTGAAGATCAGATGTTGACATTTCTTTTTTCTTAGGTTTATCAGAACGCTTATTAATAAAACTGACTTCTCCTATCAGCTACAAGCATTTCAGGAGTTATACATACTTACAAATAAATATTTAGTAGTACGTTGAGTATCTGAATCCCCTCCCCCTTCCACATACAAAATACAGTACGGTATCTACTTAGTACATTAGTAATGCCGAAACGTTACTCCTGTAGCTTAATGTATTCGTATCCATGTATTTACCCGAAGATTCATTCACTTTAACGTAAAAATATCCTTCATTCATTGTTGTAGGAGTTAAAATCATTTCCTAAATCAATTACTTGAATTTCATATTTCAAAATATAGGAATAATTTCATTATAGAACTAATTACACTTTGCTTCGTACAATTTATTATTCTCATGTATGCTTTATTAACCGATATTTTTGGATTAACCGAATCTTTCTTGATCTAATCAGTTAGATAATCGACGTTCAACTATATTTATAAACATTATCCATGTGTAACATACGTAAAATGCATTTGACTACTTAGCTGATTCATGATTATCAGTTTTAGTGACCTCATACTCATTTATATATTTTTTTTGTTTGTTCTTAATTCATTGAAATGTGCACATTCATTATTTTGTAATAATTTCACCCATTGTATCTTTCTGATTTAATTACCATTTACTAGTAATTAGGATAGGTTTTTATTTCAAGAATCCACATCATCAATCCCATGCTTTTCTGGACACAGCACTTTAGTGAATAT
Organism: Thereuonema tuberculata; assembly: GCA_023159025.1. NCBI lineage: Eukaryota > Metazoa > Arthropoda > Chilopoda > Scutigeromorpha > Scutigeridae > Thereuonema > Thereuonema tuberculata. Next base: position 53,683,497 of record JAFIDM010002131.1, read on the forward strand.
GAGTAAATATCGAAGCGATAAACAGATTAAAAAAAAAAATGATAGATACAATGTTATAAGACAGAATCATTTAAAAATTACTCATAAATAAATAATTAAACATTTAATTTACTTAAACATTAAACATTTTTTTTTACTTAATTTATTTTGAACGAACATAAAAAAAAAAAACAAGTAAACAATAATTTCTAAATTTTTCTTGCATTCCAATTTTTCAAAGCAATTCTAAATGTACACTGTTCGGTTTTGTTTACGAGAGCCTTCAACGCTTTTGCGCATGCGTCAGGTCTCCTTCGATTTCATCGAAATAGGGGTTGTTTACTTTTTATCAGAATTAGTTTACCGGTAACTGCGTTCTATTTGCGCTTATTTTCAGGAAAGAATAAATACTATTGCAGAAATGCTCCTCCTTTATTTTTTTCTTAAAAGCGAAAAATGTCCAAAAGAATTTCTTAGGAAAGTGCCCATCTCAGTGTATCACCCCTCTGCGGAGTAAAGTCGTCGGCCAGTGGTAGGTCTGCTTTTTGAAAACGGACAGTATGCATATACTTTTTAAGATAAGTATTTACTTTCAGCTTTTTAATTCATACGTATTCTCTTTAAAATATTGATTACAAAAATCTCTTTCATTTTTCATTTCTCTTTGAATCAGGTAGTTTTAATCTGATGAGTTGAAGTCTGTTTCATGCTTTATTCTTTCTTCGGGTCATTTATTTCTCTTTGTCATTAATTAGAGATTTTTTTTTCTTCATTTAGAAGATCAGAAATAAAGGATTAAAATGTGTTTCTTTAATATCGAGTTTTTGACGCGCAGTTAATATTGGACCTGAGCCTAGAAAGTGTTTTTGATTGTGAGATACCCTTGGAAAAACCTTTTTTCAGTTAATTAAAACCTAATTTATTCAACTAACGAAGTTAGTTACGGCCTAGACTTCATGTCATCCAACCAAAAAAAAAAAAACCTAATAAAATGTCCGTCTTCAGAAGATCCCAGCTTTGGCAATACTATGCTGCTGCTAAAGGAAGTCTTCATTATTAACAATCGAATAATTGAAAGTCCGTTACACTTAAGAATTTATTTATTACAATTCACAAGGAAAATCTTATTGAGCTTATTCTAACTGTACTTCATAGATATTTATATTATAACAACTTCTCTTGTTCATCAGAATGAAGCATTCCGGTGATTATAAAATGATTAACCAATTAACGATTAAGACTCTTCCTAAGGAACTTTATCCTATTCTCTCGTAAATTATACAAAAATTAAATAAAGACTAATTTCAAATATAATTAACAACCGAATCACTCAGGATAAAATAGAATTTTTAATTTTCATTCCGAATCTCTTTTATTGAATGAAGACAAACCAGGAAATTAAAATATTTATTGAGTATTTAAGTTTTTAATTCACAAGCAGACAGTAGTTTAACTTTATTTATTTATTTATTTATTTATTTATTTATTTATTTATTTATTTATTTATTACTAACTAACTAAATAAATAATTCACGATTTTGACACAGTAGGCTAATAATAAAATTATAATTATACTTTAATAAACTAAGTAAGTAAATAAACACATATAGTTAGTTTTATGAAGGTAATAATTATAATTTTATTGTCTGCCGCTAATTACCCTAATTGGATTCGATACGGGGTGAATATGTTGTCCTTTGAAGAAGGATACATTATTATACTGTATTTAGCAGAATTATATAAACTAAATTATTATTATGAAAAAAATTATAAATTAGAGAACGTTTTCTTCTTATTATTTTTATTTTTATATTTTAAAATATTATAAAATATTATTGTTAAAATGTTTTATATTTTGTTGTATGCAATATTTTTATATTTAGAAGCTTTAAATAAATTTTTAATAAAAATAAGAGAAAAAAATATTAAATGTTAACTTAAGGAAATTTAATAGAAAAAAAATATTTAAAAAATGTTTTTCGAAATTTTTTCAATTATTTTTTTTTAATAATAATTATTAAAAAAATATTGAAATCTTTTATTTTTCGTTTGAAATTGACGTAAAGGTCAAATATTTTTCTTCCTCCGGAAACGGATGTTTGTAGAAGGTGATTTGCTGATGATCCTAATCTGTTTTAGGTTGTACTAAAGGAAATTTCGAAATTCACAATCGTATTAGGATAAAGAATGTAACAAGAGATAAAGAAAGTCACTGTTTAAGAATGTAATTTCAGTGAAAATCAGGAAGTAGATAAAGATGATTATATTTATGACGATGTTATTAGATATTTTAATTTTTTTCACATTTATTGCTGTGTAATTGTATTATGCGAAATACTGGTGAGGTTTTTTTCTTTTTAAATATATAATGACGAATAGTAGCGTTTATCGGATTTGATAATAACACGTGACATCTTCGATTATTAATTTAATTGTTTTTAATTGAAATTAATATAACATTGATCAGTGCCCGGGTGAGTGTTAACCCCGAAGGCTTATTTTTTTTCCAATAAAAAGATAGAGAGAAAAAGCCTGATTTTGTAGCCCCCCCCCCCCTTCTACTCTTCCACAATAATTACTCAATGTGGTTCAGGAATAATTAAATTCTCTTTTAATTACAAAAACCCCAGGAAAGCATTAAATAAATTTATTAGATAAATTTACGACTTTAATATTTAATTTCAAAAAATAAATCTTTCTAATTTTATTCTACATAAAATAGCAAAGAAAATAAATAAATGCATGCATTTCAGACGTTTCTATAAAATCTTTGTCTTCGTTGTCTCAAATGATACTTAGGGGAAACAGGTAGAAATATAAAAGAAAGCTTTTGGGAACATCTTGGCCTTCATCAGAAGGAAAAGAAGTTGCTCAATCTAAAAAAATAATCATCCACCATTACGGATCATCCATAATTATTACAATTTTTTCAATGCTTTTACGGTTGATGTTTGTAAAATATTACGAAAAGTCAGTGCTTTGTTCGTTATTTTTAAATATCAAGCCTTTATTCGTTTGTTTATTGGTTGTCTGTTGTAACTCGTTCGTTGTGTACTTGTGCTAATTATGATTACTGATGGTGTAAAGATGACAAATTATTATTAGAGATGACTGTTTATTATTATCCATTCGCTAAAACATGGCAACAATAATGATCACAGAATAAAATTCTTAGAAAATACTTCTTGCATTTTTCCATATAATAAAATAATAATAAAGGCATAAATTATAAAATTAATGTTTTAAGTATAGCCTATTTATAAGAACAAAATCTTTTTTTTTCTTTTAAGATTACGGAATTAATTTTCTCACATTTATTTCAATTTCTTTTATTTTATTTTAAAGTGATTGATTGATGCCACAGCACTTTGAAGACTGGAAAACAAAATAAAGATTCTCATATTTTAATAATCATCGTAATAAAATATAAAGAATCACTGAAGATCTTAAGAATTTTTTCTTGTTTTGTTAAATAAACACTATTTTACTATGACACGTTATCGATGCAGGGACATCCGGATTACAAAATATCCCCTAACTTCTCATCTTTTTCTTACTTTGTAAGTCCAGAATGTTCGGAAGCTCATGAAGTCCCTGCTGTTCCCCCCTGTTGATTACGAGCCATTCATAGTTGCTCCCTGCCTCGAAGATTTACAGAATTAACCAGAATTTCGCCATCACCCAAAGGATCAGTCCACCCAATGCATCAGGGGATGCTATGTTACCTCACTCAAGATTTCCAATTTCTTTGTTTTATCTAAATTACTTTTTTGAGTAGATTGTATAAAAAGTTGATTTGTTTGTAATTGGCTATCCGCCTGAAGGAACCGATTGCTTCACCAGAGAAACCTGTTGCATTTTTAGTTTAAATACAGTAGAACTCCAATTATCCGATAATTCTCCAAAAATTATATTACTGTATATATTTTTGTTTTAATCTTTTAGACTATGTGTGTGTGCAAGCAGCAGCTTCTTTAAAATGTAAAGAAATCAGCTCAACCACTTCAGCAAGTGTCATTTTAGCTATCAAAATAAATACCGATATGCCTAAAAGTTGAACTTTAACTACGCACTTTATAGAAATACGTTGGGCTTTCGAGAAATGTGTCCAGTTGCACGTATAACAGACAGACAGAGTAGATATATGCTCAAGTGAAATAATAATGCTTCGATTTCAGTCAATTAAATCTTATTTTATAACTTACTTCACAGAAGTCTTTCCCTTCTGTCTTAAGAATGTCCTTGTCTTACAATCTGTTGTTCTTGTTCATCCTTGTTTGTCTTTATCTTGGAAACACATTTGAAAACTTCTATTGTCTTTTCCACTTGAAGTTCTTAGGTTCCTATCTTTCCATCGTCTCACTTTGTTTCTTGATTAATCCATTTCTTTGAACCTTTTCTTTGTTTTGTTTGTTTCTTTATTTTTTTTTTATCGTTTGTTATTTTATCTTATCTTGTTCTGGTAACTTGATGTTTATTTATTCTTTCTGATCCATGTAAAATATCTCTTTTATTTACTCGTAGTATTTCTATTGTATTCGTTCTTCTACTTCATAAAATAGCTCTTAATTCTAGGTTAGTTATCAATGTAAGACCAACAAGAGGAAATTTAGTACTTTTGTTATTTACTTTGAAATTCTACATTTTTTGGGCCAGTGCCTTTAAAGAGATGAAATAACGTCATCATCAATGTTAATATAGGGGAGTTTAACGTGCAATAAAATTGAAACAAGAAAATGCACATTTCAATTCACGCTTTTTGAGTTATCGTCAAACG
>JAFIDM010002131.1:53698252-53724974 GCA_023159025.1 Thereuonema tuberculata
GCATAATATTATTATCAATCATTAACATCATACTTAAAATTATTGGTTATTGACTGTAATATTGTTTATTTCAAATAAGAATTTATACTCAGATTTTTTTAATTTTTTAATTTAATAATCTTTAATATTTTTTTCATGCAATATCAGTGTGGTGAGCAGCACTTTCTCTTTTTAGCGGATAAAGTGTACTTATAATTCAATTTCTTGGAAACCCTATCGTTTTAAGATAATGTAGGTTGTTGGATTAATCCCAGATGTATCAGGAGGTGATGATCGCAAGAGGGTGGTAAACGAACAAAGCCCTCAAGAGTTGAGCTTCACTGCAATACTACTACTAAAAATACTGTTTTAATATTTAAGAAAGTTTAAAAAAAATGCTGTCAGTGTCTTTGGGTGAAGAAATATAATTTATTTCAACCACTTGATAAATACAGGGACTAAAGATTTTTACTTCTCAAGCTTAGTGTGAAATCCTTTTATGTGAATTGGAAAGAAAAAAATAAATAAACTTAATAAATGGCAATTTCAAGTCAAAATTTTCAATTGATGTCTAGTTTTTAATTTCGTAATTTTTTAAATTAGTATCATCTATTTTTTTTATATGTTAGAATATTATACATTATAATTAGAATATTATAAATTAAAATACACTTTGAAATCCTGACTTATGAATCACTTCGAAAAGCGTAATTTAAGAAATTCTGTAAAAGTATCAGGAGAAAAAAAATAATTGTCAGTTGTACTAGATCAGGGGTTCACAATCCGTAGCCCAGTAGTATTAAACTTAAAATTAAATTTAAGCCTTTCCGTTACTGCCAACAGATACATTGATATAACGTCATAACTTGCAACATCAACTGTCTCAGACTTGATTATTGGAATAAAGTCTGAGACAGTTGCTATTGCAAGTTATGACATTATATCAATGTATCTGTTGCAGCAATGGAAAGGCTTAAATTTAATTTTATACTACTGGGCCTGTACAGCCTTGTATTTCTTCACTTTATTAAACACACATTGTTGGTTTGAAAAAATGTGTTTCTTGAATTTTATTTCAACTTGAATTTTATTATTATTATAATCAAGTAAGACATTCCCGTAAATTATATGCATTATTGATAATTATTATTATAAATGACATTATCAAATCATTAATTAGGATGGGTCCTCCATCAGAACTTTTATAAAAATATAAAACTCAGACTTCCCTCAGACTTCCTAAGGTTCTGCACCATGTACTTGATTGATAAAAGAGAGAATTAAAAGAATTTTATTAAAAAAAAAAAATCAGTCTTTGATAATGGCAACTTATGTTTAAGAGTTGCCATTTTAATTTTCCAGAATTTAATTAATAAAAAGGAACAAACCCTGCTAAGAAATCCTAAATTTATTGCTTTGTTGCGTCACTTATACAATCATGGGTATTTTTGTAACTTCGATGGGATTCGGTCTGTATTCAGTGACTTTAATTTCTTCTATTTTATAGTAAGTAAGAATAGAATACGTAATTTTTATAATATATCTTTATGAACTCAAAGAAATGAGATTTCGAGTAACAAAAGGAAACAATATCTTTGAATTTCAGACAGAAAGATAGAGAGGCATTCCTGTGATAAGAAATGAAAGGCATAAAAGACCAAGGTCAAATGTCTGGTTGCAATCAGAGTTTATCCATAAGACGATCTGCCTCAAAGCCTCCAACATTCACCCTCACGTGAATTTCCTGGTTCCTCTTCTACTGATACTAATCTCCTGCATTCGGAAGAGAAACTGATTTAATAATATTTTCTACAATTGTAACTAACTTGCAAAGCCTTAGGTGTCTGATCTAACATTAAAAAATGTATTTAATAAAAATAGTATCTAACGTGCATAAAATATGCAAGTTCAAAGTCGGAAGTCGTGAGTCGTGGAGTCGGCAATTTTTTTTGGTAGAGTCGGAGTCGCATTTACGAAATTTTATTAAATTATAGGAGTCGAGTCACAAAAAAAAAAATTTTTAGGCTACTTTTAACATTGGATAAGCTGCGGAGTTGAAGTTGGATTCGATAAAAGATTTTGCCGACTCAACAGCTAGGAAAATATTACAGATGTATATACCTATATAGGCAAATTGCAAAAATATTTGGAAGAGAGATAACTATAATACAGAAGTGAGTATATTATTGTCATTTTCTCTGCAATAGACTTGATCTCAAGGTCTATCAAAAAGACTTTTAATGAGAAGTAGCCTCCGCCATCTCTGTGACCTGTGTTGTACACAAAAGCAGTCATTCTTAACCAGTTCTTACTGGTGTGAACTTCAAACGTTACTTATCGGTGAATAATGATTATCAGATAGAAAAATGGATAACATTCTTTCTTTCTTCTTATTTTATCGCAAATTATTTCTTGTAGTAAGAGAGGATTCGATTGAAGAAACGTAATGAACCATTTATTTATTACATTACCTCAAGTTTATTGGAATATCACTCAACAATTTGTAGGAAACTGGATGAAGTCATTTGCAATTAGACTATCTTTTCAGAAATAGAGCTTTTTCAAAGAAGACTTTGAGTACAGCGAATATTCATTGGGAAAAAAAAATGGTTGACAGATGGGTGAGGGAGGGTTTTTCTGATTAGATTAGATGGACCCTTAGATTAGATATTTCGTTGTAGCCTCTACGTTGTGGAGACAATTTAACTTTCCATGCGTTTGCTTGAAAAAATAAATGTGCAAGGACAAATTATGAAAAGAAAAGAAAAAATCATTTATTAGAATATTTAAATAATATAAGATTGTAGTCAAATACTAATAATGGAAAATCAAGTTAGTGATATTTACTGAAATTATTTAATTTCAACAAATAGTTAATGTTAATTTATTAGTGTTTTTAATAGATTATAACGTATTTTGTAATATGTTTTTTGTTAAAAGTGTGAAAGTTTTCTAGAATCCATGCTGTTATTACCAAACTTTGGTGTTATTACAAAGTTTAAGGAGCTTTCCGGGGCGACAATACAAATGATACTAAAATGTCACCCTATTTTATCCATTTCTTATGTATCCTACCCAGTTTTTCCTTTGATTTACCCATTTCTTTCTACATAACAGGGATTCACTCCGGTTAGCAGCTTCAGTTACTTTTTGGGGGGTTCGTTTTACGTTAAGTTTTTGTTGATTGATGCTTATTCTGTTTTCCAAAGATGTTCTTTAAAAATGTATTTATTCCAAAGCTACCTTGTTTTTTAGATGAAGCTGACTGCAACGTACACTCCCACTCCCAGTTTAGATTATTCCCTTCGTGGTTTGCAGCAAATAGGCATCAGTTTTTTCACCTCTGATTAACATTGCAAATCCTCCTTTGAATTTTCTTCTTCGTCAATTACCTTTGCATTGTACATGGCTGCTCCGTAATTGGAATCTAATGTAAAAGGAGAACTGATACGCCATCTTGCGGATCACTAATGACCTCTGAATTTATTTTAAAAGTTTATAGTTTTGTGTTTTAGCTCTAACGAAGAAATTAAACTATTTAAGAGAGTGGGTAGTGGATAACTGCATGGAAAAAAATTATAATTGCTGTATATCTTGATGTACATCAAAAGTAGCTAAAAATTATAATCTCCAACTTATTCATGCATTTTTGAAATAAAAGAACTGATTGTTAAAAAGCAAGAGTAAGCCATCCTTTTTTTATCGCCTTAAGTAGATAGAGTTTAAACTTCTGTTACAATCTCTTATTACCTAAAAGTTTTATCGCTGCCATTTTTCTACGGTTCAGTCTGCTGCATTAGCGACAGAAGTGGTTATATGCAGTGTGTAATTTAATGTACCGTATATATATAAATAGCGTATATACCGTATATATATATATATATATATATATATATATATATTCATTTTATGAATGCATATTTATGAAATAGTTAATCTGCAGATTTTAAATTATAATTAAAATTTTAATTACATAGCCATAAGTATTTAAATTGAAATATTAATAGCCTATCAATTCTTTTTTCATAAGTATGGAATAAAGTTTAATAACTATTAAATTATTAGTAGTCTTTTTTACAACACTTTTTGAATATAATTCATTTGCAGACTTTTTAAAAAATATTTATATATATAAAGTAATATTTATTTGCTTTATTTACTTATTTATTTATTTTTTAAAGGTAAATACAGAAATTTTTTTTGCACATGTTTACATCAATGGCTTCCTCAGAAGAAAATGCAGAAAAAAAAAAAAGATATTTATTGATTTGTAGGTAAATTTTACTTTGTTTATAACAGAAAATAATAATCTTCAAAAATGAAGAAAACCTTGTTCCTAAAATTTATGCCGAAAACTAACAATAAATGTTTCGTTTTTTCAAAGATTTTCCTTGAAAGATTCTTAGGAAGTCAGTTGCTAACTGTGAAACCTTGTCGATTGAAGATCCGTAAACCTGCTTTTTTAAAACCTTCCTCCTATTGAAAAGAAAACAAGAAAGGCTGTGGCAGAATAGGAAGAACTTTAAATCACTCACATTCTTATAATTAACGTCATTTATTTAACTAATATAGCTAAGAAGCGTGGCCAATTGAAAATGATATCTTCGAGATTAAGCTTTGGGTCGAGGTTAAAGCCTTCTATCTCTCGGATCACCCTTTGAATCTCTCATTGTTTCTTAGCGCAGACAACATCAGGACAACAATTAGTCATGGCTTTACGGTCATGTTTTCTTTATTATAGCTCCTATGAATAAAGTTTTTCAATTAAAAAAATATATTATTTTCTTCAAATTAAAAGTTAATAAAACAGTGAAGTTTGAAGTAGTATAATTAGAAGAGATATAAATGAAAGGATGAATGGGGAAATGGGTATTACTAAAAGGAGAACATCAAAGTCATGAACCAAGAAGAAAAATTGAAAAGAAAAAAAATAATGATTAAAAAGGTGAGAAAATTAATATGAGCGGATTTTATGTTGTCTAATTGTAGAAAATATTGGACTTTCACATTTTATTAATATTTTAAAGGTAAATTTTTATGATCTTTGCTCTGATTATTTTTTCAAAATTTGTATAAGTCGGGAAAAAAATGTGTAAACAACGAAAACGAGATATTAAAAGGAATTAGGGAATCCTTTTTAGACATTGACACCCAAAATGAATCGCTTTTCATTGATGAATTGGTAGTTAACCAATGTTAATTAAAAACTGAACCGGAAACAATTCTGAGAAGGATAGCGCATGCGCATCGCTTATTAAAATCATACTTTGGGTTTGTGTTTTAAGAAGTTTCGCTTGAAAAGATGGCGGTGAGTTGTCGAATTGATAACATCATGACTTAGTGTTTTGAATCTCCAAATAATAGTCTGTGCCTTTCTCACTTGAGCGGCCATGTTTGTCATTTTCTCATGTACTAATAATATTAGATTTGCTCGGATCTTCGAGATTCAAATTCATTCTCTTGAAATAAACGTAAAGACAAAATAATGGGAGATGTTGAATGAGTCGACAAAATTTTCTACTATTTCTCTTAAGTGAGAATCGAAATGAAAAGGAATCGGTCTTAAACTACCTTTCAGAATGGTAGGAAATCACTGAACAGTTACTTGAATGGTTGTTATAATGACAGCATAAAAGGAAACGACAGAATTCCTAGAAACTGCTTCCAGGATTAGGTGAACACTGCACAGAGCTTTAGGAGACACTGATTTATGTATCAGGTCAAAGGCATAGGAAGGATTTCTTATCACTTGTGGTTCCTAGGTTTTGAAATTAAGATATATTTGTACTAATATCGTATGTATATCTACCAGCATTGTTTTTGGAGATTTTAATAAGTTGTTTAAAAATCAATCATGCGTTGTCTTTTAATTATAACAATTCAAGTTCACAATGAATAAAGTGCTAATAAAATAAAGTGAAAGCTGTATTTCTTTATTTTTAATAATTCTATTAAATAAAATTAACTAAATGTTTTGCAGAGTAATTAGCTATAATATATATATATTTTTCAAAAATTTGATTCTTTAATCCTGGATACAAGACACCTAATATTTTCTTTGAAAATACCTTCTTTCTCTGTTTTATATTTATTCGTGAAAATACTTCGTAGAATGAAGTAGTGATGTACAGTAAATATATTTCCTATACATGTATACATATCCTATCTAACATCTTTTGGAAAGTTTTTTTTTTTTTTTTTTTTTTAGGGGGGGGGGGGGTTCTTATAAAAATATATTTAGGTTCAATAATTGTTATGACTAAAGACTACTTTAATTTTTAATAGAAATTGATAAATGTATCAAATTTTTCGTTTTGAAAAAAACAAAAACAAACAACAGATTGTAGTTAGGAAACATTACAAATATATTTACAACAAAATCTTGTCTATTCGAAGATCTCAGCTGAATCACAAACTTTTTGTTGAATTTTCCCTCCACAACAGGGAAACATTATAATTTCAGTACAACCTCATCGGATTTTACTTGGGGATTGGTTTTCTTTTGATTATGTTTACAGATATTCAACGGAGCAGAATCAAACTGTAAACAAAAGAACAAAAGCTTTAATTTCATTAATACGTTTTCATTTTAACTGTTTCTGAAAAACTTTCGTAGATTTCATGAGATTATTTCAAAACACTCGAGTTATTTCATTACATTATCTGTATTTTGCTAACACTCGTTTCTTTGCACACTTCAGTTCCCTGTTATAAAGTTACATAGATGACTTTATACTTTTATAAGAATATCTTTCTTTAATTTCCAAAAAAAGGAAATAATTTAGTCATTTGCATTCAATTTGATATGGTAGGGGAGTTGAACGTGCAATAAAATGGAAACATGAAAAAAAAGGAGTAAAGAAGATGTATATTTCAATTGCAGTGAATTATTATTTTTGTTTGCGTGGGATCCCACTCCCGGGTGCGAGAACGATCCCAATAGCTTTTCACACCTTCGAGTTGATCATCAATATGAGTAAATCTGGCTGATGAGTCCTAATAACGACGAAACAGTTGTACCAGATTCCCGTTTGATGATAACTCAAAAGCGTGATTAGAAATCCTCTTTTCTTCACATTTGCTACGGCGAAGAAAAAATTGAAATTAGGAAAATACTTGGGACTTAATCCTTAGTCAATTAATAAATAAGAGATCTTATTTAATTAGCTATATTTCTCATAAAAATAAATACTGACTGTACGCTTTTTACTTTTTCGACTAGTTTTAATATTTTCCCTTATAGGGAAAAGCTATGATGAAGGAATAGAAAACAATATGCTCGAAATATTACTATAGTGGCCCTTATATCCACTCAGTAGTATAAGTTGGGCATTTCCTTTTACTACTGCTAGTGATGTTAACATGGGCATTTCCAGTATTCACTCGCTACGCTTGCGGTTATGTTGGAAAGTTTGCAGTTTTAATGAATTAAGGTAATAAAATGACAGATTTAAAACAATGAGAAAAAACGATTAAAAGATAGAAGAAAATCTAAACACAATAACTAAAAGAGGTGAAAAAAACACATGGAAAGAAAAAAAAAAGAAAAAACTATATAGAAGAATTTGGAGCGGATTTTTGGAATTTGGTTAGAAAAGTTTTGGAAACTTACACAATACTTAAAAGTTAAAACTATTTTTCTACAGTTTTATGTAACTCATATCTTAATATCCTTCTTTGCGATAGAGGAGATATCTAAAAAAAGCAGAAGACAGTGACTTAAAATTTGGTTATTTTTCGTGAAAAGTTTCTAATATCCATGTTTCTTATAGACGGGATATCGCAGTTCGAAATTAGTTCGGAAAATCGAGGTTAGATTAATTATTATTTTTCAAAAAAAAAAAAAAAAAAAAATGCAAATAATTTTTTTTTTTAATTATTCTGAATTGAAGATAATATAAAGCTTTCTTTATATCTTGACGAAAATATTGAGACGAAGGAATATTTTAGACATTTGGACATTTTTAGACATTTATACTTCTATACAATTTGTATGAATTGAATGTCAAGACTTATAGTTAAGAAGTGCTATTTATCAAAAGACTTTTAAGATAGTTCTTTTTTTCTTTTCTTTTGAAGGGGAAAAGAAAAAAAAAGATAGTAAAGAATTTTTGACAATAAAACTGTTTTCAACCATTCCTTTGTGTTTGCATGGACGATTTTTCAATTCGGTTAATATCCAAAAAGCATTTTTATCTCCTTTACTGGCCCGCAACAAATAGATTGAACCAATTGTTATCAGTGTCCGACGCGGGAAATGATGTGAAGAAAATCATTTAGATGTTGTTTGAAGGTCTCTAGGAAACGAAATACAAGAGTGGAATCCTTGTGGAGATAATAGGAACAACAACATTAAATAGTTTATAAAAGAAATCCGATCGTAATTGATTTCTTATTTATTTTTACAGTTTTCGTAGATTTAAGATTCGTTTCGAAACAGAATTCGTTTCAACTTTTCTTAGAATCCAAATCAAAATAATCACTCGTAAACATGATATGAACATTTTACAATCGTCGATGGTTTAAAAGTTAATAAGAAAAATAGTATTGCTTTGTCATAAGGACCCTGCCCTCTAACTTAGAAGGAGACATTATCAGAAAGACCAAGGGAGTGGAGGCTAAAAAATGTTTTCCTTATTTGATTACAGATACTGGAATGAAAACTTCTAATATTGCGGAATTAATGTTATTGATGAGGTTTGTATTGAGATTCTGCTTCGGCTTGTTCTTTTGTAACCATGTACATAACCACATATAACTGTATATCCATGCAAGAAATGAAAAATTTTGTACGAGTCCTATAAAAAGGGTTATTACTAGGGCTGAGATTTATATGCACAAAGTCGAAAATATGCATTTTCAAACAAGAAATATGCAAAAACATGCAAAATCCAATATTCTTTTTATTAATTATTATTTAATAATTTTATTATATTTTACAAAAATATGAATGAAGTCATATATTTTTAAGTTTTAATATGTACACTATTTCTTTACCTTTTTTTTTCTGATTGCAAATGACCAACTTTTCAAGGTTTTCTGTTGTCATACTTTGTGCATTACCAATGATATTTTTGAATGCTGAAAACGATCAACGTTACAGGAGGTTATTGGACAAAATTTGAGGGCACAAATTTGTGAGTTTGTAAATTTGTTTAAGCAATCCACACTTTTTCCATACTTGAGCACAGTGCTGTAATCTTGACAGCCTCACCAGTTGCCCTTGTGCCTGGGAAATGTGATAGGGATTCTACTACTTTTATTGATTCATAGAGTGGCATTCCTCTGGTCTCTAGGTTCTTAATGAACTCACGAAGTTTTCCAAAATATCGAAATCTCAGAACACTTGTGTTCCGTCTATCTTAAGGTATTCTTTATTTCGTATCCGTTGCTTCAGGGCGCTCTGTTTCGACAATTTCGCAGAAGGCATCACAAACGCACTCTCACAAAATACAACAAAATCAATTGACACTAGCACTGCTGCTGCTATGGCGTTTACTGAGAATATGACGAATAAGCGAAACAAAATTAAAGCAGGTAGGGATGGTATCACATGTTCTCCCTTCCCAACACAAGGACAAGTGGAACAGCAGCAGGGAGGGGTTAATATTCAGTCATCGAGTACAGTCAACGAAAAAAATATATTGATAAAAGCCAAAAAATCCAGAATCTGGATTTTTTTTTTCTGAAAATATGCAAATTTTGGGGTTTATGCAGTGAAAGCCTGAAATATGCTACGAAATATGCGCAATAATCTATTATATGCAGAAACACCTCAAATATGCAAAAATATGCACAATTAACTTTGCATATTCGTCATCAGAGACGTTCAAAACATGTTTTTGCATGACTTTCAATTAGCCTGTAAAATATGCATTTGCATATGAATCCTGACCCTAGTTATAACCCTTCAACTGTCTTTCACTTAATCTGGGCCCCCTCGGATTCGAATTTCCTAAAAATCAAGATAATGGCTTGTTTTATTTGAAGGACGGGCAATAAAACAAATGCATGAATTCTTTTTTTCAGAAGTATTTCGGTAAATGAAATATTTGGTAAATGAAATGATAAATAGAACTAGTTGGTCAGATTTTAACTTTAATAATTTTTACTTTTTGTTTTCTGCCAGACATAACCAGTTATCGTTTTATTAGAAAGAGAGAGAGATAAAAAAACAAAAACAAAAAACGGGCGTTTTCTCTTTCTTGCAAGAATCTATGACAGAAACTGTGATAGACTCAAACCAATACAGTCAGTACAGCAATCCCTTCATAGTTCCAAATGTAATTCTTACAAAGGATATGGGGGAAAACAATTAAAAGTTTTAGTTTTTTTTAAGTTTTTTTCTTCTCAGTAGTTAATTACTTCCTAATCTATAACAAAATAACCCTTATATAATTTAATCTGTAATTTTTAGACAAATTAATAGTAGTTAAAAAAAAAAGGGGGGAAGTATCGAATTTTAAATTACACGAAGATATATTTTTTGAGGCAGAACAACATTGGTTTATTTAGCAGGTTTATTTCCAACTTCATATGTATCTCTAACTAAATGAAAAACTCAATGTATAAGGAAAAGAATCTTGTAAATGATTCTTTTCGTTGGAGTCAAAAGATAATAAACTCGTGTCTTCGTTGATGTGGACGATGCTATCAAAATAGATGAAGTTCTTTTTCCGCTTGGTACAAACATTGCACTTTTCATTTCACCATGTTATAATAAGCAGAACAATGAAAATTTAAATGAATCTTTATTTATAGTGAAGTGTATAAATATATAAGTGAAGTGAATGTTTTGAAATTAGCATCATAAAGAAACTCAGATTTAATAAATAACATAAATAGGCTTTAGGATAATAAATGGAAGTAAAAACAAACATAAGAATACTATATTAAAATTTAATACTTAAAAATGTCTGCGTCATAAAATTGTAATATCTGAAATCACAAAATTTAGGAATTACTGGAAATATTAAATGCTTTATTATAATAATTACATCCAAATAATAAAGAAAAATTAACACAGTCCATGATGTAGTTAATTAGGCTTATGAAACCGATGCAATGTTTTATGGACAACACATTTTATAAAATTTAAATAAAATTAAATTTAAATTAAAAAAATAAATAAATAAAACTTTCATTTTCCGAAACTAAAATTACTATTTCCTACAGAAAATTCAATTTAAATACATAATATATAAATATTATGCCTGTATTATAAATGCCTATAATTTGTATATATAATTATATAATTTATGTACATTTTTTCTTCCCAGTATATATATATATAATTTTAAATATATAATTTATGTATTTGTCATTTATATAAAAAGAAAATACATGTTTAAAAAAGTAATTTTAACTTTTTAATTACATTTTTAAATTTTTTAAAGTGTTTCTTTTTGGAATATGTCTATTCTTTTTATATCATTATGACAAAAAACATTATTTCATTTTTTATTTGTTTATTTGTTGATTTCGTATAGCAAAAGCATTTTACAATGTCAAACTTAAAATGTAATAAAACACTAAGAAATATTAAAACACTAAGACAAGTGAAAGGTCTTCAATAATGAATATCTGAAAACAACTATGGATTGAAGATAAAGTAAATTAACTATTAACCAACACTTTATAGCTCACAACATTTGAAATAAATCCTACTTCAGACTTACATAAAATAAAAAAAAAATTAAAATTAATCACCAGTAAGGAAAGACTCAATTGGATGGTTTTGTGCATCATTTTCAAGCGCCAAAATTCGATTTTGAAGCATAAGATTTTATGGAATGAAGAGTGTTTTATCAAAATGAAGATACTTTTACAAAACAATTCTGATCATTATCAAAATTAATAATATCTTCAAAGGTCGTTAGTCACATGATGCAAATCTTATTCGTTACGATTAGTCGATTGGAGTTTATTCAAAATTAATTTTTCGCAGAATTATGTTGAGATAGCAAGCATTTTTTTATAAAGAGTTTACACATTTCGCCAGTAGATGGAGAAATAATCTAAAAAAAATATATTTTGACGCTTGGTCAAATGGTGCATAACACCATCCAATTGTTTTTATCAATGCTAGAAAATTGAAACTATCAAATTTCAGTAAATTTTTTGATGGAATATATTAAATTAAATTTATTATTTGCCATTATTTATTCATGCACTTCCAGTTTAATTTTGTAAGTAAATTAATTATATTATTATTATTGTTATTAGCTTTAAATACGTATATTTATATTTAATAGAAAATCTTAACACTTCCAGTATTACTGTAAAATTAAAGAAATTAAAATAAATAAATTAAAATACATATGAATTTCTTAATAAGTTCGTATCCTTCCAAGTAAATCTTCTAAAAGACATCAATTTATTATCCACGCTGTGTTAATGCTTATGATTGCCCTAATAATACTAATCCTTACCCTGAGACTAGCTCTTTTTCCATTACTTCAAACACAGTGATTGCAACGGCCTATTTAATTTGTCTTCACACCCAAACCATTTTTTCGTAAAAAATCTTTTCTTCTCCTGTTTTACAGAAGAGTTAAAAAAAGAAGAACAAAAAAAAAACTTTCAACACAAGCATTTGCATTAATTTAATCCCCGTATAATCTCTGAACACAATTAAGGTGTGATGTAATAATGGAATAGGAAGAAAAAGAATGAAATAGGAAAACAATAATTTGAATGTATTTAAAATTTAAATATGAATTTTTATTTTTACGATTTTGGGTTGGATTTAATCTTTTGTCTAATATGAGAATGATGGCGTGAACACACTTATTAAAACATTAAAAAATATTTAATTAAACAAACACTAAATTACATAATTTGGTCATCGTTATTGCTATTATGTGGCAGCACGAGGATTAGTGAATTATTTCCAATAATCAAATGTTGGGTGAGAAGATTTTTGTAAACTCACCATAATCCAAATGATGATGATTCAGGTTTCAATACCTCACCCCCACTAGTTTTTGAGGTTTCCCTGGGATTTATATTGAATGCTTGTTACAAGTTCCATAATCTGATGATGGTCAATGGAAGAATTCGGCCGAAATATGTTACGTAATTTATTTTTTTTTAATTGAATATAATTTAATGTTCTAAGTTTTAATAAGTATATTCACGCCCTTATTTTAATATTGCGATGTTGTTTGTGGGAGAGTCTGGGATCTAAGACAAAGATTCAAGTTCTGGAACTGAACTGAATTAATTTATTACATGAAAACATTGGTTTTTATAGTATTTACATAGTGTGATTTGATTGGAAGAATAATTAAAAATATGCAAAATGATTGGATTAAAAACATAACGAATCTAAATTAATTAACTGATTCAACGGCTGCAACGGAAAAGAATTTAAAAATAAACAGAACATCAGTAATTAGGAAATACAAAGGAATAAATAACGGTTAAGGATAAAAATGAATAAATACAAAGCAAATAAATAATTTCTACAAAAATACAGATAAATAAATGATTTCTAAAAATGTTTAAATCTGTTACAATACTAAACATCACGACACACGTTAAATTGAGTCATCATTAATCTTTTGCTGTTTTTTCATATCTTCTTAATTATTAAAATTATGTAAAGGTAAAAATTTGGATTAAATGTAATAGAATATTTTAAAATTGCAATTCTAATAATATTTATGGTTTTAGCTTTTCTCTAAATTGTAGACTGAATGGAAGCTTTTGCCTAGAAATTACCACTGCTGTTTTACTAAAAAGAATGTAATATTAGAGTTCTGCGGAAGATCTAACGCCGAGCTAAAGAAATTCAGTGAACTTCGTTTTGTTTTACGTTTTCCGTTCGTAGAAATTACTTTTCTCCATCTACAGAACTCTTTGATTAATTTTCTAAGGATTTCTTCTACATCCTGCTATAAAAGAGTTAATTTATAATAACGTTTATAACAATTCTTAATAAGATTAAACATAAAATTTTAGAATTCAAATTAAAGTCGAAATATGTTATGTTATGCTATGTTATGTAGTGAATGTGGGTGCAGAGAAGCCAAGCACTACGACCGGAGGTCTATTGTACTAGCCCACGGAAATATGGACAGATGGAGAGAAAGACTGAGAAAGTATGGTGGGAGAAGTGCAGGGGAAACGAGAGAACCCCGAGAAAACCTGCCAAGCGCGGATCGTCCACCATCACGAAACCCACATAAGAACCGAACCTCGATACTCAGAGGTGAAAAGTCGGTGTCTTAGCGATAATTAATTAGAAACAATTTTTTAATTTTATTTTGTAATTCCTTTTACGAAAATAATTAACGTAATAAACAAATAAATAATTATTAACATATTAACAGATTGAGTAGTATTTTTCGTCTACACTGGTGTTCGAAAATTTAATTACCCTCCCCTCCCAATCTTTCTCCCTTTCTTTTTCGTCGATAAAAAAATGCCTCACTTTAAAAATAGTGTAAAGAAATGAATAAAAGTACGACTTTTAACTATTTATAAATCGTGATATGTGTTTCTTAAATTAATAACTACAATTATATCAATAACTATTGTTGCCGCTGGAATATTAATCTATTTTCATCAAGCATGTAAGGATTAACATTTCATTTAAAAATCTCAATTTCTTGAGGCTAAAACATGATTTCTTTGAAAAAACAAACCAAAGCTATATTTTCCAGCCAAAGCATGAATCATATAATAAAAAGACCAAATCAATAGTAAATTGTGTTTTCTTTCGTTGGCTATTTTTAGCGGTGTACG
Source organism: Thereuonema tuberculata (assembly GCA_023159025.1). Lineage (NCBI taxonomy): Eukaryota > Metazoa > Arthropoda > Chilopoda > Scutigeromorpha > Scutigeridae > Thereuonema > Thereuonema tuberculata. The sequence goes on from JAFIDM010002131.1 coordinate 53,712,983, forward strand.
CTTCTTTTGATGTAATTTCGTCCTGTTTCGGTCCAATAACCCTGTTCAATCAAGTTGTGATTGAAGCCCTTCCCTTTGCTTCTAATAAGGGGAGGCACTGGACCGAGAGGTCGCTGTGCGTGAATGAAATATGGATCAACTGACCCTTACGACCATCCTACTGTTTCCAACTACCTAAAGACACACGAAAACCGCGCAGATGTCTTTAAAGCGGATCTTAGACGAGTGAAGAGACTTAATTGTAATCAATTGATCAGAACACAAGTAAATAAAAATCGTTCAACAGAAACGCCATTACACCGACATCAAGAATGAAATCAACCATAGATCCAACAAGAAATAATTCAAAGTTCATATGTGTAATTTGAAAAGTTTAATTTCTGTAAGTTTTCTAACAATATATAATAATTACTGTTATAATTAACCAAAACTTCTTCATGAAATTTATTTACGAATGTATTGCTGAAGTATAACAGATTCGGAAGAGATCTTTTTTTTGTGCACTTAAGCAATTTTAAACATAGGCGGATCCGGGGGGAGGCTGTAGTGGGGGCTATAGTCTCTCCCTTCAGCTGTGAATATAGATTGGATAAAATAGGTTTACAAAGGCTGCTGCCTGATAGATATTAATATTGCCATGATGACGATTTCAATTGCTAATAAAAAGCTGGCAATAGCGTGGCTTCAGGCTCATAGGTATAATCAGCCCTTCAGAAAAGTTAGCCCCCCGCCCCCTTTGAAAAATCCTGGATCCGCCAGGGATTTTAAATATTATACATTACACTTTATACAATTTTTTTGCAGTATCTCTCTTCCCAAATGTTTTTATGATGTTTCAAATCACAAATGTTGAAGACACTCATTTCTTTCACCAAATTTTAAATTTTGCCTCCACTTCTGCTTTATGTCAAAGGTGTCAACCGTTACAGAAATCTAGAACTTTCCTGTTTTCAAGGAGTTCCTTGACAATCCACATTACTGGAGAAAGTACACTTTGCTAGAAGAACTCAAAGTTAATGTCAGTAGTCATGATAATACATTTTAATAATTCCCAATATTTTTAATATATAACTTATCGTTATTGTAAATTAAAAAAAAAATAAAAATCCTGAAACACACAGAGCTTGTGAGATTTCCAAATCAAATGTTACACGAAACCAATAGTTTATTTGTAAATTCACAGACAGTAATTATTCTGATATTAGAAGTATTGCAAGTAGGCCTATTCCATTTTCCAATGTTAAGGTACTGAAAATAACCAATCTTAGATAAAGACTGTATTTCTCTGTACATATATAGGAGAATACATTAAAAGCAAGCACAGTTAGGCCTACAATATCGTTTCGTTGCTGAAAATATGCTTCCTCTGATATGAAGCAAGAAAACGTCAGTTTTGCCACAGTACAAGGTTAAGTAATCATGCGTACAGTACTTCATTTTATAATAGATTAAATAATTCGCATTACGTAAATTCATTACGAAATTCTTATACCATAACTTTCATACGATAATTATAAATCAGCATTAGTAAGTATAGAAATATTACAATATTGTTGTTAAAATAATAGCGTTGACAGAAACAGGTTAACAGGTGACTACTGACTTTATATACAAGAGCTTTGGATTTCCAGTCAAAAACCAATCTCACCTCGGTCCGCCTGTGCTGAGGACCAATCAGGGAAACCTCCATTCCAGGAACAGTCTTTATCCCCACGATGCTAGATAATCCCTTAATCCCTTGACCTTGTGAACCACGCATCAATATTAGTTTGTTTTATATTTTGTTATTTTGATTTGTATATTAATTTTGTAAGAGTTTCTGAAAGCTATTGATTCCTATTCTTTACGAGAATTGCCGAAATTTAGTGGAAGCAAAATAAAATAAAACAATATAATTTCTCTCTAAATAAGCAACTGTGAAATAGCTACGAAAATCTATTTAAATACATAATAGTGAATAAAAATAAAATTAATATTTGTAATCGCTTTTGTATCGGCAAAGAAGATAAATGAACAAAATATTAATAAATTCTTTAAAATAAGCCATGTCTAATCTTAGTAGTGGCCTACATTTGATGCTTGTCTTGCAGAACTCCTCACACCTGCAAATTTAGCCTCATTTGGAACGGCTGTAATTAAAATCTTAAATTCCGTTTGTGCTTTAATGATGGTTCGTTTAAATTCCAACAACAACAGAGCGTTTAATTTGTATTCTTTTTTTTTGTGGAAGTTCCTAAACTGTTCCGCCATCTTTCTTCAGTGGGAGATTGAAATTTAGCATTTTAAGATCTACAAATTCATAGAACAAAAGAACAATTTAGCATTGAAAGAATAACGGCATGGGCACAGTTCTTTGTTGCTATTTAAACAATTGATGTAGTTAGTTATTATGAAGTAACAGGGAAAATTAGTTATTGCTTAAGCGTAATAAAAATAAAAGAATTACATAACTAATTATTTTAATCCTGTTACAAGAAGTAGATGCTTATTAATCTAAGGACACATTTAACGGTAGTTAAATCTGTAATAATTAGAGAAAAATAAATAAATTGCTAAAAATACAGTTTCGTTTCAATGCGTTTCTTTGAGACTTTCCACTTTCAGACTTTAAATCGTCTCTTGTCTGAAAACATGTACGCCAAGTTTCAAGACGTTACATTAACCGGTACAAAAGTTATTCTTTTCTGTTATTTTTCATTTATTTACAAAACAGTTATTATTGTTAAAACTCTCTTATTTGTAGATTAATACTTTTACAATCGTTTTTTAATGATAAGAAAATACTTTCGCAAAAGAAGAAATTAATTCCTTTTCGTTAAACGAAGTGTTAGGTACGTTCGCTTTTCGTTATTCGAAAAGCAGCCACCAGGTGGAGACAAATATTTGGAGCAATTCCGTTTCTGTTTTCAAGCACTTGAATTAGTTAATATAACTACTGAGACCTGAATGTCGATTTCGTGAATAGGGCGAATACTAATTGTAATAATTAATTAGTTAATTAATTACTTGTTAATCAATTAAAGAAAACTAATTGACTAAGAGTTAATTAATGTTTAACAAATTAAGCTAATTAATAATAATTAATTACTAGGAGTTTATTAATTAAAGGTAAGCGAAGCATATAAAGTACATTTTTATGTTTGTCCAATTGGAAGGTGTATTGGTTGACTTCTCGGGAACGACTTTGATAATATTTAGGCAAGTAATTACGACCATTAACTCAACGAGATTCTAAAGAAAACTATATCCCATTCACGAGTTATCACCAAAATTCGCGTAAACCCACCAACCTAAAGGTGATCTTGTTAAATTATCTCCTCCAGAACTATTCGACCGATTGGGCAAACCTTTGACAGTTCAGAAGGGAAATGATCACAGGTGGTTTAAATTCAATCGAAAGTTGCTTATGTCCTTTAACTTCTGGAAAAAAATCGCAAGCATTTTATAAAAACCGTAATTATTAAATGTTTCTATTCTTGGGTTTCCCCAGCTAAGACAACATGGCGGGTCAAGGACCAAAGCACATGTTGCCAAGTGTAAAAAAGTATGCAATTTATAATTATTATTATAATTAGAAATAGAAGATATCTGAAATGATATTAGTTTATATCATCTAATGTCGTCATTAAAATAACAGAAATAACAGCAGAAAACTATTTTATTTGGAAAAAACCAACTTAAAAACTACCGTTAATAAGCCCATTATTTTTAATGGCTTATTTCGGAGCTTACCTATCTTGTAGATACTTTGAAAAGAACCATTCTTCAAGGCTTTCAAGATAATAGGTGGGAAGAAGGAAGGAAGGAAGGAAGTATAAGAACTTTCCTATTATAGCCTTTTGTTATACGTATATAAAGTATTTCAATGAAATATTTTCATTATCCAAGACTGTATACAGCCAAATATAGAGATTCGATGTAAAGAAATTAACCAGTGGAACTCAATTAAAAGAAATAGCTCATTAATAGTTATTTCTAGTCGATTTTAAATTAGATAATTGCATTACTTAATGTGAAATTAAAAAGAATTGATCGTTGGAATTAATTATGTTGGAACAAAACTCGTTTTTATCATTTCCTGTTTATTGAAGGAAATTAGTTATTTTATATTCATTCATTCTAATTACATGACCCGTGGTAATTAACTTGGGATTAAATTGCCCAGAGACATCGGAAAAATTGTGATCGGTTTTTTTTTTTATTGAATTGTACGAATATTATCAAGATTAAAATCTGCGATTTTATCTTTGAATCCTTAATGGAAAATTAATTGTGGAATGATAGGATTTTGAAGTGATTCTGATGAATATACGCAGGCAGCTAAGATATTAGGATACCTTGTATCTAAAACTACTAGGACTGATTACAGCGTCATTTCATAGCAGTGCTAGTCTATCAAAGAATGCGACAGGTAAGCGAAGATTTACAACTATAACTCACGATTTATACTGAAAGCTAAATCACAGTGACCCCTGTACAACTGCCTCTAGACGGAATTCGTATTTTTCTCCAACTTACAAGTCATAACGGTTCTAATAAGATAACACTTCATGTCTGTGGGCTGTAGAGCTGGCGATGTGTTTCGTTTAGCCACTTCCGGTGAGACAGGAAGTGACCACAGAGCGGGCATCGTATTTCCCCCAACTCTACAAGTCGCTAGGCTTTCCAATAACGAATCCGTTATGTTTGTACGACTTGTGGTTTGGTCTGATATGTTTCATTTTCTGCCACTGAGACAGAGACCGGAACTCGTATATTCCCCCGCTTCTTCTTATGCTTTCGACTAAGGTATGACTCATGTCTGTACGACTTATAGTTTGGGCTGTAAAGAGATGGCGACGGACAGAACCTTCTTGAAAGCTCCTTTACACTTTATGTACAGTGTCGCTAAAAACAAAGAAAAAAAAATGACAAATCTTTTGCATTCCCCCAATTTTTCGCTCTAATTAATTGGAATGTAATGTAATGTGGTGAGTGTGGGTGGCAGGGAAGCCATTCGCGAAAGCTTTGTGCCGTCTGTTCAGACCAGAGCTTCTCAAACAGTAGGTGCAAGAAATTCTCAGTGTTTCTATCAATATAAGCTTCACATTTAGCCAAATTTTCTAATCTCGACTAAATTCTAGCCATCAAACAACCCGATCAATCAGAAATACGAACTACATTTTTCCTTGTAGCAATAAAGGTTACCAAAATATTAATTCAGTTTCAAGTCGTATTTAAATACATTTCAGAGTATTTTTTAGCGGTCCCATACAGTTAACATAGGGAACCGCTATTGCTTTTGTGTTGTCTGTCTGTCACACTGTATATCACACTCTATAGCGGCCAAACGATTAGATATATTAGAATGAAACCTTCACCATTGTGTTCAGCATCAAAAAGTAGGTGACCACTTAAAAAAAAAATCAAACCTGTAGGACCACTCCCTGACCCCCCAAATTAACGTTTTTCATAGCACTGTTAGTAATAATGATAACAATTAACACAGTAATAATACTGATGCTTCATACATAATACTAACAATTGCCAACAGGACGTCATTATTAATATTTACAAACGTACTGTTTCATAAATTCTTTAACATATCCAAAAGATGCACTAAGCATAGTATTAGCGGCCCCTAGTTTACGCTTGCCTGTAAAACATAAAGGAACGGTCTTGCATTTATATGCTCTTGCTTTTAATTATTTTGTTTATACAATTGTGCATATTATGGGACCGCTTTGCTTTTGACATTGTCTAAAAGCATTAATTACCTTGTTTAGTATTTATAATAGACTTTTATTCATCTGTAAATAATGCTGCGGTGTTTTTCAAAGGATTCTGCTGCAAGCAGTAAAAACAATGGAAAAAAGAAATTTATTGGTTGTGGGATTTTAAGAATTACGCTCAACACAGGATTTCTGTAAATATTACAAGTACGGAATAGGTTGAGAAGCACTGCATTAGGAGAAAGCAAAGACAGAATAGAATTCCACTAATGTTTCTGTTCTTATTATTTATTTATAGATTGTTCTATTGGAATTGAAGGAGAGAAGAGATAAAAATGTTTTTCCTATGCTTAACTTAGTTCCATACCAAGAATTACAATCCTCAGTTCTTAGCTGCAGCAGACAATAATATCTGATTAGAAATTACTAAAACCAGTCAAAGACTTTGTATCAGCAAAGAATATTGTCGTTACTAAGAAAGCCACAACTCCTATCCTTGTAAACATATGATTTCTGTATTAAAACCAAGTTTATCCTTATATATCTAGTAATTATATTGTTAGTTTTATTTGTATAGTGTTATATTCTTCGGAGTTACTAACCTTCATTATTTATTTATTTATTTATTTATTTATTTACTTACTTATTTATTTATTTACTTATTTCTTTATTTATTTATTCTTTATTTATTTATTTACTTATTTATTTACTTACTTATTTATTTATTTGGCCGCGCGGTTGGCGTTGTCACTAAGACATCGGCCTCTTACTTCTTGAGTACCGGGATCGGCTCTCATGTGGGTTTCGTGATGGTGGACGATCTGCGCTGGGCAGGTTTTCTCGGGGTTCTCCCGTTTCCCCTGTCTCACCATACTTTCTCAGTCTTTCTCTCCATCTTTCCTTATTTCAGTGGGATAGTACAATAGACCTCCGGTCGCAGTGTTTGGCTTTTCTGCCACCCACATTCACTACATAACATATTTATTTATTTATTTATTTATTTATCTGTTTACTTATTGTTTCTTGCATTTCATAATTGCTTCTAATTTTATTTGGAATTGTCCTGAATAAAAGAGAATTCTTGAAATTTATTCCTTTTCCCTCATGGATGAAAAGGCAAAGTTGATCAAAATACAGTTTTTAAAGAAGATCAAACCCTTGTAATATTGTGGAAGAATTCATTAAGATTAAAATACGTAGACACCAAATGTGTATTCATTGTGAAAACTCATTTGCTCCACTCAAGTTTTTGAAGGTGGCCCAATTACAATTTTAACCTATTTTACTAAGAAGGTGAGGATATCAAATCACTTCGTCTGTATGTTTGTAAGTCCGTGTCACTAATAACTTGTGAACTGCAGGATGAATCTTGCAACTTAACATGCAGATTTATGGACAGGAGACGATTTAACTTTCATAATTTTTATTTTTTTAATTTTGTTAGGCGATGTTCAGAGATTAGTTCAAGAAGCCCAAAAATTTCCAAGAACCAAAGTAATGGATTTCTATCTAAATATAGAATATTAATCCTCTTATATCTGCGCGAGCTTCAATATTATTAAAATTAATTATTTTTAGATATATATTAAAATTAGTAGTTTCAGATATGCGGATTTAATTTCATTTCTTTAGAAAAATGAACATATCTGTACTGTTAATAGGTATTAAAAATTAAAAAAAAAAAAATCCTCATTACTATTTTTTGCGACTTTAAAGAAAATAAAAGAAAATATAAAGAAAACGCAAGATTCAAGTTCTTTCAGAAACTTCCTGTTTTTTTAATAAGATACTTTCTGATTTCTTAGAAATGTTACCAAAATTACACTAATATCTTAATATTTATTTACCTAAAGTTAAAAACTACGTTAACTCAAAATATGCGTTAATTCGCTGGAACTGAGATTTTTCAAATTAAAGTTTATAATGTTTAATATTTTCTTTTAACGTAAGTGATTTAAAATATGATTCATTTTGAGTAGGAAGCTCAATACAAACGCCTAAATTGTAAATATTCAAAAATGCTTACTTGTTAGATTAAAGTTTCCTGTTTATTGAAAGATATTAGATTTGTTAGACTAAAATAAGAACCTGTTAGTCAATCAACTGAATGTTTTACTCAAATAAGAAAGAAAGGGGTTATACAACATTGACGAATCCTCAGTTTCCTAAGAAAAGAAAAAAAAAAAGAGAATGTTTTTAAATTCACTTAAAAGATTAGACTATTGTTGGCATTTGGCCGAAATCTTTCTCTTAAGTTCAATTTACAAAAATAGCGCACTTGAAAAAATCAATTAGCCAAGAACTACTGACTCATTTCAACATGTTTTCAAGGTTATTGTTTGTATTTGAATAGAAACAGTTTTCTGTCCACGATTTCTGACTATTATACTAATTTTCTGCGTTCTTTATTACTGTATATTAATTATGTTTCGGCAATTTTATATTTATAAAAATAAAACATCTTCAATTTACTTCCTTTTAAATAAATCCGAAAATATTAAATCGTCACTTTTTTATTTCGTCAATTTTCAGATTTACAATATGTTAAGAAGCTTGAAACTTGCGTTCAATTTCCAATAATTTTAGAATAATTAATTACAGAATTATTTAATGAATTATAATTATTGCAAATAAAAGACGTTATCTAGGAAAAATAAAAATTAAAATCAGCACCAAACACTAAATAATTTAACTATTCAAATCGTTTTATAACCAAAACACTTTGTAATGTTGTACATTGTGTTGTTTTTTATTATAGACTAAAGTTAAAAGAAATGTTCATGACGTTGGGATTCCGTAAATATTCAGAATTTTTCAAATTTCAGATAGGTAAAAAAAAAAAAATTATTTTCTAATATAAATGCTTTATTCATCTTCAGAAGCGCAGTGGTGCCTCAAGAGAAAAAATGAACTTTAAATTTACTAATGAGAAATTAGTGAGAAAATCCATGTAAACAGCAGTGTGCAGGCCTCAATGAATTTTTTTAAAGCATAAAAATTCAAATTGCACATTTGAATTATTAATATATAACAATGGGTGAGACCAAATTGTTTACCAAGTGACATCCTGGAACAGCTGTTTCACGCTCTTTGGCGATCATCAGCCAGGAGCAGTCACCAGCAAATAAGAAGATGATCATCGGAAGCGCAGTGGTGCCTTAAAAGAAAAATGAACAAAAAACTCACTAATGAAAAATTAGTAAGAAGAGAGACCTTGTTGTTTTACTGGTGACTGCTCCTGACTGATGATCGCCAAAGAGCGTGAAACAGCTGTTCCAGGATGTTCCTTGTTAAACAATTTGGTCTCACCCATTGTTTCTTTATCCATCTGTCTGTATGCCTTCAGTTTGCGTAGAAAAACGAAATAAAATTATCATAATGGCGTTTTTAACATATTTGAAATTTTTTACATCTCTTCGCCGATTCCTTTACTTGGAATATTGTCCCAGTTTTTTTACTTTCTCTATAACAATGGAGATAAGAGAGAATAAATAGCTTTTCCTCAGTTGTCTCCTGATGAAGACAGACTTCCAGCCAGTGGGTTTTTTTTTACTATGTTTTGCTGTTCTTGCAGAAATATGGTTAGCAAAAAACAGATATGGGCAGATATGCCAGTCAGAAAAAAATAAAGGAAGAAATCAACAAAGTTCTAATCTCTTGAAGATGAACTTAGTATCATTTCCAAACAGACTTTTTTATATTTCATATATTAAAATTTTTTTGAGTAATGAACTACTACTTTTGGAGATAGGACAAACTAATGTTTCACTTAGATTCTATCTTCCTATCAGTTGAATTTTATCAAATTAAAACGAATTTCTTCTTCTTTTATACCTTTTCTTTCAGAAAATACTAGTTCTAATGCTTCCTGGAAACTTCTAGATTAATTTTCCTTAACCTTAAGAATCATCTGAAGACAGGCTTGGAAACAAACAGTGCTTTTACAATACTTCACTGATGATGCACTGGAAAACTAAAACGTAAATGAAAAACTGCTATTAAAAAGAAAAAAGAAAATTCTACTCAAAAAGTAATATTTCATGGAAAAGATCTTAGTAAATGTAAGGATACATCGGTACATACTAAACATTGGTCAAGTTCTCATGTGGGTTTCGTGATGATGGATGATCCTAACTGGGCACGTTTTTCTCGGGATTCTCCCGTTTCCCCTGCACTTCTCCCGTCATACTTTCTATCTGTCGTTACTTCTGTGGGTTAGTGCAATAGACCTCCGGTCACAGTGCTTGACTTCTCTGCCACCCACATTCATCACAGAAACATAAACTAAACATTACAGAGTACTGAGAGAAATAAGAGGCACAACCGCAAGACTTCTTTGTAATTTGCAAGAGCCAGACGCTACATTACATCAGCAGTTAAACCCAATGTTTTGTTTCTTTGATAAGACTTGTGTCGCAGAGGCTAATAATGTGAAATTGCAAAACAGTCAAAAACATCCTTTATAACATTAATGTTAAAAAAATTTTCCTCCATTACTACAAGAAAGAAAAGAAAATTCTTGCTTCTCGATGTTGGTCCTATTTTGAATTGAGGTATCATTTTTTTTATTATTCAGTTTTTGCTTTATCTTTGCCTGGTTCCTACATTTGAGGCAGATGAAGGGAGGTACGAAGTTCGAAACAGCTGTCCTAGAATTCCATTCAAATAAACAAAAGTAGATGTCAGTGTAAAAAATGCGCAGTTTGTTTCATTGTAATCTTTAGTTATCCTATTTTACTAGGAATACCATTGTTTTAAAATATTTCTGATTCGGAATCATCACAATTACAGCAATGACGATAAGAAAGTCTTGCACTTTTTATTTATTTTATTTCTTATTTCGAATCTACGTTGAAGTAATTTCCATAAGAGTAATTTACAGGTATTATGAATGTAGCACAACGATACAACTCGAAATTCTCGGTCCCATTCGAATAAGGACATTATTGATGGTTCCATTGACAACAGATGAAGGTTGAAATTAAAATATTTAATTGGTGATTCTTGGGTAATTGATGCGACTGAATTATAAAGTTTATAGTTAGAATGTGTGTGAGTTTTGTTTTTTTACTACAACCTTTAATTGTTTCATTATGTTTCTTATCATGTTTTTATTTTAAACAAAATCGGGGTTCAAACATGAATGTCATTCAATCTAATTTCTATTTTAAATTAAACTATAAATATAATTGAAATAAATTAATAAACTTAATCAAAACTTTTAGCAATGATTTTTCTACAAATATATAGCCTATATTTTTGTTAAAATTCAAATAAATCTCCAAACTTAACCTAATCCATTCTTGTTCCCTCCCGAAATAATGTCATTTACAATATAAACCCAAAGTCAGTTACGATCATCAGAGAATAATTCTTATTAAATGATTAATAGATATTTCAGTACCATAACGTCTACATTCTGCCAAGTTTTGACATATTCGCACTGAAGTGAGATATGGCTGTAATAATAAAAAAAAAAGAAGCGGGAGACAGAGAGAAATAATTTATTTCACCTGCTTTTTGTATTAAAGAAAACTTCTTTCGATATTTTTAGGATCAAAGCCAAGGTTATTCTGGCACTTTTCAGAGGCGGGAAATCAATATATATTTGTCTCTTATTTATTTTATCTTTGTTAAATTGTAATTTTCTGTTTTAAATAAAACTAGATAGATAGATAGAAAAATTTGTATTAAAGCAATTTGTAATAAGTTTCTAAAATTTGTAATAATGCATAAAATAATACACGTAAAGCCTCGTACGAAACAACGCAATTATATCAATCCATCAAAAAAATGTAGGGCTGTCAAATGAATCAAAAGTACGAGCTATTGAAGAAATCTGCAGAACTAGTTTTTCCTCAGATTGGGTTTAACGGTCGCGGTCGTTACCATTATTTACTTTATTTATTTTTTCATTTTTGCTATTTTAAAAATAACTAAGCTAAAATATGTAAAACTAACCTAATAATATGTAGATGATATTTTGTTTGATTTCGAACCAGAATTTCACTTTAAAGTTATAAAGTGTCTGTCCTCAATTTTATAAATTATATTATAAATAAACTTTCACATGTTGTATAACGACGCCCTGAATACAACAACATTTCCTAATCCTAATATTGTCGTTGTGACATGTTGACGGAATGACACGAAGACAAAACATTGAACAACTGATAACCAAGTCCTTTTTCTCGTGGAACAATGCGTGAGAAGTCAGGGAAAAAAAACAAAAACTTATTTTTATGCAAACAAGTGTGCGTGAGGTTACACTGCGCTACATA
>JAFIDM010002131.1:53734974-53769158 GCA_023159025.1 Thereuonema tuberculata
AATGAATTTCTTTCCAACTTTAAAAATAAGAAAGTGTTACAGAAGTTGTTTAAATAAAATTAAGTTAAAAGAAAGTTAACACGTAATACAATTCTTTCAAATTAATTATTATTATTGTTATATAAATAAATAAACGAATACTTAAGGGCTCATTATTAATTTTTCTTGCTCTTTTAAAATTTCCAATTTTTTTTAATTGTATTTAATTCAAAAAATTCGAATTGTTAAAAGAAATATTAATAATTCACGTAAAATTTAAATTCTTGCGTATCTTTGAACAAATTCTCAGGCACATAATATAATTAAATAGAATATAAAAATTCTTATAATGGCAATGAGAGTAATTGGGATAATATTAAGGCATTTGATGGAATCGCCCATTTATTGTTAATTCTTCATTTTCGTGAGTCTTCAACTTTCACAGAAACCAGACGTTATATTTGGTGCAGTGCGGTTGTACAGGGGCTCCATCGATTTAGATTATATTTAACATCATAACCTTTTTTTTTTTTATGGTAATTGCACAGAACAATACAAAATTAGCATATTAACACTCTAAATTTGGTTAAAAAAATAATATTCTGCTGTAATGTTAATTCAAAATGTTATAAAAAAAAAAACAAATAATAATTTTCTTACTGAAATAAAATTTCTGAAGCCATAAAATTTGAACGTGAAAAAAAAATAACAATTTAGGGGGAGAATAATCAAAGAAATAATTAATACATAAAATATTAATATAAGTATATAATTTTTATTTATTAATTCATTTATTCTAAATATAAAATAATTGAGAAATTGATAAATTATGATCAACAATTATTTGTCTAAGTTTTTAATTTATTTTATCTAATTCCAAGATAAAAATATTATTTAAAATATCCTTTTTTAGCTAGTTTTCATAATTTCAACAGTTTCTTTTAAAAGAAATCGATAAAAATAAAACAAAGGGTTGTAACTTTTAGTAATTATTTTTTATGGAAATGAAAGATCTATCGCAGTAAGACAAACACTGTTTTCTTTCCTTTTTTCGAATTCGTTTCCTTTTTGTAATGATAAAATCTTTCTTAACGTGCCTGTTTTGGTATTCGAGCGAATGAGTCATCATTAGACTGCCTTGCTCGAATGTCACAAAAGATGTTTTATGTCACCAAGCAACGGGCGAGAGGTTCACAACCTCCTCTGTCATCAGCTAAACAAATACACAACTCAAACACACTCCACGCCAAGCGTCAATTCGTTAAGTTAACAAGGCTATTAACAAAATGAGCGTCGTTTCAATTAACCAATGAATTAAATTAAACAAGGCAGTGAATGGATGATTCACAGCTAAAATTATAAAAATAAGATGTTTTTATGTAAGCTTCGATTGTACGATTGATTGAAAGATTAGAAAGATAGTACTTTAAAATCGTTTTGAAATTTTAATAGTAGAAGACATCATGATCTACAGTCGCCCATTGAATCGCGGTTTTCGAGAATAATGAAATTGGTTCCATAAATTATCTTACAACATATTTGGATGTAGCTCATTGGTAAAATGACAAAATGTGGCCCTTATGAGTCATATTCTTTGATCTGGGATTTTTTTTTCCCGATAATATAAGCACAGATTGATGTTTGGTTTAGACTATTAACATTTGTATCACTTAGAATATGCATAAGGTAATGCTTAAATGTCATCTAGAAATTTACACCGCAAAATTGATATAAATATTCGAATTGGAAGCATTTTAGTTCCGGTAATGGAATACATTACTCCATTCTTTTTGCACAATTGTTATTAATCGTAAATAACAAGCAGAAAAATACTACTACCGGTATCTACTTATGACACAAGAACAATTGAAATGGTAAATACATATCAATACATAACTGAAAAATACAAACCTTTGCTTCCATTAATAATAATAAATAAATAAATATCCCACGCTTATATATGCATACGAACTAGGAGCTCTTAGATATGTCCAAATGTTACTGATACTTCCAAATTTATTTCCTCGTTTATTTATTTGAGAGAACGTATTGAAACAGTTTAGGAAATCTCAAAATCTACACAGACACATAGCCTATATATAAAATACACCTATTTTCATTTAAAATAAATAAAAAAAGAAAATCGAAGGGAATTTTACGACTACTATATAAATTGTACTTATAGAATAATACTAATACTAATAATTGAAAGTAGTAGAACAAATGAAGTGACTCTTTGGTTCAATAGTGTAGTCTGCTGAGCCTGGTTCAATCATGGCGGAGATCCTTTAGACTATTTCTTCTCCAGACCACTTTGTGAAATGACGACTACATTTCTATCCGGAGGTTAAAGGCAGGAGTGCGTCGGACTAACCTGACGATTCTAAATTCATCCCGATATCTGGGAATCCTTAGAAGACCTCCAGTGCCCTGATGGACCTATAAGGCCGGCTACGGATCCCTTTAACACAAATGACAGTTACAAATTTCTTAAATGCGAATTTCTTCTGATACCTACCGATACATTAAAATCCACGGAGTTCCGTGAAGTTTCCTATCTAAAGTCCGTGCGCTCAAAGATGACCCTCCCAGAATGCAACGCAGCTTATAGATTGACCATTCCTGGCTTTTCGTTAATATTCAAATGGAAGAGAAAATGGCGGTCGCTGGAAATCAGTCAACATTTCGACGACTTATTGAACGCAAATAAAGGCAGCGGGCAGCAACGATGTCACTTCGTTCAAGCAAAACAGATCGGTGATTGACTTTTTTGAAACGAAATCCTAATTTCCTCAGAATCACACGCATACTTGTTGACTGACCTGTATATTGAATACGTTTCCTAGCTTCGGCGACAATCGTCCTCACTATCGGCAATTCCTTCTTGATATGCATATCAGCAACAATTTGACGAATGACGTAACAATCAAAATCGTCAGGCGAACTCTTTGGAGCCAAACGAGGCCTTTTTCTCCCTGGAAATGTTGACTGATTTCCAGCGACCGCCATTTTCTCTTCCATTTGAATATTAACGAAAAGCCAGGAAAGGACAATCTATGAGCTGCGTTGCATTCTGGGAGGGTCATCTTTGAGCGTACGGACTTTAAACATCTATTTTGATAGTCTATTTACATCTTATTTGGAGTCTATTCACTTTAAAGAAAATTCAACAAAGGATGATCTGTTATTATTTTAAAATAAAAGAAAAGCCAGCGAAAATTTTATTTGGTGATGATTAAAACACTTAATTAAACTTCTTGAGCGGACAAAAGCTGCTCGTGGTTTTCCTCAAAATTGACGATCGAATCCATTGATCTCTCTTATGTAGACTGTGTTATTTCTTAGGCGTATTTCTATTGGCCTCATTCAAATAAACTAGCCTAGGCCTACATTATAAAATCACGAAATCGAGCTGTAAAGTGAGCTGACAGAAAATCATTAAGTTTAAATGTAGGGAAAAAAAAACAGAAATGTAAAAAATGAATTTCTCGGAAATTACAATCGGTTTGAAGAAATATTCGTATTTTGCTGAATCAAAAAGACGAAAAAATAAATCATCTAACCATTGTATTTATCTGAGCACATTACCGTTGCCCAATTGAAAAGCAGCCATCTTGGATTCTCGGTACACTCTAACAGGTTATTTCTATCAAGTCGAGATAAACCAGAATTTTTCCACCCTTTTTTTTTTAACTATTTTGATTCGTAAGCTACAGGAACTTTAGATCAAATTACGTAATGAATATGAGACTATAGAAGTCGTACACTAGAACTGTTCTTTTGATGAATTATCAAAATCGTGATATCCTTCCACCTTTGACATTTCCTGTCCTAGACTAAAACATAAAAAATTTCATTATGTAGTTAAAGAAAACAATAATAAGTTGTCGTTTACGTTCTTCATAAAAGTACAATGAAACATCGACATACAATAAATGCACGGCGCACTTTTGTAAGATTTGCATTGGGACTACTTTGATGGCGGTATTATACATGATTGCGAAATCCTGCAATTTTTCTTGTGTGAAATGAATCCCAATAAAAAATTTTAGAGATTTTTTTTTTTTAAATCTCTCTGAATTAAAGTTACGACGATTTAAATTATACTGTGAATATTTAACTGATATTTATATTTATATACATTTTTTAAATTGAATACATTTTTTACAGTATTGATATATGTTCATTCGTTTGACTCGTCTTCGAGTCGTAGCTTTGCGGAGCATGTTTTAAAGAAAAATCGTTCGCTTTAAATTTCGCAAATCACTTTTGGCAGGTTCTAGTAGTTACAGCATTCTCTCAAACACGACACATCTCTGTTTTTGAGTCTGCGTTTTGTTTTTATTTCTGAAAAGCTAAAATATTAAAGCATTACGTCCACTTAAAAATAATATTCTAGGAATACCCACTTATGTTACATCAATTAGTTTAGCAAAGAAATCATCAATAAGCAACGCAATATTACAATTGTTGACAGTTTGCAGATTTCAACTGATTTATCCAAGTCACAGATGATACAATTGTAGAAATGAACAAATGCGAACGAATAACCCATTTTTTTAAAAAATATTAAGGTCATTATTCTCCTTTTTAATAATTTTGTATTTTAATAAAAAGAAGATATTTTATTTTATTTATTTTGCTAAGTTACGATTTAATCGTTTAAAAATTGATTTGTGGTTTTGAAAGTAATTAATAAATACAGACGTTTATAAAATCATTTTTTTGGTTCGAGTTGTAGACTTTGGGGCGGGTAGACATTTTACGATCAATAAGTGAGGTTCTTCATAATGTGGTAGGATTTTTTTTTTTTTTTTTTTTTTTTTCATTTGGATGTTTTTTTTCTTGGTCGGAACATCTGTGAAACCTCTACCCTTTCAGTTCACGCAAAGCAACATTATAAATTAAATCCGAGTACACAAAGGATCACTATGCAGCTGTTGCAGTAACGTTACAATGCAACGGCAATCTTTAATTTGGAACATCTAATCCTCGCATGTAAATTACGACAGAAAAGCTTGGAAGCATCAAATACAAATGAATTTATGAAATTAAATTTGAAAATAAACTTTACTGCTTGGTACTGGATTTGCCCTACTTGGACGCTTCTAGTGAGGAATTTCAATGCCAAATACCTCATATTTAGAAATGATTTTAGGAAATGCACTTAAATACCATAATTTATCGCATCTTAAAGTTCTGACTAAAACAATTCAGGCGACTGCAAACATTTTATTTCTTTTAGTCCGAAGTGTCGGTGAATAGGATTGCCATCATGGCGAATCCCTAGAAGAAGCCAGTGGATTTCCAGGGAACAGATACTGAGGTTTCACGTTACCTTCCTCAGGAAGTCATTAAGGAATGACTCCAGACCTGAAGAACAGATGAATAAGCAGAGAACGTAGAAAAGGAAATTTTTTCAAGCATCCATGCCGACGACGGGATTCGAACCCAGGTTCCGACACATCTGCTTCCTGGCACGCCGTCGCCTAGACCACTAGGCTACACCGGAATGGCGATAATTAAGGCAAAAACCGCACTATTTCCTTTATCGTTAAGTGCTTCCCTATTATGCTGTACGTTTTTAATTTCTTTGATATAAATAAAGGTATTAGAATTTATTTAAAATGCTATAAATTCAATCTCAAGTAATTTATGTTTGATTTGCAGTTCGCATATTTTCTTAATACAAGTAAACTTTGAATTTATATTGACTACCAAATTGATCGAACTGATCAATTTATACAAAAAAACTGAAAGTTACAATTCTTTAGACAATTTCCTGAACGCATCATCGTTCAGGTCCTGATTCAAGCAATTCAGGCGACTGCAAACTTTTTATATATTCCTTTTACCAATGCACCTAAAATTCTGAAATTAAAATATGAACTTGTGAAACAGGTGGAATTTATATTTTCTTGTTTAAATTTCAAAATATTCTATAATTAATTAAATTGAAATTCAAAAACAGTCATTTTTTTGGGTGTTTTCGAGTTATTACTCGGTATTTTGAACTTTAAAAAAACTTGACGAAAACCTGAAATAATAAAAAAATTGTAAAATAACGACTTGTAATGAAGAACATATCAACTTAATTTTTACGTGTGTATATATTTTAAAATCTGGAAAAACAAGGCACACCACTTAATAGAACTATGATAAGTTTTACTCAGATGTTTCATCCAATACAATAGGATTTTTTTTCAATGTAATAAGTGCAATACTTAATTTAAAAAAAAAAAAAATTGTGTTTTTAAAATTGCTTAAGATTTTTTTTTTGTTTTTTTTTACATGCTACAAATAATTATAATAAAAAACGTTTTCTTTAAAGGCTTTCTAAATATCATGCAAATTCATTTGATGCTGTTCGTTTCCAAAAATAAATTTGTTTTGAAGCATTTTTTTTTTTATAGATTTTAATAGAATTAACAATTTTTGAAGTTTAATTTAATTAATTACAGAATATCTTGAAAATTAAAAATAAGAAAATATAAATTCCACCTGTTTCACGCGTTCATATTTAAATTTTCAGAATTTTAGGTGCATTGGCAAAAGAAAGAATGAAAAATTTGCAGTCGCCTGAATTGCTTGAATCAGGACCTGAACGATGCATTCAGAAATTGTCTAAAGAATTATAACTTTCAGTTTTTTGTATAAATTGATCAGTTCGATCAGTTTGGTAGTCAATACAACTAAGTTTACTTGTATTAAGAAAATACGCGAACTTTTCAAATTTTAATATAAAAAGATAATGAAGGCGACTGTTAATGGATTAAAAATCATAATTATGCTTTTTTTAACTGTGAATTTTCAGTTTATTTACTGTCTTATTAGGAAATACACAAATATAATATCAATGTAGGTCTTGTGATTGGCTTAATTTAAATCCTGTTATCCGGCCAATATTTATTTATTTATTTATTTATTTTTTGCGTGCGGGAAGGTGTTTATGTTTATATTCAACCTTTTCATTACTACATCTGACCCAAATACTGTTGTTTTTGCTGATCCCGGTAGGAGGCGTGGTTTGCGCTTACGAATAATCATGAGTGTTTAATATCTCTGAACTTCTTCATTTCCTTACCAGATTGATACTTGGTTATTAGCTGAATATTTACCATTATTTACAAACAAATCTTGAAAATCCTTTACGATTTATTTTCTCTGTGAGCTCCACCTATCGCTATATTTTACAACCACACTTTCGCTGCAAAGGTCGTTGTCGGAATGATTTCCCCTACGTATTCCGAATGCATTCGTCTTCCTTTGAACGTAGGCGTCGTTATCGGGTCGTCATCAATGAAGCCTTTTATATAAAGCAGAACCGAAGGGTTGTACTGCAAGCATTTAGGTCAGCGACATTTTTCTCACGCGGTAGCAACGCTGTCAGGGGATCGTATAACAAATAAAATAGAAAACCTCTTGATTCATTCATTTCAAATCACCATCACGGGGAAGGAGCCAAAAAAACATGAAATGAATCGTCCGAAAATCCATGAAAATGACTTAAAAATTAACCCCAAATAATTAAAATATTCGTAAATTTATGATTTTTTTTGTTCAACAAAAGAAATTTATTTTTTGCCATCAACGAGGGTTAATTGTTGCTTTTATTGCTTTTGGATGAGAAATGTCACAGGGCTCTACTCAGATAATACAAAAGATTTATCATATTCCTCTAAGAAAGTATTCATGTCAAGTTTAAAGTAGATCATTCACCAAAATGGTAACTACGGAAGACATAAGTGAACCAAAAATATTTCCGCTAGTTCAAATGTAAACAAAAGAAAAAGATATATATGTGAGAAAATATATATGTGAGAGAGAGAGAGATATGTTTACTGATTTTTTATGAGTAAAATAAACATGTGGTTCCACATTTTTTTTTTTTTTTGTATAAGACGAAATAAGACGATGAAATGATTTTGGGACAAGTTCCCCATTTTTTTAAAGAGAAACACAGCTAATTTATTAGCAAATATAAACATTAAAAATTAACGTTATTGTTTGTAAATGTAAATAAAGAAATTTTCAGCATTAAATTAAAATTCAACTGGAGCAACAACTATTAAGTTTAAATATTAGACTTTAAAAAGATAAAAATAAATTTACGATACTTATAATATATCAGTTCAAAATATGCAAATAAAGCATTTATTTATTTTAAGCAATAAAATGTTAAATTATCTCACTATCGAGTTTTAAGGTAACGGGAAGTAAGGCTTCCGGTTTCGTGACCAAAGGGACTAAGATGGTTGAGATCCGGTGGTTAGCACAACGCCCGTCCGCCTTTAATCCCCAGGAAGGAAATTCAATACCATTCCTCAGACGGCTGAAGGAAAGAGAATTCAGCGTGCAAAAATCCACGATCTCAGCCGGAGATTGAACCAGGCTCCTCTAGCCTGCAGTCAGTGCGTTTCCACTTGGCTATCTGGCTCACATTTAAACAATAAGTTAAAAAGTTGTAAAAAATTAAAGTTGTGTGTGTGTGTGTGTGTGTTTTTTTTTTAACTTAATTCCTTAGATCAGTGTTTCCCAACCGGTGGGTCGCGACCCACTAGTGGGTCGCGGAAGGGTTACAGGTGGGTCGCGACTTGATCCTAAAACTACCAGAAACCATCGAATAAACCATCAGAAAAGATCAAAAATTTCGAAAATCGATCATATGTATGGAAGGGATACGATACAAATATGGTTTTATTCTATATTCTTCTATTCCTATATATGTGGAGGTATTCTGATAAGGAAAGGTGGGTCGCCAGCTGAAAAACGATAAGGAAAGGTGGGTCGCCAGCTGAAAAAGGTTGGGAACCACTGCCTTAGATCATTCATTCATATACAGCGCCGCATGACCTTGAATGGATGACATCGATAATGTGGGAAACAAAGATGTCTTTTAAGTTGAGGTCCTTTTGAACTCTCTAAATGTGAATCAGGAATTTGGAGAAATGAAAAGAATTTGGACTATAATTAATAGAAAAAAGGCTAATATTTTTATTTTTAGGGACCCCCAAAAAAAAGTAGGTTTGCATCCGGTTTCCAAGATATTCTTTGCAAAGCCGTGGCATCATTACTTTTAGAAGATAAAACACTAGAGCCACTTAAAATGGAAAAGAGAATGTTTACATTTCACTGATAAAAAAACGAAAGAAGAAAAGATGACCCAAATAGTTAGGAAATATAGGGAAAAAAAATTGGTTTTCGATATAAGTCTTTAATAATATTCATTTTAAAAAGCCTTTTTTAGCAGTGGGTGAGAAAAGAGAAGTTAGATAATGAAGTCTTTTATTACAAATAATGAAATCAACGAAAATTAATTCTTAATGAAGTTCTCCAAGAACTTGCTGTCTACTTTCCTCGGGTACGAAGATATTTAAAATTTAAATGTTAGAATTTATTCCAAAACTACGTCGGCTTCTCACCTCTGAGTACCGGGGCTCGGTTGTCATGTGGGTTTCGTGATGGTGGACGATCCACGCTGGGTAGGTTTTCTCGGGGTTCTCCCGTTTCCCCTGCACTTCTCCCACCATACTGTCTCTATCTTTCTCTCCATCTTTCCTTATTTCTGTGGGGATAGTACAATAGACCTCCGGTCGCAGTGCTTGGCTTCTCTGCCACCCACATTCACTACATAACATAACATAACATTATTCCAAAACTAAATAAACAAAACTAAAAGTTGTTCATATTAAAATTGCATTTGTTAAAACTTTAATAATAATGTTTCTACAAACTTTTAAATTATAATAACACGATAAATGCAGTTAAATACAACTAATTATCTCCTTTCAATAAAGTTAGTAGTTAATTTTTTTTTGTTTACTTTGGAAAGAGAGACTTATCAAACCAGTCAGTCTGTGTGTGTGTATTTGTAATCTCCAATAGCTTTTGAATCGCTGGATGACTCTTCTTTGAATATAGTATGCATATTGGGAGACTAGAAACGACGTAACTTTTGTATTTGAAATCGTTTCCAAATGGGTTCTTGTAGAAAAATCAGCTCGAGACGGTGACAAAACTTCCCATAGGGAAAGCATTTGAATCTAAACAATCGATTTCTATCCTATTTCTATTAATATTTCATTGTCTTAAACAACGAATATTAAACCCCTTCAGCTAATCCATTGCACGTACTATGGATTGAAATAAATTTCTTCTGATTTAAACAATTCAAGTAAACAATGCGGATTTAATTCAATTTTTTTTTTTTTCAGAAAATGATAAATTTGAAATAGGCCTACACTGTTTGCTTTCAATCATTATTACGACATGAATATAGATGCAGTTTTCGTTTCTGTTATTTTTACGACTTAAAAAAACAAAAGAATTGTAAGAATTAACATTTTCAGGAAAGTAGGCCTTACATTCTTCAAGGCTTTTTGTTTATTAACTCTTTAGAATTCCTTTATTGAGAAGATTAAAGACGTTTATAATTGAAGTTAACTGCAAGTGGTCGCCATTTTTTTTTAATATTAATTTTTGAGGTAAATGTTTCAAACAAAAATTTAACGAGTTTAAACCATTTACTGGTACATTGAGTTTCAAGAAAATCTGTTCACTCGTTCAAAAACTACTCGTGAGAACACACGAACAAACAGAAACGACGAACTCGTAAGCATATTCGTCCTTTGAATTTTAGGCTAATTTTGTCGTTTTCTTAGAAATTTTACGTACGTTTTAACAGGAAAACACTAAAATTTAAGTTTCTATTGTCTTTTTACAAAATTTTCAGCCGTTTTTTTACTGAACGTAATTGAAGTTTTTATCGTCTTCCATTCTTTCTTTCTTTTTTTATTTGCTTCGACTTAATCGCTGTATCTTCAAAGGAAATCTTTGCATCTCACGCCGAAGATAATAAATGATTTACGAGCCAAGATATGTGACGTATTTGTGATAAATTTATAGACAGGAAACAGGGGACACGTG
Source organism: Thereuonema tuberculata (assembly GCA_023159025.1). Lineage (NCBI taxonomy): Eukaryota > Metazoa > Arthropoda > Chilopoda > Scutigeromorpha > Scutigeridae > Thereuonema > Thereuonema tuberculata. The sequence continues at coordinate 53,745,880 of JAFIDM010002131.1, forward strand.
ATCCGTGGATGACTCAGTCATTCATTCGTTCCTCGAGGCCTAATTCCACTCAAGATCATTATTGAATTGGAGACGGAATTAGTAATATTCTAAAGCAATGCGAATTTTAAGTCGTGCATTCGATAATTGAATTTAGGAAATTACTGTTTTATGATATCAAGTAACGGAATCTTATCTCGAAATGAATCACCATAGGTGTCACCCGATATACGATAACAGAACTAATAATAATAAAAAATGGCAAATTCAACGTTATGTACGATCAAACCAAGATGATAAATAACGATTTGACTAAATTATTTTTGTATAAATATTATATTGTTCTAAATTTCCAAAACAAGTTCCTGAAATCAGTTAAAGCTTATTTTTTTTTTTAAATGTTGTGCTTTTTTTATTTTATTTTTAAAGTTAAAGCACTTTTTGAGGAAAAGTCAATGAATTTATAAATCACAATATCCTTTAAATACTAATTTCAACGCATTCATATTTTTGTTTGCTCAAAACGTATTAGATATCAAATACTTGAAGTTGCTTAATACAATCAATTTTAATTTAGTGTAAGCATGCACATACATACACACACACACATATATATAATGTTACAAAAATGTATTTATTTGACGTCAATAACACTTGATTGTTTCACTTCTGATGTATTTCTATGAGAATCCTGTCTCCTGTAAATTTCTGCAGAGCATCCACACGGAGAGTACAAAAATTAGATCGTCTTTTGTCCAAAAACTTACATTTTATGTTTCAAGAACGCGCATTTAGTTCAAAAGGGAAGAATATAGACGCGTAGTCTATACAGAGACTTTAAAAGAGATTTAAAACTTTATAAACCCATTTCTTTTCTTATTTTTGTAGGAGATTTAATAAAGATTTAGGTATAAAGTGATTTTATTTGGAGATCATCTGGAAGAGGAGCAAAACCTCTTCACAATATACAGTCGAAAGATAATCGACTATAATAAATTCTCAAAAACCCGAAATCAAGTTCCAAATCAAATCCGTTATTAATTTTCTTGAAGAAATTGTAAAGAACGAAGTGAAATTAAATAATCTTTTATCTATAACATAGTATAATAACTTTTACAATTTTTTGCACCAACTCTACGATGTGACTGTAACTGTACTGCGTTAACATTACTGAATTATAAATATTACAAATCACTCCTATTGTTATTGAATTTTAATATTAGCCTCATTTAGAAAATGCCTAAGAAACTTAATGTAGAACAGGTCCAGCGGGAGGGATATTGAATATGTATATTTTTCTTTATGTGTCAGAAGAAATTGAAGCAGTTTGTGTGTTTGTAGGCCTACTTCTAACGTAATATCGTATCAAGAGTAATAAAATTTCTCGTGTTTTACTAGCAGATATTATCATAATTTATTTTTGTAGAAAATTTAGATAATTATATTGATATAGGCCTACCGTATTTATGTATCTTTCAATAGCCTTAATTGTTTGCAGTATCCCTCCAATATGTATTGTCCTTTCCTCATCGATCAACTAGACAGATGTGGAAATATCTGTAAAACAGAGGGAAAGAAATATACAGAGTAATATCTGTATATATCGGCCTTCCTCTACATGTGTGAAGATATAAGTAGCGTACCTTTTCGTAGGGGTATCAGTGGTACCATTTTTAATTGGTCCCAAGCAGGGGGCATATATAGGATTTCATTTCTGGGGGGAAGGTGTGAAGTTAGAAAGCTGACCTTCAATCAAAAAAAAAAAAAAGGATTAAAGAAAAAAGTTCGTCTTCAAAATTTCTTCTAAATTCAAAAATCCTCTTAACTGGCCAAAAAAAAACAAAATACAACGCCTATTTTATACTAAAAGGTAGATAAATTTCCCAAATGATAAATGGTTGATCAAAATTACTAATGTAATTTATCGTCGTATTTTAAAAAAGAGTAATATTTTATTTAACTACTTCCACAGAGCCTTCAGGTTAATCGCAAACATAAACCTCAATAAGGAAATAGAATACTTGCATCAACTATTCATCCGATCCAACTATCCCATCGTCCATTAAAAGAAATTATAATAAAGCAAAATATCACATGAATAACCCCAATAGCATCAACAATGAACAAAAAACTAATAAATATGCTGTCATCCCATTTATAAGTGGAATTAATAATACCTTCAAAATATGCTTGAATAAATATAATCTTATATTATAAAAGCGTTATTCTGTCTGTCATAAGACTTTACGTTTTTCCAATTTTGTGACCAAACTATAAGAGATAGATTGGTCATGTAAATGGACAAAATGTAGATCTTTTTAAGACAAACAAAATGCTACAAAAATCTTTCGAAAAAAGTTTTTAGTTTCCAAGATGGCGCCTTTTAAAGGATCAAATTTTGACTTTTTCTCAATTTAAACGAAAAGTATAAAAGATGGAAGAGAACATTATATTGAGAAAATGTTGGTATTTGAAAGTTCTATCGAACGATGTATCACTTATTCACAAACGCTTCAGCGTTTGCAAGATACATACTAAAATGTGAATTTTCGGTGTGTGACGCCGACCCGCAATACATCCGAGAAGCCACAACGGGCTGGGAAGTTATATATTCTCCGACGATCGCAACATTAATTTGCTAAATAAATAAAGTTTTTTGAATGCTATATATGCAAGGGTTCCGGAGCGAAGCGACGGTACCCGGCTATTATTATTATATATTATAAAAACGCTATTCTGTCTGTCATTCTGTAAGCAAAAGTTAAATTATAAATTACTAAAATGTTACTAAAATACAGAATCTATTCATAAAAAATAAAAATATATTAAACAACTGTCCCACTGTACTGATTGGCGACATAAATACAGATATTTTCAAAATGAATAAAAACAATGCAGTACAGAGATACGTAAAACTTATGTGCAATAATGGTTTCAAAAATCGTCTTTACGGAACAACAAGAAACAACTGTACAATTCATGGAAATACGAAAACAAATATAGATCATATTTTCGTAAATAAACATGATATCAAAACACCAGGAATAATATGTAAAGAACGAATCGGATAAGAGTTGAAAATCAGAAAATAACAGATCCAAGCATAATCTATAAAGAACTAATCAATGATGTTAACAAAACAAAATTCATGAAAATCTACATATATAAAAAGAAAAGTCCTGACTCACTCATTTACTGACTCATCAACGTCCGCCCCAAACCCTTGGACCTAGAAAGCTGAAATTTTGCGCAGAGGTTTCCTTTATGATGTAGACAAGGAATAAGGCCGGATTTTTCGAAATTCTTACATGATAGGGAATAATCTGGCAAACTGACGATGAAGTGTATGGCGGCAACCCCAGGTGTGTGGCGCCAACCTGCAATACATCTGAGTTAAGTGAAGAAGGCCACAATGGGCTGGGAAGTCGTATATTCTCCGATCTCAATATTAATTTGCTCAATAAATATTTTTTTTTTTTTTTTTTTTTAAATGCTATAGATGCAAGGGTTCCGGAGCGAAGCGACGGTACCCGGCTAGTATTCAAATAATCAACAAAGCAAACAACAAATAAACTTACCGTAAATCCAGCAACAAGTTGGATCTTCACTTTTCTACCAATATTGTATACGCAATCCCATGTAATAATTGCATTAAACAATACATAGGTTTTACTAAGCAAACCTTATTAAAAAGAATAAAGCAACACTAAACTAACTATAAAAACAAAGATATCTTCAAATCTAACTTATTCCTGCGTAGTAAATCTACCAACCACACCCCTAATTTTGAAAAGTTTCATCTAATAGACCAGGCCACAAAAAATCTTCTCTCTCACTTTGCGAGAATCTTGGCATTTTGCCAACACCCCCACTATTAACCATGAACTCTCTAACTGCGTCAAAAAGGATTATTTAAACCCCTCTCACCTCGTCGAATATCACAGTTGATAATAACCTCAGATAAGGTTGAAACGTTCTGTCTGTCTTTTAAAATACGACGATAAATTACATTAGTAATTTTGACCAACCTTTTATCATTTGAGATATTTATCTTTTTCTATTAATACCAATCTCCCAATCTATAATCTCAATCTTATTTTATATATTTCGAGCTTTCTGGAGGGCAGGGGCAAGGCCTCTTTACCTCTTCTCTCCAAACATTCATATTGTCGGAAGATCCGAGGGTTTTAGCTTCCAACCAAAAAAAAAAAAAAAACCATAAAGCTTATCTCTTAAAAAACAAAAATAACAGCGAAAAACATCAAAATTCCATTTTGTCTTTTGGTGCTCCTTCCTACCTACACCACTAGATCTTTTTCCAGCATTGAAAACTATTTTTTTTTTCCTTTATTTCGAAAGAAGTTGGCAAATCAAAATACTTCTAATACAAATTGTTAATTAACGAATATAAACTACCAATTAAAAGCTGATAAACTTAACACTGAAAATAAAATAAACGCAACAATTTATTTTCGGTTTCTTTGAGAAACTAGTTCTTCGTTTGACCGCCAGGGATCTTAAATTACAGACTGGACGTAATCGCCAATCATGTGGAAAATGAATTCGCAACTTATCGCGTCTTCAAACGCAGTCGTTATATAATTTTGCAATCATCTGCTTCCGCAAAACCCTTGTTATGCAAATCGTTCTCTTTCTCTGACATAAATGGTCAGAGCTTAAAAAAAAAAACAGTGCATGGTTTGAGGCGGATGCTTACAGCGAAGAAAACAGATCAGATGACGAACGCCTCCGCCATTTCCTCATCGTTCCAGAAAATTAAGAACAAAGGTGTTTTGCCTTAAGACCCAACATCAGTAAAAGGAACCGTTATTCCTTGAAGCAAATGTAAAAAAGGAAATCGTGGGATTTGTCTCATTTTTTCAATTCATGCCAGTTTTAATTTTTTCTGTATTTTTTAAGCCTACTTTTCTTAAGATCAAATCAGTGAATCAGTCTGTGTGTCTTATAACTTTTGAACACTGGAAAGAGTCTTCTTCAAACTTGGTATTTAAGGACTTGAGACCTTCTCAGTGTATCTGAAATCTTTTTTATTTGTATTTAGTCGGTGTTTGTGTAGAAATTAGCAAGAGACAAAAATCCTTAAAGAAAAGCATTTTAAAAATGAAAAACGAAAGCATTTCTATTCTATTTTTCCATTTTTTCTATTCTATTTTTCACAAGCCCTTTCCATGCAAATGATAAATTCCATCTTTGATATGCAGGGTATAAAAATGAATACGTTCAACAAACTTCCAGGGTGTTAAGAGGTGAGAAAATGGGAAACATTTTGATAAGGAACATGACTTCATTACAACCACCAGTCATTGTTGTACAAAGAGAGATCTTTTGCTGTTTTAAAAATGTTGTTCCTTTTATTTTCAAAAGGCTTGGCAATGTAGGCTTTATAAATAGTTCCAGAGCAATCTTATAGTAACTGATGAATTAGAATCAGTTTATCACTAAGTTGGAGGTTGCAAGCGAATGTGTTAAAATAGTTATGATTTTATTCGAGCAATTTTGAGTCCACTCAATAAACGTACTCATATGGAGCAGAACCAAAAACCGATTTATATAAGTTCTCAGGAAAAAAAATCTATAACAGGAATTCAAGTTATAGTCAAACAAGGAAAGAAGAAGTTTTGTTCTTCATTCGTTCCATAACTGTTCAATAACTTCTTTGATCCCAAGGCACCAGGTATCAGCTTAAAATGCTAAATATATCGATAGTAATATATTTTGTACAAGAATTGATTAGTGGTACAAGAGTTATTTGGCGAATCTGACTCATGGCGAATAAATTGAGGCATGGAATGTAAAAAGTTGCCCCCCCCCCCCGATCTAGTCGTAATTTCATTTTTCACAACGATAATAAAACGTCAGTCACCAACTAATCATATGTTCCTGGAATCGGATAAAATACAGAAGCTTTAGAGAATAGTTGGGTTTAATTAAACACTGGAAGTAAACAAATATGTATGGACTTTGTTTTGAGCTGAACAATTATCAGAAAAGAAAATAATCTTTATATTTAGAACTTTTTTTACCTCCTTGATCTCATTGGTTTATACTATTAATGAATCTTTAGTACAAATCCTCTTAAATCCTTGCTGATCTGAAATTTCGTTATTCCCCTACTCAAATCGTTCATGCATAAAAATGCAGCAAATTTGGATTCGAATCTCGGACAGGTATGGATGTTTTCTTTCTTTCACTCCTTCCGGCTGTCTATGGTTATTCTCGGTCGATACCTCAGGCCCCCTAGGACATCATACAAGAGGTATTAGAACATCAGATTTCTAAGCTGATGTAATAGATAGTTCTAGTAATAGATACTTCAAAAGCTAAAATTAGGATACTATTATCTTACTTATTAAATTTTTAATTAATCTAGATTTAAAGTTCGTAAGAAATGCTAATCACTTCGACAGTAACAAAATTTATACAGTAACAAAATCAACATTTTTTTTTTATTAAGAATAAACGGTAAGTTATACTGATCAGACTGTAGAGTACCTATACGGTTTACTTATTAGAGTTTTATAAGATAATTATAAAGTATCAGCATTTGAAAAGAGTAATAAAATTCTCACACATTTTACTACCATTGACGTAATGTAACCAGGATGTACGAGAAAGTTACTAATGAAACAACATTCTAATGTATTTACGTTTTAAATTTCTATTAATAATTGGATAGGATTAGATTACGTTTTTTTAAAATGTTTATTTAGTAATTTTGATAATTTAATGTTTTTTTCTAATGAATGAAAGGAGAGATTTAAAAAATGCCACATTTTAAAGAAAATAGCAACTTCTAGAAACTTGTTGTTTTCTTGTATTTCCTGCCGCCATCTTGAAAGCACTCCTCTCCAAGTAAAGGTAGTTCAAATAAAATGGAAATTGATGTTATTAAGCACAAAACAATAATAATAATAATAATAAAAAGAATTTCTAATTTTTCATTACTTTGAGATGATAACAATAAGAATCGCTGTCGTAGAGATCAGATTCTTTGGCTTTTTGCCACGTTATTAGACGACAGATACTTAGCGGTGCCTTTGATGACGATGAGTGGGTTTCATTGGAAATGATAAAATTGTCGTAAGACTTGACATTAAGATTGCTTTTCCCTAATCACACAACTAGTGAAAAAAAACAGCCTTAATTCAACAGATTCTGTTTATTAAAAGCTTCAAAATAAAGCCATCAAGAAATTTGCAAAGGTAAGTGTTCGATTAAAAAAACGAAAAACAAAAAAATAATGTAAATTTTCTAATCTGTCAGTTTCTATAATGAATGTTGGTTATTGAGTTTTGTTAAATGGACGTAATATTGCAATTAGCCATTTGACGATTATAAAAGCTAAAATCGATGAAATCATTGATAAAAATCAATGAAGCTCTGCCAATAAAAACTTCACGTGCGACTGAAACTTACTAAATAATTGAAATTTATTTTCCTAAATGTACTAAGTTTTTTAGCGACCCTATTATGAATGCTACTGCGTTTGTCCTGTCCGTCCGTCCGTATCTGTTATTCCCCGAACAACTCCCGAACGGAAGATGGGATCGGCAAACGGACTTCACCATCGTGTTCAGAGGCCCAAACACCGTCGTATTCAGAGGCCGTAGGAATGGGATATTTGGTTTCTTGTGTACAAATAATTTCGGATACTCTGAGTTTTATAGTTTTAAAGTCTTGTTTTGCTTTTTGTATTTCGGAGATTGCTTTTAAATAGGCCAATTATTTTTAAGGAAATTGAATTAGTAAAGTGGTTAGAGTAACAGAAGGTTGTGAGTTCGAATTTCTTCATGGAATACATTTTATTATTATTATACATTTTGAAACACAGTCAAAAATACGCTGACTGGTGCCTTATTATTATTATTATTATTATTATGTTTGTATGTTTCAAACCTTGGGTTTCCCCAGCAAAAACAATATGGCGGGTCAAGGACCAAAGCACATACTGCCAAGTGTAAAGATGTGTGCAAGAATGATTAGGGATGTATGCTTGTGTCCAAAAATTTCCTAACTATGCGTGTAGTGTTGAGTACCACAGCCTTCTGCAGTTGTGCATAAGTGATTTTGTGAAGTCCTAGTGTGCTGAGACTGTGGTGCAATGTATGAGGCACCAGACCAGTGGCAGACAGAACGATGGGTACAATACGTACTCGATCCTGCTTCCACTGCTTCTGGAGCTCGTGTGCTAGATCAGTGTATTTACTGATCTTGTCTGCGTGAGTTTTATTATTATTATTATTATTATTGTTATTGTTATTTCGAAGATTTCATATTTACACAACTAAAATTTTTCGTTGTCTGTTGTTTGAAATTGATTGTGTACACGTTCAATGTTCGCATGGGTTTTAATGGGTAGCCCTTAATTTTATGCTTTAGCACAAAGTTTTTAGCGACCCGTTTGGGAGCTATTGCGTTTGTCCTTTCCATCCGTCCGTCTGTCAGTGTCTGTTCTCCCCTACAACTCCCAAACAGGTCGGATCGGCAAACAGGCTTCACCATCGTATTGAGAGGCCCAAACACTGTAGAATGGGGTATTTATTCTGCCTATCCGGAAAAATGCGGACAGAGTCGACTGGTTGTTTCCGCAAATTTGAAAATGTTTTGCTCGATAACTATACACCCGATCGACTTGAAATTTGGATATACTTTACTGTAGAGTATCTACTATATAATCTATATTTTTATTCGACCATATCTATAACAGTTTGCGGACACAGTCGACTATTTCCGGAAGTCGACTGTGTCAGCATTTTTCCGGATAGATAGACATAACAAAATATACATTGTATAATAGACACTCTAAACTAAAGCATATCCAAATTTCAAGTCGGTCGAGATTTGGGAAAAAAATTCCCAAACTTCACCCTTTTTTTTTAATTAATTCTGCACAAATTTTTTTTTACTTTTTTTTTTATCTAGTTCTTCTTTTTTTTTCTATTTAATGGACAGCCTTTTTGTTTATGTCAAAAATAAATTGTTATCGAACCTGCACGAAACTCAAAAATAATAATTTCTTCACTATACGGATGCTGAATAGTGAAATTTAGCTTCATGGAAATTAAACTTAAAGAACTTACCTGCGGACCTTATAGGATGACGGATGTAGGGATTTCATCGAATCACCACCTACAAAATAGAACAGACCGGAAGGCCATTCCAGTTCTTAATCTGTCTATAATGAAATTTATTCTGAAATCCATTACATTTATCCAGGGTTTGAAGAAGTCCTTTATAAAAATTTTATTACAAAAAAAAAAAAAAATTACTTTTTAGATAAATTTAAAAGTACTGTAAGAAATAAGAGAAAAAAGGCGGATATAATGTTAAATAAAGTATCTCACTATAGGCCTGTATGGTCCTTGAGGTCGTAAGAGTTAAGGCTCCCGGCATTTCCTGACAACACGTTGAGGTCGAGTGGTCAACCCGACGCATATTCGCCTTTAATCCCGGAAAATAAAAAAACGGTGGCCATTCTGCAGAGAACTGGGTAGACCCGAGGACTCCCCTCTGAAGGAGAATTCAGCGTAAAAAACCTGAGCTCCATCAGGGATTGAATCTGGCTTCTACAGCCAGCAGTCAGGAAGCATTACCACTTGGCTACCGGATATGAATACAGTACTACAATATAAAAAAATAAACCTGAGAAGTCAAAAAGTCCTTTGTTGTTTTCTGTTTTTAAGTATGTTTCTTTGCTTCCAGATCTCGCTTACATTTCTAAGTCATCGTTTTTGATTTATCATTTTATTTTTGGTAGTTCTTTCATTGCAACCTTGTTTGTTTGAACTCTTCAATTATTTTATTACCCTATTTACTGTGTTATTTTTAATTGCATGTTTATCAATCGATATTTTCTGTTGATCTTAAATTTACGATAAGGTCAATTCGAATAATCCGAGAGAAATAAACTTCTACTTCTTCGAATTTCTATTTTTAAATGTTTTTGGTCGAAATTCATTGCATAGCAGTATTGTCTGTGTCATTGCGAGGTCCTACTTCCTTCTCAGAATGTATTGTTATTCCTAATTTTCTAAAAACCTTTTTTTAATTTTTTTTTTTAGTTATTTTTACTTCGATTAAAGTGCCTATTTATGTATATATTTTTCTCTTTATATTTATATATATATATATATATTACCTACAGTACTTTTTGACTATAAATCGAGGGTATATCATCCTTGTGAGTATCGGGGCAAGGAATCTCCCCCCCCCCCCACTCGATTTTCCATAAGACTGGCCATGTCTAAACATATATTTTTCATTTATTACCTTATGTTTTCTCAATACTTTTCTCTAAATGTAATAACAATCTGAAATATATTGTCTCAATCCATTCTTCATCTCACTTATTTCAGTTTCAGGAAAATCTTAAAAAATAAAATTGAAAAGCCATGTTTGAATGAGATGTTTGGGTTTGATAAAAAAAAAAAAAAATAGAAATTATTTATCCCAAAATAATTAATTCTAATAATTTGAAGAAATTAGATGCTATTTTTTAACGCTTAAAAAAGCACCTTTAATATTCAGAATTCTAAATTTAAATTTAAAATAACTTACTAATCAACATATTTAAAAATCACTATTTTTATTTTCATTGTTTCTAGATTATTCTTAATAAACCAGACCAACATGTCTCCATCCTTCAAGGTCCAACTAATGTTTAATTTTTTCAAACGACACGTACAAGCATGTTTTTTAACGAACAGGTAGTTTTACACCCGAACGCTGTTTAGCAATGATTAATCTCAAATTATTTTCAATTTTGAGATAAAATACAATTTTTTGGATATCAAAGCAGCCAAGCGATAAAATTGTTGTCTTGCCTTAATTGAAGCGTTTTAGAAAAAGGTCACTCAGTGAAAACTAAGCGGATTATTCTCTAAAATCCTTCAGAGAAGCTTAGATCGGCTTTTTTTGCAGGAAGTTGACAACTTTATTATATTTTAACGATGCTGCATCGTTAGAAGGTTACAGAAGCATTGCTACTTCCGGATGCCTCATAGTTAAAAGAGTAGGAAAAATTGATCTAAGATTGAAATAATACTACTTCAAAAACAATTCATAAATATAATACATAAATGTATAATCTATTAAATAGGCGAAAAAGTATTTTTACAGCAACAGTAGAACACATTTCTTTCTTTCTTTCAAAAATTTGGTAGAAGATAGTTTTAGCCAACATAAATGAAATGTGGAATTACTCATTTTTAGTAGCACAAACCAAGTTTCATGAAAATCTTACTAGAATCAAATTGCTTCTTGCATACGAACAGATACGAATAGGGCATGACCTATTCATAGTCATTTACCTATCCGTATTCAATTTAGCAGTCACTTACAGCTTACTGTAAATGGTACTATGTTAATTGAGCTACTTTTTACATTCTACTGTAAAACATACACATTTAATATTTGAAAAGCAATTATTAAAAAAATAGCATTTTTAAAATACTGAAATAGAAACGAATTGTTCAATACGTTAAGTCTCTACAATATATAGCTGCAATACTACTAAAGAAAGTCAAGACAATTAGAACGTCTCTTTGTCACAACAGTCTCATCAGAAAAATAGTAATGCCATCAGTAATAAAAATAGTAATGTTTCAGAGCTGGCTCTGATATTTTTATTTCTTTTTTCTGTATTTGCCTCTCTCCAAAGATGTAATGTAGACTGTTTCCTTTCGATTAAATTAGTATGAAATCTACAATTTCTACTTTTTCCAAACTTCAAAAGATTGGAAGGAACATACGGAAAGGATGAATGCATCAAAACCTGTCTTGATATATTAACATCGTAGGTATTGATCCAGAAATGTTCCCGAAATGCTAAACTGATTTGATTATTATTTTTTTTTTTTAGAATCCTGCAATAATGCATAACCTGAACATATTTTTTTTCTTTTTTTTTAATCATTTTTATCAACTGTCGTACATGATAATTCATTTACTTTTACATCCTCAATTATTTTTATCTAATATTGACTCTATTGTATTGCTGTATGTCTATTTATGGAGGCTAACATTTCAGTCTAAAGAGGGGGGGGGGGGGGGCACTAATTTGTATTTCATTTCAAGAAGAAATAGTTTAAAAACACTTATTAAAGAAATATTTACACTATTCATTTCAAATGAGAAGCACTGTTTATTTTGTTATCTGATTTTATTATCTGATCTTTTTTTTGTTTCCATAAAAAAGAAAAATGAATTAGAACCATTGTTCTATACGTAATTTAGAACAGAATGAATAATTCAATCAACGTTATTCAATTTTTACACTATTATATTTGTATTAAAATGGAAGTTCATTCACTTTGATCGCAAGTTTTCAACAAATATCAATACAATGTTTTTCAGGAAATCAAGTTCAACAAACGAATCACATTTCAGCAATGACGCTATTGGGAAACCATTTTTGCTCGCGTAAACACAAATCTATTAATGAAATCAAATGATTAATGATTCATTTCTAGCAGCGAATTATTCACAAGGAATGTAGCTAAATTTAAACTGATAAACAGGAACTTGAAATTAAACTTAGAATAAACCTAAAGAAATTAACATAAAAAATATTTATGATGAAACTATAAAACATTAGACAAAAATTTGTCATAAATGATGCTTCCTTCATATTAAACATGACTTAATGGGGAATAAGAAAAACACAGGAAATCACAAATCCGAATGGGGATTGAGTATATTTTTTTTTTTTTTTAGAAGTCAGATACAATTATTTTATTGTTCAATTGATTGGAGAAATAACAAATTATATTAGATTTAGTAGCGAATAATATTTGTTGAGAGAAAGTGGCTGAATGGAACAGGAAATATTAGTAGATTAAAATCAATGTTACGTGAGAAAAAGAAAAGTAAATAACAATTTCTAAACTTGTAAAATTTCTTTATCATAAATTTTTCAGATGTAAATAAATGTATAATTCATTCAGCATCATTGGCTTTCCTTTTCGTGCTATAGTTTTAATTTAAATTAATATTCAAAAAATATTGATTAAATACAACAAAAGAAGTAGTTATGAATTTCTTTGAATTTCCAAGATTGAAGAAGCTGATCTAATTCATTTCCTCTGTTCATTGTCTGAATATTTCAGAATTTTTTTATTTTTTTTTTATTTTTTTATAATTGACTTATTCTTATAGTTATCTTAAAGTCTTAAAAAAATTCTTATAGTCATCTTATTTTTTGCAGAACGTAATACCTAAATAACATCTACAATAAACATACTAAAAATCTATATTTTTCTATTTAAAATTTTATTTAATAAATGTAATAAAATGTAAAAACAGACAACATCCCGAACTATCTTCATTTATTTAAATTCATCACATCCGTTTTGATTTCTTCATTCATACACAATATTTCGTCAAAAGAACTTGACTTTTCAAGTCTCTTCTAAAAATTAATAATACAGTAAAACCTCGTTAAGTCGTCACCCGGATAAGTCGTCACTCCGTTTAAGTCGTCGTTTTCCTTTGGTCCCGGCAAAGTCTCATAGACAATAATGTAAAATAACCCTCTTTTACTCGTCACCAAATTTAATTCTACTCCGGATAACTCGTCACCCTCAAAACTGGCGAAAAGCATCTTTATTCTCAATTTTGCCTGCTATCTTTTCAGCCCCGCCTCTTCACTCTAAGAAAGTCTAGCCTTTACGGGGAATTTTCACGTGGGAAATTCACTTGGGAAATCACACACTTCTCGCTGTGACTCTTGTCAAGTGTATTCGTTTTTCTTGACCGCTACTGAGTGTGATTTTATTTAGTGAGTAAGCCCCGAAAATTTAAAAGCGATCGAATTTGTTTTTCTTCCTCCAAATGTAACTGTACTTCTTCAGCCTTTAGATCAAGGGATAATTCTTGACTTTAAACGAAAATACAAAAAAATGCTTGTAAAGGACATGATAAAAGCCTTGGGTAGGAACGAAAAGCTAGAAGTTTCGGTTTTAGATACGATTAACTATATGCACAAAAGTTGGAGTTCCATTTCATTACAAAGTGTTTCGAATTGTTTCCGACATGCAGGGTTCATAGCAAAAGCAGAATCATTATTTTAATGCCAGTAAAAGAAAATAAAATGTGGTAAGTATAAAATGTGTTTTTTTTTTTTATTATTTTCCACTCATTCATTTGCATGTATTGATTTCTGAAAATCTTGTTTTTCTCACCGAATCCTATAGCAATTCATAAAAATATTGTATTTCAGTGTTTGGTTTTTTTTTCAAAAATGCCCACTCCGCTTAAGTCGTCAAAAATGTTCGGTCCCTTGAGTGACGACTTAACGAGGTTATACTGTAAGTAGATTCCAAAAAACTAACAATAATTATAACAACAATTTACATATACTTTGATATTGTAAAACATAATAAGCATATCAAAGTATATGTAAATTGTTGTTATAATTATTGTAAGTTTTTTTGAATCTATGCATCAGGGCCAGATCTAAACATTGTTGGCCCCAGCGGGCCTCTCCCCTCCCCGCTGTACGGGGACTGGCGGTACCTAGATCCGGCCCTGCTGTACATTATTAATTATTAGAAGAGACTTGAGAAATTCATAGAAATTTCTCTTGACGAAATATTGTGTATGAATGAATAAATCAAAAGAGATGTGATAAATGTAAAAGCAGTTTACTCCGATGTCGTCGTTTTTATGAAATTATTTTTTTTACATATATAATTTCGTTTTATAAGTTTTAATGCACATATTTTTGGCTTGAGCAGCAATAGATTTTTTACACATTTTTTTTACACATTTACTGTCATCAAATGTGTAAAATCCGTTGTATATTATAAAAGAAATTTCACAAAACATAAGTTAGTTTATGAAGTTTTGAAGGAAAATCGTAAAAGAAACTTCAATTTGGATCTTAATTGTAAACGATGCTATTTTAATTTTCAAATAAAAAAGCAAAATTAGCATCATTTTAAAATAATCCTTTTTTTTTTTTGTATGCATGAGTTGTCTGTATTTGGTCGTTTTATCAGTATTCAGTTGCTCTAATCTAATTTACGTTAAATAGGCTAATAATGACTTATGGAACAGCATTAGGCGGGAAAAAAATAAATGCCTTCCAGTCGAAACATTCAGGTTCTATTTGCTGTTTCTATTTGTTGGTTAATTAAATCTCCCTAAATGTCCATCATTAATTGAGTTTTCTTATTGGTTGCTTCCCACTAAGAACATCATTTCAGGGTGGAGTATTTGTAGAAGCAACTCATTAAAAAAAATTGGATGAATATTTTTAGAACTTCATTAGCATAAAAAAATCAACTGTCCAACCATTAAAAGTGCATTTACCTAAATATTATTTTGTCAGTATTTATTTGCGAAGCATTAAAAGAATTACTTACAAATTGCTGTAGTTAGTTTTTTTCTTTCAGACATCTTCAAAATCTTTTTTTACTTGTTTAATACATCGGATGTCTTGTGTTAAGATTATCTATGGTTTCCTAGATGAGAAAAAATGTGGCTCCTCGTAAACAAATAAACCAAATAATAATTGACAGTGAAAGATAAGCACAAAACTTTTTGATTAGGTATTTAGTCAGTTAAAAGGAATTTGTTTAGTGCATTAAACCTAAGCATAATCTAAAGAACTAATTATCAATTATAGAACTTCTGCATTTTTGTATCGATTGACTGATATTAAAGGATTTTCAGATATAGGCCTAATTCATATCTTCTATTTGAATGTTGGTCTAACTATCTTCAAAATTTCTAAATTTATTGCCTATTAGCCTATCCTCACCTGCATTTTCTCTTATTACAACAGAACAAGCCCAGTTCGCAGCAATGGACAGAAAAAGAAGTGGATTTCTGACATGGCGGTTGGCCAACTATTCTAAATCAGCAGAAAAGGCGCAGTAAATTAGCTTAGTTATTGATTACCTGAAGAACTAGTTCTTCAAAGGAATACAGCTAATGCCTTATTAGCGTTCTTTTTCATTTGGTAAACAGTAAAGGTTAGGCAGGATATAACCTGCCCATTACATCTGAAAAATTATGAAAACTAAAGGGCGAAAGGAAACAGGTTGGGATCTAAGGCCTACAAATAGTGCTGTTGTTGTTTTTTGGTTGGATGTTGTGAGCCTCCATTTTTTTTTGTATGGTTTCCAATTGATATCTATTTAAAATTGGGCCTGACTATTTATATAATGACTCGAGAATGACTGCAGAGATTTTGATGAAATTTGATTTTTTTTTTTTTTTACTTACGTTGTCAAACCATCTAATTTCTAAAACATAAAATCCAGAATCAATTACGTTTCCTCTTGTGCTGAAAGCTAAGAAAGTAAGTCCAGATAAACAAAGCAAAGATTTTTATACGAAATTTTTATTAATTTCTCCTTGATCGTTTAATAGAACAGAAACACGTATTTAATCTTTCTAAATTACAGTAGAACTTGGATTATTCGTCACACCAATTAGTAGCAGTCTCTGTTAACAAATATGTAATCCCGTTATCCTTAATAGGCACTACAATGATTCTTTGATGATATGGTAAAAAAATAATTAATAATCAAACTTTAATTAGCTTCAGGAGGTTATGTATTATGTAATAGATACATCCTCACTGCCTCATGGAGATGCTGGCGTTAAGGATCTTAATGTTTCATTGACTTGGGACTGAGATGAGGTCTGGTGGTCAGTCCAACGCTCATCTGCCTTTACTCCCGATATTATACAATAAATAAATAAATTAGATGATCCAGTTTATTGTTTATATGATGTCTGCTAACCGTTGTGATGTCAGTATCTGATGGATAATCGAAGTTCTTCTGTAACTATATTGCCCACCCAGTTTTCCTATATGTGTACGATAAGAGCATTGTTTCTGCATCCTCTTTTTATTTATTTTTTTTAAATTTTAGCATGTGACATTTTAAATAAGCAGGAGAACAAAGCGATCGTCTGGCTGCCAAAGTCGCTATTCTTTAGTGTAACCCCGAGTACATCACGGGGAGCTTTATACCCGCGGAAACGGACGAAACACAGAAGGAGAAAGTTACATCCATGCCGATGCGGGATTCGAACCCAGATTCCGACACATCTGCCTCGTGGAAGATCTTAATTACCCTGGAACGGCATCTTTTCTTTATCTCACCCACATCCTCTAGTGACTCAAACATTGGGAATACTTGACTGTTACACCTAAGGACCGTAGTATGTTTGACACCCTTACTTTTAGGTTGATCTCCTCAATGTAAAGTTGTTGTTTATATCCTTGGGACACGCGAAGAAAACCTTAAAAAAAGTCTGCTCCGCCATGAGACTTCAATCCATAATAATTATATTTTTATTTCCATTGATATTTTGGAATGGACGAGTTCATTTCTTAAAAGGGAAGTTATTTTCCTTCAGGCTAACAAATGCAAATCTTTATTATCACTTTCCTTCAGCGATGTTGTCCATTTGATTCTTCTTATCTGATTCCTGTTAAGAAATATACTAAGAAATAGGCTGTGATTAGAAGCTTTCCTAAATCCTTGTTTGATTTTTTTTTTTGTTAAATTCCGGGCGGGACGTTTTCAAACCTACTTCTTAGCCATTTACAGTTCACAGACTACGTTGACGATAATGGAGGTTTTATAGCTCATAAACGCTTTGAATTCATTTGCGTGGAAAAGTTGTTTTTCTGAACTTGAAAACCTTAATAAGAGTTTAGTTGGGTTGTTGTTTTTTTATTCTCAGAAACGACAAAAGATGATAAATAACCTAAGGAATTTTTATGCTCTACATTAAGTCAATTTTTGTTAATTTTATCTTTAGAAGCGATGTTTAAGTGATAAACAAAGCAATAAATAGATTTTTTTTTTTTTTTTTTTTAGTTTAATTTATTTTTAAATTGAATGATTTCAGTCACGTGGGAGAAGCGTCTGCTTGTCATTCATTACTGCTAGTAATATCCCTAATGAAAGTAAGGATTCTCTTAGATTGGTGCTAGGTATATTTACCATCCATCTTCTACATTAAGGGTTCTCTTAGATTGTGTTTCCGAAATATTGAAAATAATAAATAATAACTTGTAAAAATATCCTTTATTATTTATTAAGTTACTAACAGGGTACCGTCGCTTCGCTCTGGAACCCTTGCATTCGTAGCATAAAAAAACAACAACTTTATTTATTCAGCAAATGAATATCGAGATCGGAAAAAATACAAGTTCTCCGGATAACTCGGATGTATTGCGGGTTGGCCGCCACACACCTACATATCGATACGGCAAACATTAAAAAGAAAATATAAATCCTCTTTATTCCTTATCCTGTGGGAATTTCGAAAAAATCCGGCCTCATTCCTTGTCTACATCATAAAGGGAACCTCTGTGCAACATTTCAGCTTTCTAGATCCAAGGATTTGGGCTGGGCGTTGATGAGTGAGTGAGTGAGTCAGGACTTTTCTTTTCATGTAGATAGATTATTTATTATTTTCAGTATTTCGGAAACACAATAGCAGATAAGCCCTTACTTTTACTAGGGATATTACTAACAGGAAAGTTGTTGATGTGTCCAATTAGCATTGCCAAAAAAACTTAGGCAGTTGTCCAATTGTAATTACACACAAATACAATTGAAAACTGCGGAATAAAAATAAAAATAAAAAAATAAAATGGAAACCTTTGGAGGTTATCAAGAAATTATGAAGAATTAAAGAGAAAAAAAAGGCAGTTCAAGATCAATTGAGAGACTAACGCGTTGCAGGAAGTTTACTTTCAGTAATGTGATATCAGAATTAAATGCCAGATATCCATAAGGAATGAAAATGAGTAGAGATCTTCTTTTAATTGCAACTTTGTAGAGAAATAGATTTTTCACAGACCGGACGGACAAACATTAGATCAAACTACAGTCGGACCTCTATTTCGGTCGCTAAATCTCGCTAGATCTCTCTATAAGTCGCTAAATCCCGAAAAAAGTTCGTTATATGGAAAATTCGTTAAATAGAGATTCACCTTTTAAAATTACTTTAAAGTACATAAAACAGATTTAAAATACTTAAACAATAAATATTATTAAAAAAAGGAATAATTGCAATGACATGAAGCATACATTACCACATGCGTACTTAAATTTTACTAATAAAGTCTGTTAATTTTGTCTTGAGTTTTTTTTTTTTTTTTTTGAAAAAGTGTTTTCGCACATAGTACGTGTCGCATCTTTGCAATGCACCAAAAACCCCTTCAGTATTTTCTTCAAATTGTAATCCGCGTCGGATTATTTCAAATGATTTTAGCATTTCATCATACGAAGATTTGTTTGTTTGGTTTTTTTTTTTTTGTTTGTTTTTTTTATTTCTGCATCATGATCATTTCCATTTTGATCATCTTCATCTTCATCGCAATTCATAGCTGTATTGTTTTTATTTTTCACACTGTCCAAAATATCCGATTCAGTTAGTGTTTCCGAGGTCTCAACTTCAAAATCAAGTGAAAGATAATCATCAATCAGCATATCATCGTTAATCTCTTCTTTTTCCCTCAGCTGTATTCACATTTCTTTCATTTCCTCTAAGGGAATATTAATAATAAAAACATTTCAAGGAGGAAAAAAAAAATAGATACCATGAAAAAGTTCGTTACATAGAAAATGCACTTCGCTATTTCTAGGTTCCTTCTTCGTTATTTTACGAAGAAATGAGCAAAATGTTCTTGGTTCCAAAGAAAATTTCGCAAAATAAAGTGAATTGGTATTATTTTACATAGTTTCTAATGTCATCTTTATGTGACTTTACAAAAACAAAGGAAGTATTTGAGTCTTTCTGTAATCAAAAGTTAGGAAAATCTGGTTATATATTACGTAGATTCAAGAAAAGATTAGACTAATAAGTTGGTTGTTAAGCAAGCTTTCACCAATCGCAGCAAAAATCTGACAAAATTTAGTTTTTGTCTGTTGCAAAAAAAAATCTGTGTGTAATACTTTGTGTAAATACTTTCATGTGAAATATCTATGTGTAATACTTTCATACATTCATATTTTAAAAGTAATTGTTAATACAAAATCACTATTCGTGACTAGCAAGGTGTGTTCTAATGTTTGTAAAATCACTTATGCATCGGAGAAAAGGATTAGAGCAAAAAAACGAAGTTTATCCGTCACGTGTCCGTCTGTTATTTGTCTGTCTATGATGACAACTCAATAACTAATAATTTCTTGAAGATAGATATATAGGTCATTTGTAAGGAAGGTTGCTGTGTTGAGTTTGATTCTTATCCTACCAATAGGCAAGGAATAAGAGTTTTATAAAAATTGTAGCTCAATATGTTGTCGTTAGCTCGCAGTAATTTCAAAATTTCTAAACGTTGGAAGCCTAGAATGTTAGTGATAGATTAATTTTATCAAATGCGATCTGCCTGTTGGTTTGCACTGAAATCGGACCCTTAGGGCTGAAAACTATCAAACCACAGCACCATTACTACGACAAATATACAAATTACATAGAAATGTTTCCTATTTAGTAACACTCTCTCTCTCTTGATACACCTATTTAGATAGCTTATGTTTCTTTTGGCAGGGCCCCACTGGGGTTTGCCAGGGTCTCCATGAGTACATTCGTTATTTTAAGGACTTATGTACGAACATTCATTCTAATAATAGTAATAATAATAATAATAATATCTCGAAGGCTCTTTCTAAGACTTAAGTCCCTTTTTTCAATTATGAGTGAATTCAAACTGATAATCAACATTAATCAGTTGGTGATAAATTCACCACGGGGCTCCTAGAATCATGGGGCCCTGGGCAACTATGCAGTGTCCACATGCATTAATTCATTACTTATTAGGAAATTGGCATGTCAACTATATCTTGTTCTGAAATGAAGACAGTTAGAGATTGTCTTACCGGGAGGAAGGGGTGGGACTTAGCTACTGATGCCATGGCAACAAGTTTTCTTAAAAAGAGTGAGAACATTTTTGGAAAAATAAAAATCTTCGTAGTCGTATTCTTCAAGTAACAGATGTGCAACGGAAGGAAGATGGAGTCAATCACCGTGACCCTTGTAATGACATGATTGAGAAATAATGACAGAAAAAAAAACCCTGAAATCGATCAGTGAACAACGAGGAGAATATAACGTATAGGTTAGCACTCGTGTCAGTTCACACATGGCTGATTAAGAAACAATCAGGCTAAAAGACTACCTTGATAATAAAGAAACTGTTACAGAATGTATATCTCCATGAATGAAATACTCCATGTTGTAGATATTGCCAAAGAAATGACAATTTAAGAGCAATTATTGCTATTTTGAATTGACAGGGAACTGTCAAATAAATAATGAATTTTATGGTACTATAAATGTACCTGGCATATTATCTGATTTAGTAATATATGATGATGATTTTCTGTTGTATTTAAGATCGAAGAATACATTTAAGGTTCTTTCATTTTAATTTTTAAGGAAAATGTTTAATGTTTTGACGATTTTAAAATTTGCCTTTTATCAATTTCAAGAAGATAATTTCCTTGGTTTAAAAGTAGCATCAACTTCATTTCCCTGTTGTTGTTTTTTTTAACTCACAATAAGACGTCTTCTATTTACACACAGCGACCACTTCATATTTGACTTTCAAAAATGACGTCATTTTGATAGTTGCAAGTAGATTCAAGAAAATTATTGCCAGAAACCAGGGCATGCATCTCTTCAATTTAATAGAACAGTGATCCGGACCATCCCACAAATTAACTCCACTTTTCACCTTAAAATATAAACGGTGAAATATAATTATTTGGCAGGCGAAGAACAGTCATGGGTGTCCATACATGTAGGAAGTGCTGGTCGCGCTAACAACGATTTTGGGGGAGGATAGGATACAGTAAGAAACATGGAATTAAACAACTGTTACACTTATAACACTCCATTAAAAATAAAGTTATTTACTTATAAAGGCAAAAAAGTGCGGGAAATTTCTGAAAAATTCGTAAATGGTGACCGGGGGAGGGGGGTGATGAAGAACATATCCCTCACTTAAAAGAACGCTCAGTATTGCACACTGCTATCAATTTTATACAGTAAAAATCCGAAAATCCGGGGTTGCCAGAAAACCGGACCAACCGAAAATCCGGATGTTTCGAAAAACCCTAACTTTTTAAATATAGCAAGCTTTAACGATTTCACATGTAATTTTGTATACATTTGTATACTGTAGTTTTCTTTTGTAGTATTGTTCATTTTTAAACATGATTTTTAAGTATGACACTTTTTTTTTATGAAAATTTATACAGTCGGACCTCTATTTAACGAACCTCTATTTTGCGAATTTCTCTATTTTGCGAACTTTTCTTTGGAACCAAGAACATTTTGCTAATTTCTTCGTAAAACAACCTCCACATAGCGAAGTGCATTTTCTATTTAACGAACTTTTTCGTGGTATCTATATTTTTTTTCCTCCTTGAAATGTTTTTATTATTAATATTCCCTTAGAGGAAATGAAAAAAATGTGGATACAGCTGAGGGAAAAAGAAGAAATTAACGATTACGTGCTGATTGATGATTATCTTTCACTTGATTTTGAAGTTGAGACCTCGGAAACACTAACTGAATCGGATATTTTGGACAGTGTGTAAAATGAAAAAAATACAGCAATGAATTGCGATGAAGATGAAGATGATCAAAATGGAAATGATCATGATGCAGAAATAAAAAAAAAAACCTTCGTATGATGAAATGCTAAAATCATTTGAAACTATCCGACGCGGATTACAATTTGAAGAAAATACTGAAGGGGTTTTTTTTTTAGTGCATTGCAAAGATGCGAGACGTACTATGAGCGAAAACACTTTTTCAAAAAAAAAAAAAAAAAAACCTCAGACAAAATTAACGGACTTTATTAGTAAAATTTAAGTACGCATGTAGTAATGTAGGCTTTATGTCATTAAAATTATTACTTTTTTAATAATATTTATTTTTTATGTATTTTAAATCTATTTTATGTAGTTTAAAGTAATTTTAAAAGGTGAATCTCTATTTAACGAATTTTCCATATAACGAACTTTTTTTCGGGATTTAATGACTTCGTTAAATAGAGGTCCGACTGTACGTCTACATCTTTGTCAAAAATTGACTTTATTTTTAAACAAAATTATAAAGGATTTTGATAACCGAAGCATGCCTTATTTCGTAATAAATAAATTGTCAAAATTTTACGTGGTCATCTCTTCTTTATTTCATCTTCAATTTGAATTTCAAAATTTTTACTAACACTTTTAACGAATGCACATGAATTTTCTTTTTCTTTATTTTTAATGTTTTTATGTTTCTTAGTT